>JAUTXW010004811.1:485000-874659 GCA_030620095.1 Kuschelorhynchus macadamiae
TATATATATATATATATATATATATATATATATATATATATATATATATATATATATATATATATATATATATATATATATATATATATATATATATATATATATATATATATATATATATATATATATATATATATATATATATATATATATATATATATATATATATATATATATATATATATATATATATATATATATATATATATATATATATATATATATATATATATATATATATATATATATATATATATATATATATATATATATAAATATATATATATATATATATATATATATATATATATATACAAACGAAATAACTCACGGTCAAGATTACTCTTTCACCATTTTGTAGAGAATCGACCAAAACATGACGCTATGTTTGTTTCCAGGGCCAAGGTGCCAATCTGCTACCGTGGTATCTGCCCCGGCAAGGCTCATCAGGCAGTTTCCTTGGGAGGTATAGGTATTAAAACCGAAATACCCAAACCCTGAAACAAACAAAGCGTCATGCCATTCGACTTTGAAGATGGTGAAGGAGTAATCCTTACCGTAAGTTATTTCGTTTGTATAACTTTTTACGACCAAAACCGCACAGAAATTAAAATTTCTGTCTCTCGTATATATATATATATATATATATATATATATATATATATATATATATATATATATATAATTAATGTTTACTTCCAATTTAACCGAAATTCCAAAATCTACCAGTTTTCACTAAGAGTAATTAATATTTGTCTATAAACAAAAAATTCCCTGCCGTTAAAGTATTAAAAAATGGTAATTTTGGCTTTAAAAATAAGGAAACTAAGAGGATTCTCAAGTTCTGATAAATAATCCTGAAATACTGTGAATAACTGAAAAACAAATGAATTTAGGAATATAATGTCTAGAAGAAGTAAATTCTAAAAATTTGAAAATATAATAAAAAAAATAATAATAAACTGGTTCGATTGGCCAAAATGTTTACGTAGTGACTTCAATGAAGAGATCTAATTGAAATGTATTTCTTAATGTTCTGTTGATGCATAAAGCAAGTATTTGTACGAGTACAAATACTTAAAAATAGAACTTTCCAAAAAATTGACATGGTCCCCGCCAGGGAGGCGGTGTGGCTGCCCCCCTCCCTCTCTCCGGTTATGCGGGAATGGCGACGAGTGAATTTTATTTTGTTCCGATTTTGGAAAAATCAAAATATAGCAACCGCATAGACGCGCCACCGCCTTAACTCCTATAAAATGAGTTTTTTAACAAAATGTTTTTTTTTGAGTTATAGCTAGTACGCTCAATTTTTTTATGGAAACTGTGTGGACACAGGGTGAGAAGAAAAACGCGTAGTATGCTATAGTTATGTTTTTTTTTTGAAGTGGCACACTCTGTAAGCTGGCAGGGTTTTTTTTCAGATTTCATAGACGCGTTAGATAAAATCACAAAAGTTACCAAAACATAGTACATTCGATGGACATATAATATACAGGGTGTTTTATTTAGGAAACTTTGGATTGCTACGGATTTTTCTCTCATCATATTAACAAACAATCCCCACACTACTACTTACTAGCTTACTAGTTGTAATTTTTATATAAAACATTTCGTTCTAAAACTTAATTTTCTGAAAGTTAAGGAGGGGTGCATTTATAACTAATAACCCTGTAAGTAAAAAAAAATCAAAATTTTGATATTAGAATAATTGCGGTAAATAAAAATTAGGAATTACTTTATGATTTTTTTGTGAGGGAAGCTAAGAGTCATAAACCCTAGTCTCGGCTGAGAAACGATTTTAGGACTATCGATATCGGTCTGGTTTCGATAATGAGACCGCGACTAGCCTCGTGACCTCGCGAACCTTAATCTGTACTTCCAAACATTTTAGTAAAAATGGCATAATGAAACACTAGGTTTCAATTTTCAACATGAACACATAATAAAGTAGGTTAGAAAACTAATATATTAGTCTATTTAAATGCTTCCCAGATGCAGGACTTGTTAAGATGATGTGAATGTGATATTTGGCCCGAATGTCTGGAAGTGTCTAATATTTAATCCTTAATGGATATTAATGACAATCTTGATCATATAATATTGTAAAAGAAGCTTAAAATAGGTAAATAATGAATATGCCACTAGCTGAGCTCCCAACGAAGTTATTCTAGAATGATAAAACGTCATACAAAATCAAAAAAATGAACTAATAAGCATTTTTTTGTGAACAAAAGATACTCAAGAACTATTTAAAATGAGATTTGGTAACTTTAAGTAAGTTATTATCCGAGTCATTGGGCATCAATATTGCTTGCTTAATGTTAATTATATTTCGTGGTTACAGATCCAACCAAACGACACATTGGGATATTTTAGAATTAACTTCCATAGCGTCTTATGACGTCATTTTACATCGAACTAGCAACACACTTATCAGATTTTTTTACATTGATCAATAAGGTGTTACCTACCTGTATGCTGTTCTGGTGGTGGAGGTCCCCCATGATGAGGTGGAGGTGGATATTGACCGGGGCCGTAATGTCCTGGCGCTTGGAATCCCGGAGCCTGGAATCCTGGGGCTGGTGCTCCTGAATCGTATGGTGGCGGTGCTTCTTTTGACATATTTTTGATGTGACTACAAAATAAAGAAATTTATTATTTTAACAGCACAGAGAGACTATCAAATAAACGTATTTACCGAGGTAGACGCAAGATCTTTTACTTTAAATGATATAAAAAAAAGACACGCGTGAATATACGAAACGGGAAGGCAATTTTTATAGACGTAAACATAACTTGTCCTGTATATTATGATGTAGGTGAAAACAAATGTTTTTTAAAGCAGCAAAAATAAATTTCCCATTCTAGAGTTTGGCAGCCTTATTGTTATTATAATGAATCCAGACTTTAAGCACATTTTAATGCAAAATCCTAGAAAAATCAAATTAAACCGAGGAGTATTTGAATAACATAATCGCCCACGAATTTCGAGAGTTACTTCAAATTTTGTGATTAAATTCCAGGTGCTGATATCAAGATTTTCTCTAAAGTGTATTTTTAACTAGAATCTGTGTAATCGAAATGCTATTTTTCAGTATATCCTATATAAGCCGACTATTAAAATATTATTCCAGCGATATATTTAACATTTCATCTTTTTCTCTCTCTTACAGCTAAAAACTTGTCATCATAGAAACATCATGTGTTAATTATACTTTTAATATATTATGGATTCCCTGGAGAAGAGGGTCCAGACCACCACCATCATTATCACATAGAAAGGCCATTTCCATGTTAATTATATCTTTCTTTATAACACTCCCAGGAAGTCCAGACCCCCTTAAAAACCTCATGGGCTCTCCATAGTACTCTTCCACAGGCTGTGCAATCGCTGGCTATATAGACGTTCCAATGGCTCTCTTTACTTAGCTAGCTGACAGAGTGGAGCGGAAAGATAATTAAAAAAAATATTTTTTTTAATTATCGCAAATGGTTAGTACAAGAAAGTAGCCCTTTGGCATACCAATGACATGGCCAAATATGAAGTTTAGGTGACCACCATACGGTGGATTATGGTAGACACCACTTTGGTTCCATATCAAGCTTAATGTAAAGATGGTTCTTGCTATATAAAAACATGATAAAATGCTCTAGGCCTTAAGATATTTGACAATTTCTCTCTATTACTTATCTAGCCCATGCCCGTACACAAACTCCTGGATTTATTAACAAGGGTTAAGAGTTAAATCATTTCTTAAGCCATGGCAATTAAAACTGCTAGTTTACCAGATATGTTTTGCTTATGTCACTGTTATTTTGTAACTATGACATTTAAAAAAATCGTTTGTTGAATTGTTTCATACGACATTTTAAACCTATAATTGTAGAATTAGAGCTCTCCTAAATTTAAACCTCTCTACTGAATACGGGGGTGATGTTTTAGTGGACACGGACAGATTAATCAAGGAACTTCGAAGTCCGAGAGCTGGATTATCGAAGATTAATGAAAATTTGCAATGGAAAAAAGCCAGGAATTTTAAGATTTTTTTCATTAAGTAATCATAGATAAGTAAAGAGCTATTCTATAGCAGTTTGTAATCCTATTTCGCAAACCTACCTAGTCAATATTTCCGCATTAATCGTTTGTCATAAATATTTAAGAAACGTGCTTTTTCTCAAAATTCTTAAAACATTTAAATGATCAAAGTTTCACCATTATGGGGGCACCTCAAAAATGTGTCCAATACATTTCCTCTTTTGCCATGGTATTTGATATAACAAGAGTCAACTTCCTCTCAATTCCTGTCAAATATCATCCATTGCTTTTTCTGATCTCAGCTACCAGACAGGTTTTTCTATGAGTGGCTCGTATAGTATTGTTGTTGGGAATTTGGACTTGCTAATTGTGATTTCGAAATTATATTCTGGTACTATCTCCGTAAACGCTAGATTGACGGCAGCAATAACCCTGGTGGTGTTCTTCTTACTTCGAAGTTTTGGCAGTCTGGGCTTATGCGTTGGGTTGTTACCCTCATGATAACCTTGTCCTCAACTGATTCCGAGTCTCATCCATGGCGTAATTTTTACCTCATTACGTCTGATGTTCTCATGATCGTATTCGATATCCTGCTCGCTATTTTCGTGGTTGGGTTGGTCACGATCGGGATATGATTATTCAGGATTCTGTTCCTTAGCGGCTAGATGTTCGTTTCGCGCCACATTTTCAATTTTTTTGAAAGTTGATGTCCTCTTCCCTCTGGATTTGTAGTTGAACTTCATTCCGAATCTGTTGCAGAATTGGACTATTAAGCAAGTTATTTTTGATAACCCCTTTTTTGGTCTGCAAGTCGTTGTTTCGAGATATTATGTAAGTCAAGAAACTTCTTGATAATAGGTGGTCATGTTGGTCTCAAATTTCGTTATGTTCAAATAGGAGAGCATAATAAAATAATTCTCGGTCTTTGGCTTTCCAGGTTTTGTGGTCTAAGCTTAGGCTCGTTGTGAGGAATTGATGTTGGATGATTGCAGTCATCATTATTATTATTATTTTATGATATTTTTTAATTTTCATATCGATTGTCAATTTTCGTTATTTTGTATGTATCTAATGTTGTGATGTGATGAAATTTTTAAGGTCAATCTAATTTTATTTTAATAAAATGTATTTTATTGTTTCTGACTGTATCGTAGTATATTGTTAGTGTTACTGGAATAGTTTGTTTGAAAAAATGTAGGTAATAAGCTAACTGGCATAGTAATAGAGTAGTATATTATAGTTACACCATACTCCATTTGGTCTTTGGTAGTGCCACCAACTTTACAAGTTTTATTTTGTTTAACTATATCGTTTTGAAATATGACATTTATTCCTCGAACTTAATAATGCATTGCCCTTATGTATTTTCGCTTTGTTTTTAAACTTTTTTTTTTTCAAAAAGATCTCAGTCCACAAAGAAAAATGTTAAATGCTTTATTTAACAAATTTAATAAACCTTGATCAAATCAAATTGTGAAATATCCTGCCTTAACACTGGTCCACAATTCAAAAAGATGCATAAAAACGGATTATCCGGTTTGCAAAAGGCGGAAGAAGAAAAGCAGATTTGCGCCCTGCAACACAGAACGCCAAATAGTTGAAATTAACATTTTACTAAAATTTACCTAAATAATTCCAAGTAAAGATAGACGTTTTCAAAAACTAGATGATATGACTGATTCCGACAAGCAGAAACCTGCAAAAATATTTTAGAGGAAAGGAATTTTAAATAAATGAGTTGCCACCCTTCATGTGATATATTAAAAAACTCATTTTCTATTTATTGTCTTATCGTCGAATTGTGGAGAAGATTCCTTCAAACCGAATTTATGGCACCACTCTACACTTTCTCCTTCCAGCAGTGTCCATTTTCCCACACTAAATGCCTAAAATTATCTTTAGAATTAAGGTTCGGCTAAAAGTGATAAAAATCTGAATCATTTAATTGGTTCGTTAAAAACTCGGTTTCTAAGTCATGCTAAAAATCAGAATATTCAGATATTCCAAACCGGTTTTTGAAAACCAGAAACCATAGTTCGTATAATTATTAGTAAGACATTAAAAAGAAACGATAATCAAAACAGTGTATCAGAAAAAGCACAAGAGTAAAAGGGTATTAAAATTATAAATAAACTCAATATTTTCAGTTCAAATGGTTATGTTTATCTTATGGTTACGATGACCATATATGTACTATTTTAATAGGACAGTATTTACTTTTAGACATTATTCTTTTGCCCTTTATTAACTTTATAAGTAGACACAATTGTAGTTGTTTGTAAAAGCAAAATCAAAATTCTTAGTTTTTATAATTTTTACTGTTCATTTAAATAATCTTATGATTTAACATGTTTTGGCGATTTTCTCGACATTTCAGTCCACTCTGTAGACGCACGGTACTACAGATTACATCTGTCAGATTGGAATCTTCTCGGTAGAGTGCGGGACCTATTTTTATCGTTTTCCTAGTTAGCCAGGGTCAATTGCCAATACATTTTTTACGACTGTTGTCAAGGCCACGCAGTTTGGATATATTCGTCGAGTGCAGCCCTTATCTGTTGCCTAGTAATGCCTAAACCAGGGTTCTAGTCTAGTCTAGTCTAGCAAGCTAATCTGCCTTCTCGTTACCCTCAATCCCAAAATGTCCCGGCACCCCAAACCAACCTCACCCTCTGACTCCACGCAAACTGACCTGTCACCACATTCCTGATCCCAGTATAAGTAAGTCCAGCGCGTTAAGCGCTGCTTGACTGTCTGAGCAAACAACAATCTCCTCCTCTATTTCTTATATGACTTCCTTCATCGTTGTTGCCATTAAAATGGCGTACACCTCAGCCTAAAACACCGTAGAAAACATTCCCAAAGGGGCCCGGTTTGTTCAGCCTTTATGTATACACCTGCCTGCCACAAATTGCTGATGTTATACGGAAACCATCCGTATAACAAACAAGCACGTCTCAAGAATTCCACCCTGTTTCTTTCCTAATCCTATTTTTCCGCAGTTGAGAGAGTATAACGCTTATTCTATATCAGTCTGCCTGAAGGTCGTGCTACTCTATAGACGGATTTGACTTTTCTCAATATATGAGATCCTTGCACGGCCCACAACCTCCCCTCTGGCATACCATGCTCCTCTGTAATGTAGTGTAATCTGTAACGTTTCTGGACAAATATACAATAGATACGACTAGGTAGACTAGATAAGAACACAGAGGAATATATATACAGTACTATTAGATTACTGTTTATATAACCGATGCCGGCATGGCCGGCTTTATTTCTGATTGAAATAACATACTCTTTAAATTAAATAACATAAACATTTAGTAGTGCTGTGTGTACATCTCAGCATACAAATAGTTCATTTGGCTGTATTTGTTGTAGTTCTTGTGTGTAAATTAAGTATTCTAAAATGTCGCCGCCACAACGAATATGCCATTTTAATATGGAGTTACAAAAATAATATCCGTTTATGGAACTCAATGGAAACCGTAATTTTACACCCCTTGGGCAAAAAGCTTACGAACTTTATTTCTGTGTTAAAGTTGGAGAGCAAGGCAAAGCATGGGTACCTCATATCTGTTGTAAGACGTGTGGAACTTTGCTAACAGTTTTGTTAAAAGCTGCAAATCGTAAAATATCCTTTGCAGTACACATGGGCTCCCAGAATTTCGGACGTTGGATGAACAAGAAGAATCTACTAATAGTTCAAGTGATACAGAGATCGTAAAGGAAATGACAACCGACCCTTTATTTGATGTACCAGGCTATTCAGGATCGCCGCATCTGATTTCACAAGGCGAACTCAATGACTTAATTCGAGACTTAAATCTAGCAAAATTGTAGTCAGCACTTTTAGCATCCAGAGTAAAATGATGGAATCTTCTCCAAAGTGTTGAAAACATTACTTTTTATCGAAAACGGCAAAAAGATCTCACTGCTTTCTTCAAGAAGCATATTTATTATATGGGTCAAATGTCAACAATTGATTTAACGTATTAGGACGGAAATATAATGCAAATGATTGGCGTCTGTGTATCGATACTTCTAAACTTAGTTTAAAGGCGGTAATAAATATTCATCTGTATCTATAGCTCATTCAGTTCATATGAAGGAATCATACGAAAACATGCAAGTTCTTCTAGATCATATCCGTTGTAATGAATATGGATGGGTCATATGTGGAGATTTAAAGGTAATAGCTCTTTTTGTTAATATGCAATTGGGGTATACCAATTATTGCTGTTTTATTTGTGATTGGGACAGCCGTACGCGTCATTATGTACAGAGAGAGTGGCCACTACGCCACACATAAATTCCAGGACTAAAAAATGTTACCAAAGAACCAAATAAAAGTAGTTGATCTCCAAAAGATATTACTTCCACCTTTGCACATAAAATTAGGACTGATGAAACCTTTTGTTAAAGCAATGGATCCGAATGGAAGAGGTTTCTTCAATCTAAAACAAACATTTTCCGGTCTTAGTGAAGCAAAAATTAAAACCACATATTTGTGGGTTCACAAATAAGGGTAATAATGAAAGATAAAATATTAGACAGTTTGCTAAATGAAGCTGAATTACGAGCTTGGTGTGCTTTTAGATTAGTTTGTGCACATGTTCTTGGAAATGTGAAAGCCGGCAATCACAAAGATATTGTCAGTGAACTACTTAACGTTATAAAGGAATGGGGCGTAACATGTCTCTCAAAATTCACTTTCTGGACTCTCATCTCAATTTCTTTCCTTTCTTTTTTTTCTTGCCACAAAAAAAGTTAATTACTTTTGTTTACCACTGTTATTTTCCATCGTTATTATTAACTAGAGTCTGGAGTTCAGAAATATTTCAAATTAGTGTTTTCAGTGTGAGGGCAGTCATGCAGGTGTATACAAATTTCGACGAAACTTGTAACGAAAGGTTTTATTTTCCTCAGAATAAACCAATAACCAACTATTCTTTAATTATTATTGAGGTCAAACAAATATGATTGAAATAAAAAATCAAAAACTAAAGAAGAGAGTTCGTTTCCAAATATATATATGGAAAATTCTTAAAAAAAATTTAATAAATTAATTTGTTGTTATTTTGTTTTTCAAATATATATATATATATATCTCATATTTTCCCTTTCGTTTAATTAAGACTTTTTTTGTATAAATTGGATAATTCGCAAGAAAAAATCTTAGTGTACTTTCTTCTGGTCGATGTAAATACCATAAATTGTATGGGAACATTCTGTGATGTTTATCCTAATTGCTTTAGTAAACGAGAATATGGTCAAGAGTCATCATCACCTCTACAAAGTAAAAATGTCCCGAAATACTTAAAAATTTAAAGTTATGTTTCAAGGAACCGATAAAAAAAATTGTGGGGAAACACAAAATTGATTAAATAAATTTAACATTCAATAAAATATTCTGTAAATTCTGTTGCGATTTCGAATGCTTAGCTTCCGTTAACATGAGCAAACGATACAAACATTAATCAGTCGACGACATAATTTTTTATCTTTATTGCAGGATAATATAGATTAATTTATTAACTGACAGCGTGTCATTTTGCACACAGCTCCACATTAAATTGCTTTTGGATCAGTTTTGTTCTCACATAAAAAAATAATGCCATACCCACATACCCTAATTGACAAAACAAAACAAAGTTATTTTCCCGCAAATGTGGAGCGCTCATTGTTATGAATAATAACAGCCTTATCGTATAAAAACAAATAAACCAATTTTATTATTGCATGTTATGTACATAAACTTATAATAACAGTATTCGGTAGGTTTCGAATTAAACTATACATTGAAGCAAATTTTGATGCTGTCCCGAATCGTAATAATAATAATAAAATTAACCGATAACTTAAAAAACAAGAACACGCCTTTTTTATTTAGGTAATCTTTAGTTTGTTGGTTTGGTTTATTATGTTAACGTATCCTTTTCGTCAGTGACCAATCTGGACGGGACCTACAGCTTAACGTGGGTACCGAACCACGGTCCTCGGTCACTCTTGATCCCCGGCCCACACCCCACTCTCGAGCTGTCAACTCTTGGGTTACGGTGTAGTCTTTGATCTTTGCCAAGTGACCTACCGACTGACAAGTGTGTATCTGCATCAGCAACCCCCAGCCATCCAAATTCGGCATCAATGGGGTGGAGCATGAAGTAGATACATTTCCACTTGTCTGCACTGGATTTTTTTACCACTTATATTGGCTGCAGACTGAAAAGTAGTGCACCCACCTAGTATTCGAACCCAGGCCCTACCAATCCAACTCCGGTGTAAATCTAAAGCTTACCCCAAGGTGTTGCTCCCTCCAGTGGAAAATTAAGGGTCACAATGATCACAAGTAAAACATCATATCATCCGGTGTACCCTGCTACGTAACTAATGAGAATCTGGTGACACTCGTTCTTATCATTAGTTAGTTCTAGTTATAATTACACCAGCGGTGTAATATATATATATATATATATATATATATATATATATATATATATATATATATATATATATATATATATATATATATATATATATATATATATATATATATATATATATATATATATATATATATATATATATATATATATATATATATATATATATATATATATATATATATATATATATATATATATATATATATATATATATATATATATATATATATATATATATATATATATATATATATATATATATATATATATATACTAAGAACAAGTCTCACACCTACCATCCGATGGGTTTTAAAGAAACAGTTCTGCAATAATTTAAATGCGCAACATATATCTAGAGTTAATCATGTAAAAAATAGTTGTAACAATAATATATCATCCCCTATTTCCAAAGAGCTATCCGAAGTATTTTAAAACAAGATTGCACCACATTATGTTGTACAAAATATCCCACCAATTTATTCAAATAACAAATATTCATTGTGTCAAGTGGTATCTTTTCTGAGTTAGAAATTAATATTAAGAAATCTAAAGATATTAGTCCCGGTTCTGATGGTATTACATACAGCATGTTAGAACATCTACCTGGATCTGCAAAAAGACTATTGTGTGTAGTATTTACCAAAGCTATCCTAAGGGGTGATGATCTGGGAATAATTAAACATTCCAAAATTGTCTCTATGAGTAAACCGGGTAAGCCTAACGAGTTTAGACAAATATCCTTGTCTTCGTGTATTCCAAAAACTTTTTAAATGAAACTTAAAAAAAATGGTGATGTGAATCGCAAAAACTGATTCGAGATAGTCAGTTCGGTTTCAGAAAAGGAAAAGGTGTTAACGAGTGTTTAGCTCATTTAATGTCTGATATACAACATACTTATTCCAAAAACTAATGCCTTTCTGCTTTATTTTTGGACATTTCCTGTACATATAAAAATGTTAATCTAAACATATTAATTAACAAATTAACTAGACTTCACATGATAATAGCCTTTGCTACCAATCTAGCTAGGTTATTTAAAGATCGCATAATAGCACTTAGAATTGGAACAAATCTCAGCGAAACCAGGACTGAACCTTCGGGGTTACCTCAAGGTTCGGTATTAAGTCCCTTGCTTTTTAACTTATATACAGCAAATTGATGACTCATGATTTAGACCTACATTGTACGGTGTTACAATGCGCTGATGATCTTTGTCTATATAGCAGCCATAAAAAATGCAAAGACTATAAAACAAATCTCAATCGAACTATGTATATGTGCAACTTATATATATAAATCTGCAATGCTTACCTTTTCAAGGCATAGAATTAATTGTAACAGAGAACTTTATTAATCTAAATGGTACAAATTTACCATGGGTTCAGTCAGTTAAATATTTGGGGGTGATTTTAGATCAAAAGATAAAATGGGACGAACGTATTCATTATATAACAAAAAAAGCAGAGAAAAGTATAAGCATACTGGTGGTATTCAAGTCATGGGGTGCCTAATAAAGTGGACAGTATTCAATTTAGACTCCTCAGACTTATGCTAGGAATTATGCGCTCTCGCTACACGAGCTCTTCTAGCGGAATGTAATGAGCCACCCTTATGTATCCGTCGTAAAATCCTGGCCGAAAGATTTGTAATCAGAAATAGAAGAATTAAAAACCATGCTCTGATCGATAAAATTTTCAAATTAAGTACTTCTAACCTCACCTTATCATTTTGGTCAAATAGAAATGGCCCACAATTAGTCGAAGCATTTACATGCACGAGCAGACTGCATGATATTGTAATTAAAAATGATGCCCATTTTGTATTTGAAGCTCCTTTAGAAATAACTCAAATAAACACACAACTTGTATTACCTCAATTTACAAATTTTCAATCATTAAACTCAATAATAATGAAATTGTTTTAGATAAATATAAAGGCTTTTATTTTTTTTTAATTTTCACCGATTGCTCCAAAGGGGAAAAGGTGTAGGTTGTACGTTCAGTATTCCTCAAAACAACATAATTAAGCAGTTCACTAGAGTATATTGACATTAATAAGCACATAAAAAATGTTACCATTTTGTCGGATTAACAATCTGTACTGTCACTTTTAAAAACAATTCACATTTTAAACATCTAATCGTCGCAAACATGCTCTATTACCTTTTAAAACATTAATCCATAGTCAAGTGGGAATAATTTTTATATGGGTCAAGGATTACACTAGTATAGCTGGCAACGAACAAGTTGATAAGGTTGCAAAGGAAGTGAATTGATAATTAATGATATCCCTTATTCTGATTTATTCGCGTATATTAGAATTAAAAAACATCAAGATTGGGAAAAAATAATCAGGAATATTCTAATAATACCCAAAATACATATATATTAGTATATCCTGAACCCAACCAAAAGGCTTTGATTCACTATATAAATATTCCAAGACATTATGTGTATCTTATTTTCGACTTCTAGTTGGACATGCAAATGTCAATAGTCATTTTTTCAAAATGAGTCTCAGTAATAGTCCTCTATGCTCTTGTGATAATGAAAGCTACGACCAACTAAATCACCTTTTATTCCATTGCGAGTTTAACACAAAAGCTGTATCCTGTATGATTTCAAAATTAGGGCAATTAAAATTACTGCCAATGTCACACTCATATTAATGCAAAATGCAGTCAAAAATAATAAATTAGAAAGTATATTCTCGGAATACTTAAAAAGATGAAACGTACGAGTTTAGACTTAGAATATTTAGAATTAGTACACTAGTTAGCTTTGTTTCCTCTGTGTTTTCCTTGTATATACATTATATCTATACGAGCCTTTCTGTTAATTGTCTGGTCTACGTAATAAAAAACGTTTTGAGCTGGCCCCAGAGCGAAAAGTGTGTGACCCTGTTTACCCATCCCTGAGTTATCGTGGATTTTAGGTTCTTATGTAATATGGTGCGATTTAATGAATGCAAAATATGAATAATTACTTTATTAATAAAATAGCATGACAAATCGTAGCTAAATGAGTTTTACTCAAAGCCAAAAGAATAATAATAATTTCTCTCTACCCACACAACGGCTAGCGTTGTAGGGGAAAGACCAAAAACCCGAAACTATTTTTTTGGCTTAAAAATAAACATCCATAAGACCCAAATCATGACAAATCTTCTTGTTAGCTCAGTGGAGCGATTGCTATAGATGGAATCAACATAGGACAGACAAGATCTTGTAAATATCTCGGACATGAGTTACGTATTAGTTGAGACAACCAAACATGCGAGCTCATAAGACGAAGAGGGTTGACATGGACTGCTTCTAAATACTTAGGGCACATATTAACATCTGACCTGCCAATATACCTAAAAAGGAAAATTGTCAATTAGTATGTCTTATCCATTCTTACATACGAGGTGGAAACCTTGACATTGTCCAAGAAAAGTATAGCAAAAGTACGAGCCACACAATAGGCAATAGAAAGGTCAATCCTAGCAGTACCTCTTCGGGATCGGGTTCCAAATACATAAATTTGAAGGATATCCGAAGTTATTGACAATGAATGAATAACAACCAACAAATAAAATAGATCTGGGACGGACATTGCGATAATGAGTGACAACAGGTGGACGGAAAGGATCCTGGAATAAATGCGTATGCAGGATGCTGTTAGAAGCAGGGGGCGCCCTTTGACTAGATGGACTAATGACCTACCACATACCCGGGAATTGGATGCAAGCTGAACAGTATAAAGACTTGTTGAAGCTACGGCTATGTTAAGCAGTGGACAAGAAAGGCTAATTGATGACGATGATGAAAATAGCCATGTCGAACTTTTGTTTAGTAAATATCATCGCTAGAATTCTAACTGGTAAACGTGTTGTTTTGATTACCAATATATTTTTTTAAGCCACAGGTTCGTAAGACAAAGACGAATTTTAAAAGACACTAAAATTCTCTTGGTTTAAACTCATACTTAAATGTCTAATAATAATATTTTGTAATTGACAGACTACATACAACAATATCACTAACATCTGCTAATTTTTTTAAGCTAAAACTATCCTAAACTAATAAAGCACACATGCAACAGTGTTCCTTCCCCTTTATCCACTATCTACACGTGAATAAATATGTGTATCTTTCCAGTGAATTCACCTATCATAATATCAATAAGGTTTCCCAGAAAATGTTTTAATTTGGAATTGATTATTGTTAACAAAATTAGTTTTATACTAAAAATCGATAAAAATGTGCTCTCACACATCATTATCAAAAGTTCTTGACCGGAAAAGATATATGTATAATAGCAGAAATATATAATTTCTGCAGGTGCAAAACGGCCTAAAAGAAGAATTGCTTTCGATTATGTCACAGGGTATATATATATATATATATATATATATATATATATATATATATATATATATATATATATATATATATATATATATATATATATATATATATATATATATATATATATATATATATATATATATATATATATATATATATACATATATCTTTTCCGGCCAAGAACTTTTGATAAAGATGTGTGAGAGCGCATTTTTATCGATTTTTAGTATCTACTCTCCGCATGATGGTGCTAGTGCATGCTTTTTAAATTACCTACGGGTTTGCAGCCGGAAATCACCGGAGCCCCGATAGGTGGTGCTAAATGTTACATTTAACTTGTAGTACTGTTTCAGTATGATAGACGTTTCGTTATCGATTTTGTCATATCGAGCAATCTGTTATTTCAGATCTCCCTGGGTACAAGCCTGCCTGATGAGGGTAGAGGCCCAGAAATCATGATCGCAGGAGGGTACCCTGTGACATAATCGAAAGCAATTCTTCTTTTAGGCCGTTTTGCACCTTTATATTTATTATACAAAAATTAGTTTTGGATAATCAGATATTGTATGTTATGAGACCTTCAAAAATAATAAAAAGCATTGTAAGTTACTGTATTAGAAAATTGAGAAAATAATATATTACTTTTTAAGCTTAGAAAATGTGAATGTACAGGGTTTCCAGAATAAAATCATCTACTTCCTTATCTCTGGAATCTGGATTCATAAAAAAAAATTAATTAGGTCTAAAATCGGTAAATATCCGAAACTTTCTTCGTTGTTAATGTTTCCTTTCGATAGTAAGTGATCCTATATAGTTTTGCATATAGACATTTAGTGGTCAGAGTGGTTTGGTAAAACCAATCTATAAAGAACCTTAATCGAAAATTTCCATTGAAGCCTACAAGAGTGAAAGAAAACCCAATTGATTTGTATTACTATGTGCGGAACTAAACAGGGTTATACTTCACTATTCCCAATAAAAAGAAAAAAATCATAGTGAGGGAAGTTCCGGCTAAAGGAAATTTATGGATATTTTTATATTGTTTTTCAAACATTTTAAAAGGCCGCTTTTAATTGGGAAAACTAATTTACTGTCAAATTTTTATTTTTAAAATGTTCTTTTACCACTTTCAGAACGCATCAGACTTATATATCCTAACATTCTTGCGATTACCACCATTCATATGTCAACTCCTACCATCATATATTAATTAGTACTGGACAGAATTCAACTACTATACTATTTATTTGAAATACTGCCGATTTCTTTTAATTACTTACCACCCACACATTTACCACTACCAGCTTTCGTTGATTACTACCACATTTATTTTATTTATTTTCGACTTCCATTACTACGATCTTTCATCGATTATTAAAACATCTGCTTAAACTACTGCCACCTTCCACCGATTACTAGTACACATATTTTATTTACTACCAACTTCCATTAATTACTACCACATATACTTCAACTACAATTAGCTTCCATTGATTACGGTGAGGTTCACCTAGACTAGGAACAGGGGTAATTCTAAATCGTTCATAGACGTGACCTGTTCGATACAAATAATAGGAGGTAGGATCGAAAGCTGGAAGGTACTAGAGGAGGAATCCCTAAGTGATCATTGATTCATATATTTTGAAATAAAAAAATCAAAATAACGAAGGGGTAAAAATATGGAAAGTACCAAGATATAATATGACTGGGGGCTGTTTAAGATCCTACTCGATTGGCGAACTAAGGAAACGGATGAGGACATCAGAAACACGAAGTCTATAATGAGGATCATGAGAGAAGCTTGCACAGTCAAAAGAACAGCCGTACAGGGGAAGCAAAGAAAGTACCACATTGGTGGAGCCGCGACATAGACGAGCAAAAAAAGGTATGTAATAAAAAGAGAAGAAAGCTAACCCGACTCAGAAGAAACAGTGGAAATGCAAATAATGAAAAAGAATTTGCAATGGATTAGTATAAAACATCAGAACGGGAATTGGGAAAACGTATCAAGGAGTCGAAGTGGAAACACTGGCAGACTGCCTTCGATGAGTTAGATCAAGACATATGGGACAATGGATATAGAATCCTCACTGAAAAATTTACCATTTACATTTAACTGAACAAAAGAAATGTATAGTTGAAGTATTATTTCCTCAAAGAGAAGACTTCCAAAAAGACGAAACGCCCTGAACGGATCGAATTCCACCTAGGCTATAGAATATGCCGTTAATGTGGCCCCAGACTGGATGCTATGAGTGTTTAATGACTTAATAAAAAAACCAAGAATTTTTAAGTGATTGGAAAGTTGCAAAATTAGTGCTACCGCTAAAGAGAGGGAAGGCTTTAGTAGATCCATCAGCATACAGGCTGATATGCTTATTCAACACACCACGTAAACTCTGCGAAGTAATGATAAGGGCAAGACTCGAGAAAGAAATAGAGCAGGGAGAAGGACTGTCAATAAACCAGTTCGGTTTCAGGAAAGGAAATTCTACCATTGAAGCCCTAGAAGCAAGATCCGAACTAATCGCAGGCAGAATTGGACCCTCCTTTTTATAAATCTTTTAGTAGGAATAGTTTTAAAAGTGAAGTGTGACCCATTTTAGGTCGGTACACACCTACATATTTATTGGACGCCATTTTGTTCCAACATAATGGATTCCTACCAATATTTTACCTGTTTCTCTAAGTTCTTGATTTTTGGGCATAATTTAAAATACATTTAATAACTAATTTTTACCAAAAACACACCGTGATTTTGTTACGTCATGTTGAATTCGTACCAGTTTATCCTTATATCATACTTAATGTTTCTTTAAAATTTAAAGTCAATTGAATAAGAAGATTTTTTTAAAACATTTTATTTGTCCGCCATTTTGTTCCGCTATCTTGAATTCGTAACATAACTTTACTAGTTTATCAGGTTGAATTTCTAAATATTTTATTAAGCCGCCACTTTGTTCAGCCATCTTGGATTCGTACTAGTTGATTCCTACATAATACTTGATTTTTGTGCAAAATTTGAGATAAAAGGGATAATTAGGTTTTTAGTAACAATTTTGTTAACGTTTCACTAGTCCGCCATCTTCTTCCGGCGTATTGAATTTTTACCAAAATGTTACCAAGTCATCCTCATATGAGCCCAAAATTTAAAGTCAATCTGATGAGTAGTTTTTGAGCAATCCCGCGAACTGACATACAGACAAACCGACAGGCGGACCGACGGATTACATAAAACATATTTTTTGGTATCTAGGGACAGTAAAACGGGAAGATATTTAAAACCTGAGAGGGTGATTTTTTCAGTTTACAAAAATTTTATTTGGCCGCCATTTTGAATTAGTAGCATAGTTTTACTAGTTCATCTCTATACTACAATTAGTTATGGCGCACAGTTCATTAAGTAGTTTTTTAGGCTGAATTTTTAAATATTTTATTAAACCGCCATCTTGAATTCGTACCAAAATTTTACTAGTTGGTTCCTGCATAATACTTGATTTTTGTACAAAATTTGGGATAAATTGAATAAGAACTTTTTTAGTAATATTTTTTTTAAACATTTCGCTAGGCCGCCATTTTGTTTTTCACATTACCAAAATTTTACTAGGTTATCACCATATGACCCTTAATGTTTGACCAAAATTTGAAGTCAATGGGATAAGTAGTTTTTTTTAGCTATGCCGCGAACAGACAGACCGACAGACTACAGACAGACCGGCGGAATCGAGAAAAAAATTTTTTCGCCATCTAGAGACCCTGAAACGTAAAGATCTGAAAAAATCTTGGAGGGTGATTTTGACCTAAAGTCAAAAGGTTCTAACATCAATTATATGTTTTTTTTAGATTTTTCACTTGTAAATTGATTACGTAATAATGCTTTACAGCTCGGCTCCTCGAGGCTCAGTTCCCACAGTGGATAGTATTTCTACATTAAAGGTTAAACTGATCAGTCGGGCCCATTTCTCCCATGGCCATCGGGAAGCTCGGATTTGACTATGCTTGCCAACTTGCTCTTGGGTTTACCTATACAACTGTTGTTTATTAAAAAAATTATAAAAAATATATTAAAAATTTATAACAGAATAGCGAAAAGTTTGCAGTTTTTCAAAACACAAAAAGATAAATTTTTAGAAAGAAACAAAAAATGGAAACATTGACTTTCCAATAATCTTAATAAAAAAACGATATTATTTAATTCCTGGCATTTTTTTCGTCGTGGGTTAATAAGACGTTGAAAAGTCGACGCATTTTAGTTTACTCCTACAACTCTTAATGGAACGAATTCTGCAGATACCGCTGAAATTAAACTAGACGTTATAACATATACACCATATGCATAGTCGAATATGAAAATCACGCAGGTCATTGTGGTCGACACCCAAAATAAGAGCAGTTTTATAAAAACCCCGGTAAAAGCGTACCAAACTGCGGAGCTTGCAAAAATGGGAAAACTGCGATACAAGGCGGTGAAATACTTGACCTTCGAGAGTGCGATGCTTGAGCGACAGAGACTATTGATAAAGAATTTCTTTGTTTAATTCATACATTGGTATTGGTACCAATTCTACATGACGGAACAAAATGGTGGTATAATGAAATTTTTCAAAAATTAGTGTAAAAAATTTGGATTGGTAGAAACTGATAAAATATTGGCACAAATCCAATACGGTGTAACACAATCGCGCTCAATAAAAATGTTTCAAGAAAAGATAGTATATATGTGTAACTAAATGACTATTTGCGGAACTAAATTGAGTCGTTATTACCAAAAAAAGGAAATATTCATTACGAGAGAAGTTCCGAGAAAAGGAAATTTACCGGATAAAACACTGTGCACACTGGGTACATTCCTTTATTCCAGTATTTTGCTCAGTATATCTCTCAAAACATCATGCTTATCAATAATGTAATATTATACTCCGAATAGACGTTCTATTTAATGTAAAATAAAATAACCTCTAAATGGATGACGTTGGTTGACGTCTTTAAAGTTTTAAGTGATAAACTTGCTGCATATTCTCAGTAAACCAGTAATCTGAAAAAGTCAATAACTTTACTTGTTATCTTTTTGTTGAGAGAGTTGCGAAATAGAACCTTTTCATCATATTATTTCTGGCATTTATTAGGCGGTAATTAATGTCATTCATTAGGGTTATTTTAAAACAACGATCCTAGAAATTAAGTAGCGAAAACGCTTGTTAATAATGTTAATTTTAGATCACTGACCTCATCGTCTAAAGATCCCATCGTTTAAACATTTGTAACAATTTTGGCCCCATTTAAATATTTTTTTCGCTAAAGGGTTTTACAATAATTTAATAATAACTATTTTCCAATAAGATTTGTAGTATTGATGGCACACTTCTGTTTTTTTGTAGTGGGGGGGGGGGCTTCGAACAACACCTAGGCCTCATTACAGGCCGTATGTTAAATCTGAACATTGAAAACCTCTATTCCTTATTTAAGTCTAATTGACTACTATAGGGTGGAGGGGGATCAAAGGAAACTTATAATTTCTTTTTAAGTTCAATTTAATTTAAATAAATTACGTTTCAAAATGGTATAGAGAGTTCTTAATCATGTATATCAACCTAAATTCACATATTCTGTAGGCGTAGTGCATGTTTTTCGTTTCAGAGAAACATATTTTTTTGTATAGATCCTGGCAGGGCACCACCAGAGAACCCAGAATATCCGCCTTCTGCATCAATCCCAATATCAATTGTGCTGATGCTTTGCAATGCAGGTTTGTTTTTAAGCTAGAAAGGAATGTAGGGGTATTCCCCCTAGGGCTCCAATAACTAGTACGACAATTACGACAGAGTGACTAGGAAACATACTGTTGCAGCTCGAATTTTAGGGTTGATACTTTATTCGTTTTTCCTCCTCCCCACGGGCGGTGTTGTCCTCAGCTGAAAATTCGATAATAATTATCACACAGCTAGACTTGTCCAGGAGGACTATGTCAGGGCTATTGGCTTGAATCTGTCTGATGGTGGAAAATGGAAAGTTCCAATAAATTCGGCATTTATGGTTTTCACTACGACTCAATATCCCTGGGGTACATATGGCAGCACTATCTCGTACGAGTGCCTAAGTTGATAATAAATCACTCGCATAAGTAAATATTGTATCTGTTTATACTATCGAGCATAAAATAACAAAAAAGACGCCTTGTGCCGCAGAATTAATTTTTTTAGAGCGCAAACATATTTTCCGTCCTCTATAAAACTGGAAAAAGGCGTAACATGCTTTTACGCCCTAGGAACAAAAAGTGAGGATACTTAATATCATAAATCATAACTTTGGTGCTGTCAACTAAATCAGCATCACAAAAAAATATTTTTGCCCTAAAATCACCCTTTGGACTGATTTAAATAATTATTTTTTACAGTAACTTAAAGCCCTTGTAAAGCGACTTCTCAGGACTATATTTTTGCTAGGAATGATTTATAAATACCGGTGGTCGCACGGTTTTGGTAATTTTCTTTAAGAGTAAAGTAGCCCCTAACGGCTGAATAAAGTATTTTTATGGTAGCATGAAGCACTTTTAAAGTTTCTCTCAGGCCTATATTTTCGTTGAGTTTGGTTTATAAATAGCGGTGCCGGTGGTCGCATGATTTTAGTAAAAAAATTTAAAAGTAAAGTAGTCCTTAAGGGCTAAATTAGGCAATATTTCTTATGGTAGCATAAAGTTTTTTTAAAATGTCTAGCAAGACAATATTTTTGTTGAGTTTGAGTTATAAATAATGACGATCGCACGGTTTTAGTAAAAATCTTTAAGAATAAAGTAGCCCTTTGGGGATGAATTAAATAATAATTTTTGTGGTAGCATAAAGCTCTTGTAAGATGTCTTTTAGGACTATATTTTCGTTGTGTTTGATTTATAAATAATGGTTGGTCATAAGGGTTTAGTAAAAAACTATAGGAGTAAAGTAGCCCTTTAGCGCTGAATTAAATAACAATTTTTGTGGTAGCATAAAGCTCTTGTAAAATGTTTTTTAGGACTACATTTTCGTTGTGTTTGATTTATAAATAACGGTGGTCGCATGGTTTTAGTAAAATCTAAGAGTAAAATAGCCCTTTAGGGCTAAATTAAATAATAATTTTTATGGTAGCATAAAACTCATGTAAAATGTTTCTCTGGACTATATTTTTGTTGAGTTTAATTTATAAAAAGCGGTGGTCGCACGGTTTTATTAAAAATATTTAAGAGTAAAATAGCCCTTGAGAGCTGATTTAAATAATAATTTTTACGGTAACTTAAAGTCCTTGTGGAGTGTTTCTCAGGACTAAATTTTTGTTGAGTTTGGTTTATAAATAGCGGTGGTCGCACGGTTTTATTAAGTTTTGTTAAGAGTAAACTAGCCCTTAAGGGCTGAATTAAATAATTATTTTTACGGTAGCTTAAAGCCCTTATAGAGTGTCTCTTAAGACTATATTTTCGTTAAGTTAGGTTTATAAATAGCGGTGGTCGCACGATTTTACTAATTTTTTTGAGAGTAAAGTAGCCCTTAAGGGCTGTATTAAATAATAATTTTTATGGTAGCGTGTACTGCTAGAGAAGCTAATTACTGTTTAAAGTTTGGTGAAGTTTTTTCAATAAATTAAGATGGTAGATGGTTTTTATTCTGGTCAACAAATTGTGTACACCCGTCAAATCGGCATGAAATAGAGAACTGCTAGGATCAAATATTGCATAGCTTCCATTTTCTGTGTTTGTATTTTATATAAAATCATAAACGAATGCGATGATATACAAATTATTAAAGACATATAACTGTGATAATTCATAGGTGCTCACAATATAACTAAAATAGGTATAATTGAATTGCTCCATGAGAACACTCACCCTGTAAACAAAAATTGATATCACCGGAACACTTATTCGCAAAGCACACACAAACTGAACTGAAATCGTAATTGTGTCTAAACTATAAGCTTAAGAAATAAAAGACCTTTCCCACAGAACTTCGACTGGGATGTTTAGGTTTAGATTAAAAAGGTAATAAGTATCAGTTTTCTGTCGTCGCCTATGCGTAAGTGGTTCTTTATATAACATAAACACTGACATCGGTGAATTGCGCCTGCTTTTGGCTATTTTTTGGTTGTAACGAAATGCATGAATTTTAAAATATAGAAATATAACATAAAATAGACCTACTTCTTACACTAAATTACAACATTTGGCCCAGCCAAACGATCCTCTACAATAGCAAGAAAAAACACGTTCAAAAGATGATCCGTTTATTTCGTGACTAGTGCTCCTAGCATTAAAACTAGAAATACGTTTTGGCATGGGAATTGATAAATTTGAATTATGTACTTCACACTCGAAAACTATTATCAGTTCTTTATTAAGTAATCATCATTTGATTTTGACCCATCTTGCATATTATTTTTGTAATAATTATGAGAGCGGCATATCATTTGACTGCAAATTTACTTGTGCGTATGTTTTTTTGCAAAAAACGGCTGAATTGGTAATTAATTTGCACGGATGTTACCAGCAGTTTAGATAAGAAATCAAGGAGTAGCTGAAAACTAACGTTGTTTAAAAGAATAATCAATTTAAACTGCATAACTTGTTACAAGTTGATCGTATCGTGTTTAGAGTGTTTTAGTATTTCTATTTTTATTCATTATTGGTGCTTAACATCTAATAATATATCACTGCAAGCCCATTATCAAAAACACTTGTCAGAGGCTTTCTTATAATAAGAGGTCGAAATATTTATGACTGGCAGTTACACTTTAAGTATCTTTTAATTCAACAAATAAAAACTGTGTTTGTTTGGCAAGTATATCCTAGTCAGTCCTAGTGCATCATATTATTCCCATACCAACCTTATGGCCGTCTCCATAAATGATATTTATGCCATAATTATGTTATAAGCTTGAATTATTTATGACTACTATTGTTTATAGCTAGCTTAACTATTGTTTTATTTTACGAATATATTTAATTCAAAATGCAGTCATTTTGAAATATTCCTGTACCAAATAAAACAGGTGTGAAACATGATTCAATATGTTTGAGAATAGATAAATATATTTTTCAGAAATCATAAGTGGTTTTAACTTAGCTTCCCTAATTGCTTGATTTTTCTATTGAAAACTAGAAAGTATTAGCAAATTAGAGTTAAAGACAAAGTAATGTAACCCAGTAAAAGTGCTGTCTAAGTAAATAGAGCTGCGGTAGACTTCAAGTTTACTTATAAAGTTTGTAAAGACTGACAACAATTAGCAGTAATTAAATACCGGACTGACCGGTTATCCACATTGCTTCGACATGCAGTGCAACGTAATACTAGAGTGTTTAAGAAAGATGGAGATTAGAATATCACCATCATTTTTTTGCTTTTGTCAATACATTGATAGGTTTTAATATTATTTTTGCAACCTGTTTTTGTACTATTAATCATTTAGTGTTAAACTTAAATTCATAATTGTTCTTTACACAACTTGAAACGGTTTGCTACCCGTTACTATTAGGGGAGTTCCTATCACTGCATATATATCACACACATATTTTTCAAAATTATTTGAAAAACATGTTTTCTCAATTCCATCAGACTGTCTCTCTATCTGTCTGTCTGCCTGTCTGTTCGCGGTATAGCTCAAAAACCATTTATCCGATTTAGTTCAAATATAGTTCAAAAATTAAGGGTCATCTGGGATGCTAATAAAGGAGTCTTCCGGTCCTTTCCACCTTATTTACCGATCACTAGTTTTTTTCTTTGAGTTTTGCATTTAAGTGCTTGCTTTGGTAGGTACTTTTCGTCAATTATTTGTACCAATAGTTGGCTTCTCATAGTCACCATGCCCACTTACATAGCCAACCCTACATCGCCCGCAAAGCCTCAAACGGGTAGTTGTCACGAGCATATATACGCAGAAACAGAGGGATTTATGGTGGCAATCTAGGATCAAGTTATTACTACTAAAAACTCCCTGAAATATGTTGTGAGGGATATAATAGAGAATGACAGAAAACGTACCATATTGTGCATATACTCCCTTAGATGTGGAAAGTAAACACAGAAGTCTTATTGGGATCGCTCCGTATTAACAGATCAAACAATTGCACATAATAAGCCAGATATAATATTTGCGAATAAAGCTGACAGGGTTACTTCTCTCATAGATCAATCTAATAGTTACAATACTCAGGACTTCAGCGCAGAGAGAGAACGGAAGTACAAACAACTTGGTAAAGAAATCCAACAATTGTGGCACCAACAAACTTTTCTTTAATCTCAAACACCGGAGTTATACCAAAGGCTGTAATTAAGATTCTGACTACGCTGGGATTTGAGGAGAATCTCCGTATGATTCAGAAGGCAGTGATTATTCTCACCATAGCAATAGTTGGATCCTTTTTAATTTCACTCCCATGAATTCAAAAAGAAAAAGTGTCTTGCTATGGCCGACAGTTTTTATCGTACCCATCAACACGATGGAGAAACAAACTGTACGATAATAATAATAATAATAATAGTAGTAATAATAATAATAGTAATATTAATAAAAAAACTAAAAACTAAAAAAAAATGATAAAACGAAAACTGAACTCCAGAAATCTAACGAAATCTGTTAACACCTTCGCCATATCTATTCTTACGTATTCGTTTGGTATCGTTAATTGGTCACCCAGACAACATAGAAAACATTCACATTCTCATACCTTCTGAATTCACTAAACACAGGAAGTTACACCCCAAGGCATGCAAGGAAAGACTAAATAAAAAACAAATCTACGAACTCCGAAAATTCTTCCACAACAAACAAACTAACCTCCACAAGGCAATAGTGAAGGCAGACAAGAATTATACACCGCTTGACCTGTCTCAAACGAGCCACGCAGCAGACGCACACAGTCACAGAAGAGAAGAAAGATGAACACCTGGACTGAGAAAACACTCCACGGAAGACACAGATACCACATAAAGCAAGACCACATACATAAAAAGCTTTCCGTTACAAGAAGGGCAGCTGTTCCCCGAAACAGAAGGCTTCCTGCTTGCCATCCAGGATATAGTCATAACAACCAGAAACTACCAAAAGCACATCTTCAAGGATACAACCATTGAAAACGACAGGTGCAGGAGATGTCACCAGCAGAGAGAAACGATCGATCATATAACGAGTGGATGTAGAATAATGGCCGGAATTGAATACACCGCGAGACACAACTCAGCAGCGAAAGTCGTTCTTCAAGCATTAGCCACAACATAGAAACTAACGGAGAACACAGACCCTTATTACCATTACACGCCAACATCCATACTTGAAAACGAAGACTACAAGCTCTACTGGGATATTAACATCCACACAGATAAAACAATCCCCGCAAACAGACCCGATATCATCTTCCAATCCAAGAAAAGATCACTTATTTAATTGACATGGCTGTCCCCAACGACGAGAACATCCAAGCGAAATACAGTGAGAAGGTTGTCATGAAAACAGAAAAGAGTCATTATTGTTCCTCTCATCATATCAGTAACAGGCCTCACCCCAACAACGTTTACACCGCATTTGACTCAATTAGGACTTAATACAGACATTCACAGGAACATCCAGAAATTGGAGATTTTGAAAACATGTAGCATAGTTAGATCATTCTTTGATACACAATAGTTGATTTTTTTCCTTTTTTTTTTGTTTTTTTTTTGTACTGACTTGGTATAATCCCGTCAGTATAAAATACAACCACAGGAATACTGAGAGACAAAAAAAATAGTAATAATAATAGTAAATTAGGAACTGAAATAAATTACAGTTTATAAGATTTGCATAAATTTATTACGAAATAATTATACGCATATATAGACTGTGTATTGTAAGTAGTTAAATTTGGTACCAGGGAAGCTATGAGTAAAGACGAAGAGCTAAATGAAAGAGCTATTGATAAGCAAACTATTGGTGTTAATAACTGATCTACTAAAGCAGATACTTAAATAGAAAAATAACGAAAAAAGAAAATATTAATTGGTGACTGGTAAGCGAAGTGGAAAGGACCGGAAGGGGATTCTGATTCTGAAGACGAAGATGAAGGATAAGCGTTCAAGAATGTTTTATCATGATGAAGACCTTTATATCTGACGCCTTAAAGCCAATTTAAAAGTAATTATCCTAAAATCCAGCAGAGCTTCCGTGAAAAATATTTGTCAAATAGGTAAGAAAAATTATCAAAGTAAGTTAAAAATCCTATTTAGTCAAAGTAAACTGTTTATAGTACACCTGTATTAATGGGGTACAAACAAAACATTTCCGTTAAAAAGTGGAATATATTAGATTTAGATTTTTCAAAGTAATTTGTACATTAGAAATACATTTAGGAAATTGCTAATCAATTACCTATATGTAAAAAAATTAGATGTACGTAGTACAGTACATACAGTTGATCATGCTTTAAACTAGACAATGGCATCATTAAGGCAACTAAATAAATTTTAACCGTACATTATATTTTGACCTCAGGCCTTCGTGGTCTGTCCAAACAAAAAACACTAAACAAACGAGAACATATAAATCGATAAATGCAAGGAAAAAAGGCGAGGTTGTTTTCGTGCCACAATTAGGTCGTTAGGAAATCTGGACAAAACTGGATGTTGGGTTTATACGTGTTCATATAAAGCCGATTACCAGCAGGGACGTGCAGGCGTAGGTAAAATGGAAAAAATCCATGCGGCAATTTTCTGAGGTGTCGATTGGGTGTGTATCTGATTTTAAAAAATACACGGTAAGTTAGAGTAATAGTAAGCTAAAAAGTTTTAATTTTGAGATATGTACGTATTATTTACCTTTTGTAAAGGATGTCAACAAGAAGATGAGAACCAGGGAATCAATTCTTGGAGAACGCCGGTCCATAATTTTGGTGGTGGGCGTAAAACTCATTTTTTCACCTTCACAGTACGTATGTGCACGTATTTTTTGTTGCACTTGAGACGCGTGAAAAAGGGGGCTATGGAGCTGCAGCTCCCCTCCAAAACCAAATATATATACACATATACACAGACATCATACACATGGACGTATTTAGAGGGGGAAGTCCAATAATCGTGGTTCATGCATATAAGAAAATGAGGACCTATGTTTTAGTCATCAACCAAAATTTATTTTGAGCTTAGGACGAATTTGGGAATTAGGGCGGATCGAGGACCTTAATGTTTAAATAACGTAATGAGAATGATGTACCAATAAATGGTATAGAGGCAGTTCTACTGTAGTATGATACTGCTTCTACCGTCAGCAGTAGATGGCAATTCAAAAAGGATTTTAAGAAAAAGAACAGCTCACCGAATTACTCATTCATATCCTATTTATTAGGTAGATTTAATATCGTGTATGGTCTCCTCTTGTATATATGCCAGCACAAGGTCTACGTGACATCGAATTACTTAAATTATTTTATAAAAAAACTATTCTTTAGGAATTACTGTTCATACATACAGATCTCGCATAGGTTCTAATAAAATAGTTTGCCGAAAGAAAATCAACTGTATTGAGGTCCACACTGCAGGTAGGACAAACTAACCTCTGTATTCCGGCTTTTTCCAGATATTCATTTACGAATTTTGCCTACTAACACCAACTGATCGTAAATTTCTTACAATGTTAAATACCATGAGATGATAGCTGACTATACTACCATCTTCCATTAAGGAAACAATACAAGATTGATCAGATGCATGCCACCTTCGCATTTTCCTAAAAGCGGTCGTCGGGGTCATAAAACAAAAAATTATTTAGTTATTTGTTGACTAGAATTGGAAAAAAATGATATTACATAATTTTTTTAAAAAAGATAACCTGCAACAGAAAATATATAGATATCTCATTGCCATAATAAATACTACAGAATAGTTATTTATTTATTTATTCATACTGTATCTACTGAAGTATCTACATATCACGATAAAAAAATATTATTAAAAGTTTAGAATTCTTAGACTAACTATAAGGTAATGACCTATTTATCATGAAAAAATTACAATTAGAAAACAACACGAAAGTTAAGAATTATACACCAGCTACAATTTACATGAAGAAACCAAAAGTTATTTTACGCTCATAATATTGCAAAAGTTAGATGTGCCGATCCTACATTGTCTTTAAAATATTTTTTACTTTCTAAGAGTCATAAAGAAAAAGTCAATGTTAACACAATGCACATTACTATGTCTTACTATTCGACAGAGGGGCGAGTTCTGAGCTGAGTATGTGTGCCTAAAAGGCAAGTGAAATAGTTCTCTCGTCCATAAAGACCTTTGGGGGACATTAATATTAATTTGTTCCAGAATATTGGAACAATCTATAAAATTGTTTAAAATTTTAAATAAAAAAAGTACAGGAAAATTCTTCGGCCTATTCTTTAGTAACATCAAGTGAAAGTGATCACGTGCCAGAGAAATTTCGTTATTGGGTATAGCAAATTTTTGTTTATAAGACAAATATTTTATAAACTATTATGAATATTCTCCAACCTGTTACTGAAGGTAATTTGCTGTGGACTCCAAATAATGCTAGCAAAGCACAATTCGTTCAACACAAAGAAGTTAAACAAAACATGACGGATTTAACGTTATTGAAGGGTCTACATTTTCGTATGATGTAGCCTAACACATTTGCAGCAGAATTAGCCACCGATTCGACATGCAAGTCGAAAATTAGTTTAGAGTCAAATATGACACCTAAACCTTTGGTAGTATTGACTTTGTTTAATAGGGCATTTTTTAAATGGTAGGACTGAGCTATTTGGTTTAGATTTCGTGAGAACGTAATTTTTGTACATTTTGATATATTCAGAAAAAGACTATTATCATCGCAATATTTCCCTAACCGATCTAGATCACTCTGGAGCTTATCACAACCTTCAGGACAGGTAATAGGAAAGTAAATTTTAAGGTCATCTGCATAAAGTAGAAAATTGCAATACTTGAAACAGCAATTAATTTTGTTTATATAAATAATAAAGAGTAAAGACCTAAATGTGATCCTTGGGAACACCGGATGTGGCTTAAAATGGTTGTGACAGAAAACCCTGAAGAGAAACAAACTGCGTTGGATTCTTTATATATGATTCGACCCATCTGAAAAGGCTTCCACTCACACCGACTTCAGCCAAACGACCCAACAAAATATTGTGACTTATCTTGTCAAATTGCTAAACTCGGTGTACACGGCATCCATCTGAATTCATTGGTCCATGTTACCATGTAAGTATTCACAAAATATAAACAAATTTCTCTCCAGAGAACGGCCACGAATAAAGCCATGTTGTTCCGAAATTATCATGTTTTTTACAAGGCTAACAATATATTCATAAATAATTGTTTTCAAGAGTTTTGATATGACTGAGATCTTGCTTATAAGCCGATAGTTTATCTCTTTTGACCTTTTTTTAAAATCGCCACTACCATGGCAGCTCTCCACCTATACGGGAATTCAGCCACTCTAAGAGAGTAGTTGAAAAGCATTCTTAAAGGTATACATAAAGAATTAGCACGTTTTAATAAAAATTGCGGGCAACTTATCTCGACCAGCGCCCTTTTTAGAGTCAAGTACCTCTAAAACTTTATTTTCTGTTAAGACAACAGTCTGCAAATTTAAGTTATTTAAATTATTAGAGAATTAATTAAATTGGTACTTCTCAGGCACGAAAACCTTCTTAAAGTATGTCCCGAATAAATATTAGAATTATAGAATATGACGGGTTTTCTTAGTTTATATATCAATGGAGCAGTGATAAGGTGAGAAGGGAAATATAATATTTTTATGATTTTTTTAAGGGTATTTATTTATCACTTTAATTTTAAACATTTGTATACATTTTAACAGTAGAACATTATTGTCGAATGTATCAGGAAGTCATATTTATATGTAAAATTATTTGCTATTAGAATATTTAGAATTGTCAAAAGGTTGTTAGTATTCTATTGATTTGATGAACGGTTGAATATAATTATTGTGTCTAGTTTTTAGATTTAGTCGTTATTTGTTGAAAATATATTATAATAAAGGATGAAATCACTTATTTAAGTTCCCACCATCTTCGGGTATCACGATGTGAAGCAAATTGACACTCTTCATTGCGAAAGATGTGAAAAAGAATACATAATAGATATATATGTTATAATTTTTGCCTGTGTTACATAGAAATAAACTGATAACATTTTGGTACGAATCCAAGACGGCGCCCTAATAAAATATTTCAAAAATTAGCCTGAAAAACTACTTATTAGACTAGATTAATTACAAATCTTGTGCAAGCATTAACTGTGATATAAAGATAAACTAGTAAAATTGTGATACGAATTAAAGATGGCGGTCAAATAAAATATTAAAAAAATCAACACAAAAAATCTTCTTATTCAATTAACTTCAAATTTTAGACAAATATTAAATGTGACGGAACAAAATGGCAGACTTGAAGAGTCACTGAAAAAATTATTTATTTAATTTAACCTAAACGATGCCCAAAAATTTAGTGTAGCATAAGTAGAAACGGTAAAATATTGGTATAAAATGGCTCCCAGTAAAAATGTTTAAAAACACAGTATATGCAGATTTATTTCTAAATGACTATATGCTGAACTAAACTGGGTCAGACTTCACTATTTCTAATAAAAGGAAATATTCATAGGGAGGGAAGTTCCGGGTAAAGAAAATTTACCTATTTTTTTTAGTTAGTTTTATATAAAAATTCACATTTTTTCCAGTTTGAGATACCAGAAAGTTAAAAAAAAATAGTCTGTACTTTCCTATGTTAGTCTTTGATTATGTATCCAATGACATCAAGGTTCATTCTAACCGAAACATCTAAATAGCGACTTCCGATTTACTTACCAGAACTTGTTATCATTGGATAGGTTAGAAAATCAAAAACTAAGATAAGAAAGTGCAATCTGTTTTGTTTTAGATCAAACCTTTTGGGAGTTATGGCATCTTAATGTTTAAAAATATACTTTTGTCCATCCCCTTTTTTTAGTTCAATTTTCTAATAATTCTCGGTCATCTAAACTAAACCACTATACGTGAAACACTCTGTTTAAAAGATTTGTTTACAAAATAGTCTCAGAGGAAATATCTTATTTCTCGCTTCTTTGCATTCCTTAATCTTGCATTTAGATGGCATAATATCTTTTTTTTCGTCAGCATTGTTAATGTATTTTCTCATAAAGTGCAAAATCTTTCTCTTCATTTGCTAATAAACTATTTTATTTACTTTGAGTACTAAAATTTTTGCGAATGGAATTCCACAATTTACTTTTCAAAGGATACATTAATTATCTACCAATGGAATTGCCGCTCAAACCCTACGGAAATGTAATCCACGTCCTTTGCAGTGAAAGACAAATGCACCGAGCTACGACAGCTAACATCAGAAAGTAAATGTCTTTTTTTGAAGTCCCATATTTTGGAAACGTAACTTCATTTCTTTGCGTAACGCCTCAAAGATTAACCCTTATGTTTTTACATGAGATAAAATGTCTCATGTTGAGCAAATAAATTACTGAACTTTGTTGCCCGCGAGCGGCAACTAGTCAAAAAATAGCATTAATACTCTCGCAAATAATAAACACACATTTACTGTGGAGTGATTACCCATTAGTTTTAAGATTTTATTTCAGTCAGTTTTTTTTCATAAGTAAATGTTATACAGTTTCCCAAGTGTAGAATTTTTAGATAAAAAAATAGTACAGGGATTAAAATAAGGGAAGAAAATAATATATTGAGCATATGAATACAACACATACCGATATAACTGCTAGGAATACTAGGATATTAGGAACGCATATTTAAAAAAGTGGTGATTAATACTAAGCGTTTATACCTCACATAAAACAAAAATACAGCAAAGGATCCTTTTTTTGTCGTTGTGTTATTTCTGGTGTCAAATCAGGCTAAAATTTGTCCCCCCCCCCCGTATTTGAAAGAATATGAAACTCATCAGTGACTGCTCCACTGTTTTATTATGGGTTTCATATTCTTAGGTCATAAATATCAATCCCAGACGTGGGTATTTAATATCAGAACGGCCAAGTCTAAATAAAGCTGACTAAGCGTGAAACACCAGACGCAGACGCATGCTTTTATGTCATTTAAATAAAAGATTGATTAATTTGTTTTAGTATATTGTATATTTTTTTTTGTATTTATACACTTCCTTAAATCTAATATATTCTAAATCTTTATTTTTTGTGTGCAGATCTTTTTAAATGTCCCATTTATTGTAAAGATGACGAAATATCATTTACGGTCAAAGATCGCGAAAGTACCAGGTTATAATAATAACCTAATAATTAAGTATGATCCAAAACAATTAAACTCTAGAACACGGGTCATTCGTAAATGTTTTGAAGAAATAGTGACTGGGAAGAGGACCATTTAGAAGTTGCATCAAGCGACTCCGAAAATACCGACTTCAATGAAGATAATAATTCTGTTGCGTATCCCAGCCAACACAAAGGTGATGAGAGCCTACTACAGGCTCGAGAAGTAATAGACTTCAATTTAAGTGAGTATGACATTCCTTTATCACAAACACATACATTTTCAAAACATGTTATAACCTTTAACACAAAAAGCCTGAAAGCAAAACTGGATACAAGAGGTTAAAAAAATTATACCAGAAATTGAAGCACAGCTATCAGAAATAATATACATTTTTATATCGGGACTTAAATAAGTATCAAAAGACTATTCTCTTCTAGAGGATCATTTTTGAATTTTTTTATTATAATATATTGGATATTAAACTTTAACGTACAAATGCAGAAATTGATACACAGGCCCAAAAATACAGCGGAAAACAGAATGTGTCCAAAATGAGAAAAGACGAAGTAAAGGTATGTTTGGTATTCTTCTCCTTTAATATTTTCTTTCTGTCGCAAAAAAGGATAATCATTTTCCAGTAACGCATATGTTTGGTAGTACCTATTATTTCTGGTATCTTATATAAATCATGCTTGAGTTGTGATCGTTTTTCGTTTCTTCTCAACTTTCTCAAGATGCACGTTCTGAACAAGGATGCGAAGTATCGGATAAAATGTATGGTGTTTAAAATCATGGTTCTCGAAATTAGACGGCATCAAATTGAAATTACTATCTAATGTTTCGCCTTCGATTTCACGGAGCATCTTCAGGGATCTTTATTCCACGAGATCTGAACACTGAATGAGCCAACTGTAATCCGTATTTCTATTGAAGTTATTTTCAATAGATCATCTTATTTTTAGTTTATTACTTAACATTACTTCGGCGGTCCAACATACATACAATCTTCAGTACAGCTAAGAAGACTGGACAACGCTGCGACCCCCGTTTACCTTTTCAAACAGAAAGAATATATAAAATTCGTTGCTCCTGTGGAGGTGTTTATGTGGGAGAAATAGGACACTCAATGCCCACGATACTTAAGGCACATGGACGATGTATTAAAAAGAAACAAATTATTCAATCTGCTGTAGCTGATCTCCAGCATATCCCTGGCCATATTATAAATGTAAAAGAAACCAAGGTTCTAGCGTAGGTTCCAGGATTTTATAAGCGAAAAATTAGAGAATCTATTGAAGTTTTTAAGCATACAAAAAACCTCAATAGCGATACGGGTTACGGTCTACATTACACGTGGCAAAAAGGTATAAAAGCCTTCCCAGCTCCTTCAGTATTTAGATCTCGTGGAGCAAAGGTCTTTTAAGTTGCCTTGTGCAAACGAAGGCGAAACGTCGGATAGTAATTCCAATTTGACACGGTCTCATTCCAAGAACCATGATTTCTTAATTGATTAAAGCCGTGAAAGCTTCTGTTCTATTGTTATGGTGTACGATTCTTCAACCAAATATGTTGGATGCAAGTCCTTACTTAAAACAAACACTGCAACTTTATCATAGGCAATTGCGTTACACCAGTTTCTCTTGCTGACCAGTTGCTACAAGGCCCCTAAAAATTAACAATGATAGGATTCGTATAGAGTTCGTGGATGCGAAAAGTCAGTGATTTGCCATGATCAGAAAAAAACATTATCATCTTATGCGCCAAAAAAAAAAGAAATAAATTAGTTTTGTTGCTTTCAACAATGCATGAGGAGGCACATGTAATAGAAGAAACCGGTAAGGTAGCAATAATTTATATCTACAATGAGACGAAGCAGGGGTGGACCCATTCGACCAAGTATGCCAATATGAATTTGAGCTGAAAAACACGAAGATGGTCATAGTTTTTTCTATGTAATGATAAATATAGCCTGCATAAAACCTTATGTGATCTATACCTTTAATACGTAAAAAAAAGATCTAAATCTTTTTCTAGATATCAATATATGATTCATTTAGCTACAGTCTTGCCAAACTATGGATGCTGCAGACATGTAACAAAACAGCATATTTTTATGTCATCATCTTCCCCAAAAAATAGCTGAAATTCTAAATATATCGGCTGGGCATGCTGTAAACATACCTCAAGAAATATTCCAAATCAAAATAATTATCTTAATGACTCCATTGAAAAATATTTTTATGAATTTGAGAATCTAAAAGTCAAACAAAACCAGGATAGAGCAATTACATATATTTTTGTATCATACATACGTAACTTATCAGATGAAATAAAACGAACACGTAAACGTTTTAACGTAAGAACGATCATTAAAACACAAGATACGCTTAGAAGCAAACTTGCAAAACAAAACCTAACAATGAACAAGAAAATATAATAAAATATATAAAAAATAAATTTCCGTGTCAACGCAAAAAAATGTACATAGGTGAAACCTCTAGGCCAATTTAGAATAAACATAACACCCTCAAAGTGATATTTAATAACATTCGGTCAGAGATTTGCCATTTCGGTTAAATTTCTGATAAAACAATTTTACTGCTGCTAGTATTTTTATTTTTAGTTGCTGAAAACGGAGATAGACTTTCTCCCAAAACGTCCAGAGAACCAGCTATTTTTCAGTCTTGTTCCTCGGATACCTTCCCAGCGGAGCCAGAACTCGAGACAACAGTTAGGACTTTACAGCTATTTTCTTTTTTATATATTGTGGAGAAATACCCATAATAATTGTCTTCTTAAATTAAATATTCTAAGGAGAGCAAACAACCAATTTGCAGAGAACACCGAGCATCATTATTTTCCGAAAAATAATAGAAAATGTTGGTTTTATAAAGTTAATTTCTAAAAAAATCGGTAAATTTCCTTAACCCGGAACTTCCCTCATTATAAATATTTCCTTTTATTAGGAATAGTGAAGTGTGAACTAATTTAGTTCAGTACATAGCTATTTAGAAACACATATATACTGTCTTTTCAAACATTTTTATTGGACGCCATTTTGTTCCAACATATTGGATCCCTACCAATTAATTTTTTTAACATATTATTTGGCCGCCATTTTGTTTTGCTATCTTATATTAATACCAAAATGTTACCAGTTCATTTTTATGTAACAATTGGTTTTTATGCAAAATTTGAGGTAAATTGGATAACCTTTTTTTAGTGTTAATTTTTTAACGTTTCACTAGGCCGCCATTTTATTTCGGCACATTGGATTTTTACCAAAATATTACCAGGTCATCCCCATATGAGCCTTAATTTTTATCCAAAATTTGAAGCCAATCTAATGAGCAGTTTTTAGCCTATGCCGCGAATTGACAGACCGACAAGTAGAGCGACGGCATTGATAAAATATCTGGCATCCAGAGACTACAAAACGCAAAGATATGTAAAACTGCCATTTTGTTCCGCCATCTCGAATTAGTATTACAGTTTTGCTAGGTCATCTCTATACTATAATTAGTTATGGCACACAATTTGAAATCAGTTCATTAAGTAGTTTTTTCAGGCTGAATTTCTAAGTATTTTATTAGGCCGTTTTGTTCCGCCAACTTGTATTCGTACCAAAATTTTACCAGTTGATTGCTACATAAATTTTTGTGCAAATTGGATAATTATTTTTTCAGGTAATAACTTTTTTGACGTTTCATTAGGCCGCCATTTTCTTTTGTCATATTGGATTTTAACCAGAATGTTACCAAATCATTCCTATATCACCTTAATTTTTGACCAAAAAATTCAATAGGGTAAGCAGTTTTTTAGTTATGCTGTGAACAGACAGACCGACAGACAGACAGGCCGACGGAATCGAGAAAGCATGTTTTTCGTCATTTAGGGACCCTGAAACGTAAAGATCTGAAAAAATCTCCGAGGGTGATTGTTTCACGATTAAAATACTTCCCTTTTATGAGGGAAGTAAAAGACATCCCAATTTTTTAAAATAAAATGTAATAACTTTTTACACTCACAGGCAAAATAATCGATCTACGCAAATTTTTGAGGAATTTCAATTGCAAATAACTTTTTTTTTTAATGCAGGATTTTAATGAATTTTGAAGAATATTTTAGATGAACTAATTGAGAATCGTCCACATGTTAAACATTTAAAAAAAAAAAAGCCAACGTATATAATATACAGGACTAAACAAAACGTTTTTATACAATAAGTTTAAGAGGCTCTATGGAGTGGAGTAATAGTAAATTGGTCTAAATGAAGTTTTGGTTTTAAAGTCGCATCTATTCTCACCATTTTTGTTTTTGGTTCACATCGATATCTTTATTTTTCTGGAATATATGAATTTTTTAAAAAAATGTTGCAATTTTTATTAATCTTTTTGTGTGAACAACTAAGGGGAACTAAGGTATAAATCAAGGTGGCTGTGACAGTTTCGTGAAATAACGCCGTACCTGGAAATATCATTTATGACTTTTAAAAGTAATCAAATTATTTTTTTTAAAATAAGTGTGTTTTTTCGTGAGGCTACTTCTTAATTTTCAAAATGGATATGTCTCCGACTGATGCTGCCAAAGCAATTGCTTTAATCCAAGATGGACGATCACAGTATTACGTGGCAAGAGTTTTAAATGTCACAAGAAGTAAAGTACAAAGGGCTGTAAATCGGTTTAATCAGCGTGGAGAGTACAGCAGAAGAACTCACTGTGGTAGGAAGAGATGTACGAATGAACGAGATGATCGTTTTATTACCCTAAGTGTTTTACGTGACCGAAGAGTAACTTCTGTGGAGGTTAAAAACAAATTGGAGTACGTACAGCAGGTCTAAGTAAGTGAAAGAACGATAAGAAGGACCTTGTCTGATAATGGATTACACGCAGGGAGACCTGCAACTGCTACCGAGTTGCTGAGAAATCATAGGGTTGAACGGCTTAGATTTGCTAGGGAACATCAAAATTGGGGCCCTGATGAATGGAAAAAGGTCCTATTCACCGACGAATCCAGATTTTGTTTAAAATCACCGGATGGTCGTGAACGAATCTACAGAAGAACAGGAGAACGTTTTGAGCAAAATCATTTTTCGCTTAGGGTAAGCTATGGCGGAGGCTCCATTATGGTGTGGGGTGTTGTTCAGTTCGACGCAAGAACGGAATTGGTAATCGTCGATGGCGGAGCAATGACAGCAGACGGATATATACAAGATATTTTAGAATCACATGTGGTCCCCTTTGCTCTATTTGTAGGACACGATTTCATGCTAATGCATGATAACGCTCGACCGCATGTTGCGAGAGTCGTAAGCGAATATTTAGAAATGATGGAAATTACAAAAATGAAATGGCCCCCCCGTAGTCCCGACCTGAACCCGATCGAACACGTCTGGGATAGACTGGGCAGAACACTACGGGCTCGGGTACCTGCTTCAGCCAATTTGCAAGAACTTATTGATGTTCTCATTGAAGAATGGCAGCAAATTGATGAAGTTTTTATACGGAACATAAATGAAGGTATGCCAAGGCGTATAGAGGCTGTCATTCGAGCACGTGGAGGAAACACGCGCTACTGATTTATTTGTTATTGTTTCTGTTATTGTTATTGTTAATTGTTATTGTTTTTTTAATTAATTTGCTCGTATAATATTTATGCTTCGTGTTTAACAATTTAAGTTTTATAATGTTTTTTATAGAAGATTAATTGAATTGTGTTAAATATCTATGTTTCTTTTTAAAAATCTTATTTGTGACTAAAACTGTAAAACTGAACTTAGCTGCTCGTACCGAAAAATTGATAAAAATTGCAATGCTGTGTTAAAAAATCCATACATTCCAGAAAAATAAAGATATCACGGTGAACCAAAAACAAATATGGTTAGAATAGATGCGACTTTAAATCCAAAGCTTCATTTGGATTAATTTACTATTACTCCACTTCACAGAGTCTCTTAAACTTATGGTAAAAAACGACTTTTTGTTTAGACCTTTATATTATATACGTTGGTCTATTTTTTTTAAATGTTTAACATGTGGGCGATTCTCGATTAGTTGATCTAAAATATTTTTCAGAATTCATTCAAATCCTACATTAAATAAAAAAGTTATTTGCAATTGAAATTCGTCAAAAATTTTTGTTGATCGATTATTTTGCCTGTGAGTGTATGTTTTCTTAAGGTTTAATCAAATTTAGGATAGTCTCGTGTTTACGTTCGGCAAATACAGTCCCATATTCCAGTGTTAAAAATATACTTAACTAATAAAAGTATAAGCAAACAACATATTTATGTTATGGAAATTTAAATAAACCATAGAAATGTATTTTTTTAGAAATGTCAGCACTCTTTCGTAGAACTTGATGATATGCTTATAGGCAACATTATTTCTTGAAATGCTAACTAGTGGGAAAATTTCCCAGTTTTTAGTAATTTATTTCGCAGCTCTGTTTATCTCTTAGCATATAAATATATTCTATCATCAGTGTGTAAGTCATAATCATTGTTCGTTTAAATTCTAACATATAAATAGCAAAGCTATTTTATCTGTAATTGTTATTTCATGTACCAGGTGGTATTGTATTGCTTTCATGGTCATAAAAAAATTAAATACTAATTACCTATTTAATTAAACTCGGTTATTATTGCCTGATACAATATTGAAGGCAAAATACAATGTTTTTGGTTAGTTTAATCAGGGATGTACTGAAGAAAAAATATTTGGAAGGGAATATTACAAGTTTGTCAAGAGATTTTTAATTTTACCAACAGGTTTCCAACCTTGCCAATACTATATGTCCCCCCATACCTCTCTCCTAAGTTTAAAAACTATATTTTGCGTATTTATACAGGGTGTAAATTCGTGAATGTTCAAAACATTGGAAAAACATTTATCTCACACAAATTAGAAAAAGTTCATATAAACAGGGGTCAGCAAACGCTTTGTAATTTTGTTTTATTTATTTATTTATTTATTTATTGAAACGGTATACTTTGACTAATGACAATAAAACATTTTAATACATTTTAGAAAACTCTAGAGGGTGCATCAATGAATATTTTGCTACCCAACTTCTAAACGCGGCATTAGAAATCTCTAGAAATGTAGAAAGTGTATTGAAAACATGGAAAAAATATTTTTTTATCTTCCCTTATTTTTACAAGATCTTCCAAAACTTTTGGACATACTGTAACACCGAAAATTAAAAATAAAACAGTAAATAGAGCAAGTTTTTTTCTTTAAAGACTACGTCTAACACTTGCATCAAATACAAACATTACCTGTAACAGTTAACGGTTAACGCTGATTCGACAAAGGAAGTAAGAAAATAATCGATTATGAAAGTGAAAATTAACCCGTTCAAGAACCTGTTGAAAATGTTAAAATTAACTTTTTTTTAATTAAAGTTTCAATAAATTCCGTCTCGAAAAGGTTTACATTTTTATTAAAAGATATAAATAGCGTATTTCATTTACTTAATGACCTCCGAACTAGACATGGATATATTAAAGTGCTGCCAAGACTTACATATTACATATAGTTCTTACAGATGACTCTCAAAATCATAGTGATGTTGCTGCCCAGTTTTTTCAAGAAATTCAATTATTCCGAGGTTGTATAAAATAGAAAATTAATGCATACGACATTTTGAAGCATATGGATAAAAACATAACTTAACCAAATTTCGCCAAACCTGTCCGAAATTATTTAAAATTGCCAGTTAACGTTACTCAAGGAAAAGTAAGTTAAATTTAATAAAAATAACTACTTAAAGTAGTTAAGGTCCACTATGAATAAATAGAAGCTAGTAAATTGGCATTTATTTCCATAGAGCATGAAATTTTGGAAATAATTAACGTTCAAACCATTACAAAAACTGTTTTAGAAATAAAGTCTAGCAAAAGTCCATTATATTATAATACTATAATAAAAAGCTGTGTCTATTATAGAATAAAAAGATTACGTTTACACGATATGCATTATGTATTTATAAACTAAAAGTTTAATTTTTTGTTTTTCTTCTCTCGTCAAAGGGAAGTACCGAAATCTTGAAAAAATCCCCCTCTGAAAACTTAACGTTTCAGGGTCCCTAGATGCCGAAAACATGTTTTCTCAATTCCGTCGGTCTGCTTGTCGATTTGTCTGTTCGCGGCATGGCTAGAAATTTTAGTAAGAAATTTAGGGTCATGGGGATGAATTGGCCACATTTTGAAAAAAATCCAATAAGGCGAAACAAAATAGCGGCCTAGCGAAATGTTGAAAAAATTATTACTTATCCAATTTATCTCAAATTTTGCACAAAAATTAATATTATGCAGGCATCAACTGGTAAATAAAAGATGGCAGAACAAAATGGCGGCTTAACAAATTATTTAAAAAATTCAGCCTGAAAACTAATTAATGTATTGATATAAAATTAAGTGCCATAACTAAAGTGGTAAAAAATGAACTAGTAAAGGCAGAGCAAAATGGTGGCCAAATAAAATGTTTGTAATCGTGGAAAATTCACCCTCTCAGTTTTACATATCTTCACGTTTTAGTGTCCCTAGATGCCAAAAAATATGTTTTATCAAATCCGTCGGTCCGTCTGTCTGTCTATCTGTCAATTCGCGGCATAACTTAAAAACAACTTATCAGATTGAATTGGAATTTTAGGCAAAATTAAGCAATATATAGGGATGACCTGGTAATATTTTGGTAAAAATTAAATATGTGAAGCGTTAAAAAAATTATTACTAAAGAAACTAACTATCCAATTTACCTCAAATTTTGCACAAAAATCAAGTCATACATGAATGAACTGGTAACATTGTGATAGGAATTCAAGATAGCAACAACAAAATGGCAGCCTTATAAAATATTAAAAAAAATAGGCCTAAAAACCACCTATTGGATTAATTTCAAATTTTGTGCAAGCATTAAGTGTAATATATAGATGAACTGGTAAAGTTGTGGTATAAATTCAAGATGGCGAGAAAAAATGGCGGCCAAATAAAGTTCTTTAAAAATCAGCCTAAGAAAAATCTTATTGACTTTAAATTTTGCATAAAAATTAGATGTGATATAGTGATAAACTGGTACGAATTCAACATACGTAACAGACTGTGTGTTTATGTAAAAACACTTATTGAATTTAGTGTAGCATAGGGAGAAACTATTTGTAGAAACTGATTAAAAATGGGTTCCAATAAGAATGTTTGAAAAGACAGAAGGTATATATGTATTACTAAATGACTAAGTATTGAACTAAATTGGGGTACACTTCACTATTCCTAATAAAAGGAAAAATTCATATCGAGGGAAATTCCGGTTAAAGGAAATTTATGATTTTTTAAGTGTTCTGTTTTATTAATGTCTAATCACCTTTTTCTGAAATAATTTTTTTTCAGGGTGACGTAAAATCGAAGGTTAATTCACAATCTTCTTTTTCGTCATATTGATCGTCGTTTTTCGTATACATGAAAAGAAGAACTTATAAACTGAGTGAAAATGGATGACGCGGAGAACGCTTCAGAGGTTTTACTTTTAAAATACCGCATAAACCCAGTTTTCAGGTAGACACTAATTATCACATGTTCTAGCCACAGATTTCTCTTTTCAAATTAACTTCTAGATATCAAAAAATAATTATTTTTGTCTGAATTATTACAAATGTGGTCCCGGAATGCGTTCACAATTTTTAGATTTTTCTTTTGATAATAGATCTTTGTAACAAAAAATTAACTATATTTTTGATATATTTTCTAACCTTCATTTTTTGCGTTTACATCTGCTCACTCTGCAATATTTTGGTAGATATTGGCAGAAAACGGAAAAAAGCTGTTAAAAAGCTAAAAAATTTTCCGAGATCCGAGTTAAAAAATGACTGTAATAAGTCAATACGGAACTGCGAACTGCTAATCCGCAATTATTAGAATTCTATTTTCGTAGATTAAATTTTGTAAAAACCAACATATTTTTAGGGTTTTGGGGGGAGAGGGTCCAGACCTCTACCTTAAGACAGACTACGGCGCAAAGGCGCAGGCAAGAGACGAGGGAAATATGTATGAGAAAGCAAACAAAATGAAGGCAAAATATTTATTTCAATTGAAGTATAGAATTGTGTACGAAGTACTCCTAAAATAGAGGTCATTTGTATGGTCAGGTGGCTTGGGACCTGTTCCCTAAGGTAACTAGGGCGCCAAAAATTTTTTGCCCGCATAAAAAAAGACACGGCTCGACCCTGTTTGAGTTATATACAAACATTGTTTGTTTTGTAAAATTATCTCAAACAAAATAGAGTTTATACAGTGTGAGCCCCAATATTCGCAACGTATAGGAAACATTTTTGTTATGGATGGATGGATAAAGATTGAAGAATGAAAAAAAATAGGATGCGAAAAAGAAATAAAAAATCCGATATGATAAGATAAAACTGGCGTTAGATGACAAAATATGGAAATATTTTATTTTGAAAAAATCCTTAGAATTTATTTCGAAAACTATTGTAAAAATTAAGAAGAGAATCCCAACAAATATGAATATTAGATTTTTCGCTTTAGAAGCAATATAATGCAGGTGGTTTTACTGTTAAAATAGTTCTTATAACAAATATTGATGGTTTAGCAGTAAAACGTTTTATTATAATATTTCCTAGATAACTAAATATGAATTATCGCTTGGCACACAAATTCTCATATTAAAAAAATTATTGATTAGTTTTTATATTAATAATTACGATGAAAATAATTTCTATATTGGAATAAAGTTATTGAAGACATGTCAAGGGCATTGCAATAGCAGAGGTTCGTGTGCGAAACAATAATACTTGTTCAGTTAAATGGTGAATAATTACTTATAGTCGTGTCAAATTAGATCGTGCCCATCCACTAATTCCTAAAAAACTGGAAAGAATTTTATTCTTCTTTCTTGTTCAAGTGTCGCCAGAAAAGTGCGTTAAGCTCACTTTCAATCTCCTGTGACTCGAAAACAGCTATATCAAATGAAAAATTTAATATACGAAAATTCTAAAGTATTAAGTTCTGCAGGGGAGACACATAATTTTAAATTTGCTTATTCCTACAAATAGTTATACGTAAAATAACCAAATTTTCTACGTTTTATCTAGGAGGGCTGAGGAGTTCCGGGGGTGGTGGGTGGGGGAAGGGTAGGACCTTCGTATTTGGGGCAGTTATATCGTGAAGTATAGCTTTAAACAGACATTGAATTACATATTATTTTTTTAAAACTAATAATTCAGCATTAAGAATAATTTACTACAAATCGAATTTATTTAACTTTAATACCCGGTTGGTCTTATATGAAGAAATGTACATTTTTACTTCAGTTCCCAAGGAATATTTGTCATGGTTTCGAATGGACAGTAAAATTACAAAATTCCTTCTTTTTGAACTCGGTGAAAAAGTTTCTTGGTCGTGCCCGTTTTCTCCAGACATTCTATAAACAAACTGGCGGGACCTCTTTTAGGGTCCACCTGGCCTTCTTTTTTTATCTCACTCTCCCCTCTCGCACTTCCTGACTCGTTTTCTTTCATTCGTAGTTGCTTTCTTTCCCGCTGTACAAAATTTTAAGTTGAAATGGATCGACCCGCAGTGAATTAACTTGTTAAGCTCTAAGTTGACTTTGTTGGAATAGGTGTAAGTTTCGATAGATGTAATACAATCTATTGCCACAAGCGATACTGGTGACAATGATCTAGGATGTTGACTGCTAATTACGCTTTGATTTAGTTTGAGTGTGCTATCGCTATAAATTTGACGCAAAGGACAGCGACTTCGGCTGACAAATTAATTAAGCAATCTTTGGTGTTCTTAATCATCATGTAAAGCCTTGAGAAGTATTTTTAATCATCTTAAATAAGTTTTTCTCATTAGGAAATTCGTTCTAGGCGTTTAACAAGGTGTTTGAGCACCTGAGTTGGATTATTCTTATTTTAAGGTTTCACTTATACTCTAGAGTCAAAGTCCTGTCTGGTACAGGGGTGATTAAGGGCCCGTTACCATTTACCCGAGTACATCCTAAGTAACTAGTACCCGCCTTAAAGAAATTTGTGGGTTCGGGGTACTCAAAAACGGGAGAAAAGTCACTGTGTTTGAAATTATCCATATTGTAGTATAGAAAAACAAAGTCGGAAAGTTGATATTTGCCCAAATATGGTACGTAGATTTTTGAGAGTAGCCAGACGTCCCAATTTAAGCGGGACTGTCCCGATTTGTCTCGCGTCCCGATTTAAATGTTTAAAATCCCTATTGTTTGACATTTTAAAGCCAAGTAGAATATAAACTACCTGACTTACATCAGAATGGTTTGCATTTTCCTTAGTTTCAAAAGATTTGTTATTCATCAGTAGGATTAACAAATACCTGGTGTGAGTTGGTCAGTATACCAAACAAAAGAAATTACCTTTTTTTAGTGATCGATTTTCACCTTCATCGCTACTTCAACCCTCCGCCAAATGTATTTAATTTTGCCCCGAAATCAAAACCTGACAACCTTAGCGATGGAAAATATTAAAGTCCCGTCAGTCACTTAAAAACTGTGACGCCAGGTAGCTAACTTAAAACCAGGTTTTTAAGTTTTAATTATCAACGCAAAGTTCGGTTTACTTTTCAAAAACTTTTTGAAAAAGTCTTTCACGGGCCTGTAGTTTTTTGTTATATTAAACAAAACTTTTTGTGATATGGTTTTCTTGTTTCCGCACCCTTCACCATTAATTTTACAACCAATAGCTACTTTCATTGTCTGATATTATGAAAGGGGACTTTCATAATTATTTGAACTTCCACCTTTCAATATAAATAGGAAATATATTGAATAGGTGGTACAACATGATAAAATGGTTTTATTTTATTATAATTACTCTTCTCCCTTTCCTCTCTTCCCAGATTGAAATCAGTGATTACGATTTCAAAGTTTCAAACGTCATGAGACTGCAGAAGAGCTGCACTTAGCGGAAAGTGAGCGCAATGGCTACTTTCGTTTTTCTACGTGTATCTATGGAGGTGTATTAAGCAGGTCATTAGAATGTAATTTTTTAAATTTTGGTAAGAGTGAAATTTTCTGTATGATGCACCTCTTATATATTATAAGCCAAAAACTGAGAAAAGTGCTAAATTTTCGCGGTTTTTCGACTCCCAAGATTCGCTCCTCAGAAACCATCGCAAACTCTTATCTAGGATACCCAAAACGAAATAAAATCATTTGCAGCTTTTTTATGAATTAATGAACATCAAAACCCTAATTTGACTGGGCTGTTATTAAAACTAGTTTAATAGCAAAGCTTATTATATTGCTGCATAAGTGAGCTATACACTGTTATACTCGTACATATATGCTAAATTTTTCCATATTTTGTATTTCTTAAGGTTTATCGCTGTCGAAGCTATTTTTCCCTCATGCAACAACTTTTATCATTTTCAAAATAAATTTTTTTATCGGAAAAAAATTATTTTTGACGAAAACTAGATTTCTTAGAAAGATAACGAGAACAAGGGAACTGAAAAACCCGACAGCTTGGGAACATTACTATCTAGATTATTATCTAAAACCGTTTGTTCGAATTTGAATTGCTAAAAAGCAATTTATTTTTAATGTGTAATATAAAAATCCAACCGATCTTAAAAAAGGATCGAGTGATTTTTAGCTAGATAAATTCACGAATCCATGCATGAATAGATACTAAGAAATAATAATCAGTGACAAACAGGGTTTGGCAGCATTACGTTTGATTGAGTGTGCTTGTACTTGTGCATTTTACAATGGAAAATTTCCACGTTTACCGTTCATTTTTAAGTGGCAAAAAAACAACAGCCTAGCTAGAAGTATCTTGTGCAATTTTCACTTATGTCATACACATATGTCATATGTCATCACTTAAGTCATAAAGCTGTATTCACATTCCCAAATACAATTAGCTTTACTTTGAATTTGGTATGCATGACATATACAGGGTGGTCGGTAATGAATGCGCCAAAAAGCTATCCATATTAAGACAAATATGCCTTAGTAAAATGTCGCTCATTAATGAGATACAGGGTGTTAAAGTTTAAAGCTGATAAAGCTGTTTTTGAGATATCGACATAAAAACTGGCAATTGGGAGTTTTCTGGGATGGAGATTACGACTTAAATTTATTTTTCATGTAATATGTAGAGGGCGCTTGTCACACCATATACACTCGGTATTTTATGCCATAACTTTCTTGTTAATACCGTTTCATTATTTTTTATTGAAAATTGTGATAGAATGATGATTTCTAAGAAAAAAAGATATACTACATTTAATTCGATTAAACAAACCGTTTTTATTGCAATTCAAATTGCGGGCTCAAAAACAATTCGTTAAGAATGGAGTAGGATATGGCTATGGTGGATACTTGACATACATTAGTGTTGATATTCAATAATTTAAATAAAAGGTCTTTTTCCGTTCATTTAAATTGCCATAAAAAATAACTTACTGTAATTAATATGCCTAGCCAGAATGAATATTCCATTACTTAACTGAGAGACATAATTTGCATTTATGCTCAAATAAATTGCAACAGTCGTGCGGCAGCATGACGCTACCAACAACAATATTCAAATAAAAGGGTCGACATATTTATCAAAGATTATACGGTTGACTAGGCGAAACAAAGTCTTTTCGTGTCATGTTCTAAAACTATATGTGTAGAGCAAGAAGAGTTTTTAGTGCGAGTAGGTGAAAGTCCAGGTACAAACATGAAGGGTCCAACATAATCATGAAGCTTCCTAACAAGATTTCAGCTAGTATTGATCGGGAACCAGTCGTGATTCTAAAACATGTCTCTGATTTGATTAGTGAGCCATTAGCTGACATCATTAATGAATGCTTCCTGACAGGAGTTTTTACTTCTAGGCTAAAGGGTGCAAAAATTGCCTTTTGCCTTCTATTTTGAAGGTGTTTAAGAGATTTATCTACAACCGGCTCATGTCTTTTGTAGTCACAAATAAAATTTTAAAAGAACGACAATATGGATTTTTGCCCAAAATGTCCACTGAATTTGCTAACTTTAGAACAATTGCAGTTTTAACGAAATGAATAAAGTTAAGAGAGTCGCCGGGTTGTAGTTCGATCTCTCAAAGGCCTTCGATACAATAAACCATGACTTGCTTGGTCGGAAGCTTCAGGGTTATGGCATTCGTGGTACAGCTTCATCGCTTATAAAATCCTATTTTTCTCAACCAACAGAACTCTACCAGGGTGTTCCACAGGGATCTATTCTCGGCCCACTCCTGTTCTTTATGTGAATAGTCTTGCGGATGGTGTGCACTCTGGGGTTACTTGTCAGTATGCAGATGATACATCTGTGATATTGTCAGGTGATCTCTTGGGGGTCCTCTCACAGGACTGTTCACGTGCAGCTGACCAGGTAAGTGGATGGTGCCTGGAGAATAATCTCAACTTAAATGCCTGCAAGACTTGCTTGCTGGAATTTTATAACGTTTCCACTCCACTACATTGTATATATGTAAAACTGGATCATAAATCTATCCCAGTGGTACAGAGTTTAAAGTTTCTGGGTGTACAACTTGATGTTTCTTTGAGTTGGGATTGTCACACCAATAATTTAACTTCAAAACTAAGCAGCTTTTGTGGTCTCATATGCAAACTTAGGAAACAATTATTTCTGGAGACTATAAGAATGTTTTATTTTGCAAGCATAGAGTCATACATTGTCTATGGAATTTTATTTTGGGGTTCATCCAAAAATGCTCAAACCATTTTCAGATGTCAGAAACGTATTATTCGATGCATTTTCAAGTTGCATCAGAGAACTTCACGTAAGCCTTTTTTGCAAAATTCAGGGTACTGACACTACCTTCCCTGTATTTTTTATCTTTAGTAAGTTTTTGTTAAAGGACACCCACACTTATTCTCTACAAATGCAGATGGTTATCCTGAGACCATGTCTGTTGTGACCAGAAACAGAGATCAGCTTAGCATTCCAGCAAACAATTCTACATACTTCCATCGCGGCCCGATATACAGGGGTGTCAAGGCGTTTAGGTTGTTACCATATAACATACAACAAATTAATAATTTAAAAAAAAATCGCAAACGTGTGACCAATTTCTTGCTTGAAAGATGCTATTATTCATTTGGTTTTGATTTTTAATCAGAAACTGCAAGTTTTAAAGTGTTGTGATCAGTCTTGTTCTACTGTTCTCAGTGTAACCTCAAGTTTTTAAAAGTTAAGTTTTTTAGAAATCCATATTTCATATAGTTTCTATTATTTATATGATATTATACTATTGTATCTGCATGAGTATGAGTACAAGATATTTGGCGAATGCTACTCATGTGTCGCATCGGTTTTACAAGTTTTACACACTGAAAAACTACACCCATATCATTTCAATCCTGTTCAACACCTACTACCAACAGATTTACCAGTCAGGCTTCAGTTTTGTCAATTTCTGCTTCATCATTATAATCAGGATCCAACGTTTATCAATAGACTCCTATTCACAGATGAGGCCACCTCAGACGAAGTGTTTTTAATTGGCGAAATAACCATATATGTGAAATGGAAAATACACACTTAACCAAAGAACAGCATTTTCGGCAGGGATTTTATATGAATATTTGATGTGGCATAATTGCTGATTGTATTATTGGACTTTTGGAGTCGCCCGCAAGGCTAAATGGTAACCAGTACTCAGACACAGACATTCCTTTAAATTTACCACAAAACATGTGATATATGCACGATAGTGCTCCAACGCATTATCCAGTTGCCTACAGATAGGTTTGGTCGTGGCAATGAATTTCCATGGCCGCCGCGCAGGCCGGATCTCAATCTCAATCCTTTCAGTCGATTCTTTAATCTAATATCCGGACATGGGAGCAACTATTGCAAAAAAATCAAGATGTCACCAATATTATCACGAATAAACAGAAAACTTTATTCCAAGTAAGGTGCTATTTGGTAAAGGGATTAAGAAAATGCCTAAAAGTAAATAGTGGACATTTTGCTTAATTATTGAAATGACGTTTTTCATTATTTGTTCATAATAATTTCATTATTCGTTATTAAAGTGTGTTATTTCAATCTTAGTGTTAAACTGTTCTTGACTTGCAGTAAAATATTAAATGGAAATATTGCGAAAACGGTTTGTTTAATCGAATTAAATGTAGTATAACTTTTTTTCTTAGAAATCATCACTATATCACAATTTCCAATAGAAAATAATGAAATAGCGAGTGTATAGGGTGTAATAAGAGCCCTATACATACTACATGAAAAAATAGAATTTAGTCGTATTCCCTATCCCCGAAAACTCCCAATTACCAGTTTTTATATGTACATCTCAAAAAAGCTTGAGCTACAGGAAAATAATAATTTCAAGATTTAAACCTTAACACCCTGTATCTGATTAATGACCGACATTTTACTCAGGCATATTTGGCTCAATATCATTATTTTGACGAGCTTAATCTAGGATTGCTTTTTGGAGTAATGATTACCAACCATCCTGTATAGAAGTTCTCATATTACCCATTTATAGATCGATTGAATATTATTAATTGGGGGTATTAAAAATTGCTAATTAAAACACCAAATAAGTAAATCCAGCACGGCTAACATTAAAAGTGTAAATGTGGCTTTGGAATGGCGTTACCATGACAACACGCACGTGCTTCTTAAATACAAACAATAGCAAACATAAGTTAATTTAATTCATTTTATTGTGAATATGTTAGTTAAAATACAATTTAGTTTCCAGTTATGTTTACAATATTTACTCGGGAAATACTCCTAACAAAATATAACGCGTGCAAAAAAAGGTCTTTTCGAAAAAATTCAAAAAATTGTATCGCACGTATTTTCTTTAATGGCCATGTGCACTCTTGCTTTTATTAAGAAAAGTTGTCAACGTTTTTTTGAGTTTTTAATGATTTATTTGTACCAAGTAATTGAAATACATATAAATAAAAATATTACAATTCAATATTATCTATATAGAAACAAACTAAAACTAGATAGAAGGTAACCTACTAGATGGCACAAAAGATACTTGAGTACCTAATCAGTCTTCCAATCCTACCTCACGATTATTAGTTTTGATGTGTTATTTAAATGATTCATATTTGAGATTTTTTATTCTATATGGGAATATTATTATAAATTATAGAACATCATATATTTAAAAGAGGATTTATATTTTTCTGTTTGATGAACAGGAATTTCCAAGTTACTTTGATTTCTAGTATTTAAATTATGAATATTATTTCAAAATTGAATTTTTTCATATAAATAGTTAGACAATGGGTTTACAATTATTTTATGGATAAAATAAAACAAGATAAGTGGATTTCGCGTCTAAGTTCTAATTCAGATAATTTAAATCTATTAAAAATTGGAGATTATGATCATATTTTCTGAGACCAGTTGCATACCTGGTACAATTATTATGTAAAATTTCCAATTTATGTTTATCATTAGAACTGATCCTTGTATGATAAATTGAATCACAATATTCAAGTCCACTTAGAATGAAATAATCAACAAGTTTTAGTTTAGTGTTAGAATTCTTAGTTTAAAATACGCATTTTTAACGATTTTTTTAATATAGTCATTAAAATTTCGTCATAATCAAAAATAATACCAAGATTTTTCATTAAAGTAACTAAAGGAATAGTAAAAGTTTCATGAGCAATTTTAAAATTAGAATTGGTTTTTATTTTAGTAAGTACATTTTTTGGACCAATTAATAATAATTTAGATTTATTTATATTAATTTTTAATCCATAGTTTTTAATGTTTTTACATATATTAAAAAGGTCTTCATTCATTAAATTAACTAAAAATATTATAATATCAAAATTAATTTTATAAAAAATTTGAGTGTCATCTGCAAATGCCAAAAGGTTACCATGTTTAATTGATAAATAAAAACAAAATATAAATTTTATTTGCACCTGTTATATTACTATTAAAAAATTCACAAAAACAAGTTTCAAAGTAATTTGCTTAACAAATAGCATGCACGTTATTGTGTGTAGTTAATTGTGCAAATGCTATTTGTTAAACAAAATTCTTAAAGACGAGTATCTAAATCCTGTATCCAATGAATAGATACTCGTATTCATTGGATGCACGAGGGATATTTGGTAAGATTATTTTCCTAAGTTCAATAAATAATATTTAATATAATAATATTTTTATAATATAATATAATTACTTTATACTCATTTTAACTTGACTTGTCAAACTTGAATGATATTTTTTTCCGGAAAAACTGTGACAATTATGTCAACCAATTTTTCCGTTTGAAAATTAGATATGACGTACGAATTCTTATTACTGATTGGTCAAAATTGATAGGGAAGAAATAACTGCTCTAAGAAAGGATGAAAAAAATGCAATATTCAAATAGACATTTTATTATAGGACTGGATTTATCATAAAAATTTCTGAGAAATCAATAATAAAACCATTTCCCATATGTTGCAAACCTTATTCACTACGAACAGATAAGCAAAGATTTTAACTAATGTGGAAAGTCTATATATTTTTGAACCTGGCCCTTTATTTTATTGAGTGGCAGCAATGATATATTAAAACTACGTCAAAATATTTACTGTCGATTAATATCGTTACTAAAACAACAAAAAGAAACCTTAGAGCATATATTTTTGGCAACAGTTTTATTAAAATATGATTACAAATAATAGTCAACTTAATCTTTTGTTTCAAACCGAATAACATCAACATTTGAAAAAAAGACACGAGGATCACCAGGATCCCATGTATATTTCAGTACTGTAGATTTTGTTAAATAAACAACCATTAGCAACCTGAAATCTGGTTGAGAACTGTCACAAATCGTTATTTGCATTTGTGGCACTTGATCGACATAATATCGATGTCGTTTCATCCCTAATAACAACGCCTTTCATGCAGGGTGATTCTAGTATTATTGAAACAGATAATTACGAGATAAGCAGAACGAAAATAAAAAAAAGGAAAACAGCATGCAGAATTCAAACAACGTGATATTATGATGGTAAATCGTTAATATGCTTACCCTGCTGGTAGTGGTTAAAAGCACATCCTCCAAAAATGTGTTTCTGTAAACACTCCCGAATACGAAGAATGGAAAAGAGAAAGTAGCGTCCTGACGGCGCCGTTTTGCAGCTTTACGCATTTGATGCCAAGGCCTACTAAACCGTTTAAATTTTACTGAATTGGCTATATATATATATATATATATAATATATATATATATATATATATATATATATATATATATATATATTCAGTAATATTGTACGGGTGTACATTATAGTCCTCTACTGACTTTCTGAAAAGAACAGTTTTGTTGACGTTTCGTTAAAATCACATTTGACATTTTCGAAGTTTTGTTTCTCGTGTCCGAATAGAGACTGAAGAGATAGTGTTAGTCTTGTTTGTTGTTGTTTTTGCACTAATTCCGCTTGATGTGGTTGTGACATTATACATTGTTTGTATATTGTGAAAAGCTTTTTATATACAGTTTTGTTGATCTTTATTGTTTGTAAGATTCTATTTATTAGTGTGTATTTTGTGAATCACTCTAATGCTGAAATGAATTTGATGGAAAAAAAAATTGCACTTTTGCTTGCAATTTCTCTGATGGAAATTGCATGCTTCTCTATTATTTTCGTAAAAAATTTATATAATGAAACTTGCTATGAATTTGGAATTAATACTGTACACATTCCTCAAAATCAAAATACATTAAATCCTGAAACTATTTTTTTCTTTGGATCGATACCATATAATCATAATTTAATTCCAAAAATTATTAAAACTTAAAAATGAATATATTAAAATATCTAAAAAAAACGTAAAAACAATCAGAACACTTTATAGTAGATTAAAAGATCAAGATTTAGTTTGAAACTAAATCTAATTATGTCTACTGCATTCTTTGCAATTAGTAAGAAATATAGTTACTGGATAAACTTCACCAAAAATTACCAAAACAAATTCATTACATAAAAGTGAAGTAAGATTAAACAAAAGATTTTGGATACTTTGAACTTATATTTGACACTGGTCTCTTCATAAAGAATAGATATCGAAAATGTAATTTCAATTTACTGTTATATTTTAATACAATGAAACAACATTTTCCATTAACAAGTATAATAATAATGAAGACAATACCAACAATAATAATTAATTCATTGAATGATTGCTTCTAAAGTTTCCTTTCCTATATATACTCTTACCATACTAAATTTTTACCAAAAAAAAAGCAATTCTCATAACCTTTAAAGTTGTAACTTTAAAGGTTATGACAAAATCATTTTTTATAGTACTTCAATAACAAACAATTTTTCACTGTCATTTGAAATAAAAAGTTTATATGGGAATATTTTATTTAAATCAGTATTTTTAAAAAATATATGCAAATTTTTTTCGTTTTTAATACATATAAGTTTAGAAGCATATATTATTCATGATAAATATATATATATATATATATATATATATATATATATATATATATATATATATATATATATATATATATATATATATATATATATATATATATATATATATATATATATATATATATATATATATATATATATATATATATATATATATATATATATATATATATATATATATATATATATATATATATATATATATATATATATATATATATATATATATATATATATATATATATATATATATATATATATATATATATATATATATATATATATATATATATATATATATATATATATATATATATATATATATATATATATATATATATATATATATATATATATATATATATATATATATATATATATATATATATATATATATATATATATATATATATATATATATATATATATATATATATATATATATATATATATATATATATATATGATTCTTGGGAATGACCGCTAAAACAATGGAATTTGGCTAACCATAGACACGTGTTTCTGACTTAAGGTCTTCATCAGTACAGTCAACTAGTTGAAAGACGAGTACAACTAGCCCCAAAATGAATGCACAAAATAATAATAGAGTCACCAATAGGAGCAAAACCGACATTTGTGATTACGGAGCAGCATATACCCACCTGTGGCGAAACTCATAACCCAAGAGTAGTAAATCAAAAGTTGAAAATATATAACGCGGTTAGAACTAGTATATAGTAGAAAATGGATTCTTTGGAATGACCGCTAAAGAAATGGCATTTGGCTAACCATAGACACGTGTTTCCGACTTAAGGTCTTCATCAGTACAGTCAACTAGTTGAAAGACGAGTACAAAGTACATTTCGGATGTTCTCTTGGTAATCACAAATGTCGGGTTTGCTCCTGTTGGTGATTCTGGTACTATTGTGTGTATTCATTTTGGCGCTAGTTGTACTTGTCTTTCAACTAGTTGACTGTATTGATAAAGAACGTAAATCAGAAAGACGTGTCTATAGTTAGCCAAATTCCATTGCTTTAGCGGTCATCCCAAAGAATCCATTTTCTACTATATACTAGTTCTAAACGCGTTATATACTTTCTACTTTATATATACATATATATATATATATATATATATATATATATATATATATATATATATATATATATATATATATTTTTTTTTTTTTGTTTAAAGACATACAAAAATTCTTCATTTATCATTTGACACAGTAGGGAATTCTTTTTGGTATTTTTGTAACATAAACAGTAAAACTGTAAATTTCAATATATCACTCCGAGTTTTTTTACATTTGAGGATCCCTCGATGTCAAAAAATCGGTAAATTTCCTTTACCTGGAACTTCCCTCGTTATAAATGTTTTCCTTTTGTTAGGAATAGTAAAGTGTGATCCAATTTAATTCCGCACATAGTCATTTAGTAACCTATATGTAACTCTTTTTTCAAATATTGTAATGAGCTCCAATTTTTTCCATCATATTGGATTCGTACCAATATTTTACCAGTTTCTACCTATGCCATATACTTGGTTTTTGGGCATAAGTTAAAATAAATTGAATAAGTAATTTCGATTTTTTGTAAGACCGTTATTTTGTCCGCCATGTTGAGTTCGTGCCAGTTTATCTCTATATCACATTTAATTTTTCTACCAAATTGGAAGTGAATTGAATAAGAAGATTTTTTTACGTTAACTATTTAAACATCATGCTTGGCCGCCATTTTGTTTCGTTATCTTGAATGTGTGCCACAATTTTACCATTTTATCTCTATGTCACACTTAATACTTGCACAAAATTAGAAATTAGTCCTATAAGTAGTTTTTCAGGCTGATTTTTTAAACATTTTATTACGCCGCCATTTTATTTTGCTATCTTGGTTTCGTACCAAAATATTACCAGTTCATTCCTATGTAACACTTGATGTTTGTGCAAAATTTGAGATAAATTAGATAATTAGTTTTTTAGTATATTTTTTTACATTACACTAAGCCGCTATTTTGTTCCGACATATTGGATTTTTATCAAAATATTACCAGGTCATCCCCATGTGACAGTTAAAGTCTGACCAAAATTTTAGTTAATCGCGTAAGTAGATTTTTAGCTATTTTATGCATACAGACATACACACGGAATCGAGAAAACATGTTTTTCGGCATCTAGGGACCTCGAAACGTTAAGATCTGAAAAAATCTCGGAGGGTGATTTTTTCATGATGACAATACTTCCTTTTCCGAGGGAGCACTTTTGTTCTTATGCACATTTCCAATAACGGATGGCATTTATTTTGCGAAGGGTACTTTTATTTCCATTTTTTGTTGCTTGGCAAGAGTTTCCTGCAACTTTTTTCAAAGGGTTCTTATAGCTTTCAATAGTCGTGCGTTGGTCTGATGTATGCTTTTATATTCGCAGTTGTCTTTGACTCCTAGATTTTTCAAACTGGAGGGCATATGTAAGGAAAAGCTTTTGAGATGTTCTTTAGCCTGGCTGTTCTTAGCGCCTGGCATAGTATCAATGCGACGCAAGCCCAAAAATCAAGTGTGGCATAGGTAGAAACTGGCCAAAATATTGGTACGAATCCAATATGAAGTACAAATTGGAGCCCGATAAAATATTTGAAAAAAGAGTATATTCATATCGAGGGAAGTTCCAAGTAAAGGAAATTTACCGATTCCTTTTGACATCTAGGGATCCTGAAACGTGAAGATCAGAAATTCTCGGAGTAGGTTATTTTTTACAATTACTATATTTCCCCTCTTACTCGGGAGTTAAAAACCATCGGCAGATTATTCTTTATATTGAAATACACATTTTTCACTATTTACGTAGCAAAAATGCCAAAACTATTCCCTTCTGTGTCAAATGATAAATGAAGAATTTCTTTAAAGGAAAAAAAAAGCCAACACACAACTGTGGATACACGCTAATAAGATATGTTATTAAAGCCTGTTTGGTGTCTTCCTCAAGACAGAAAATTGCCCCTGAACAAATTGATAAGTTATATTATAAAACATACAATGATTATTGCTCGAACTTTGTTTCTAGATGCTTCTGTTGATTCTGAACTTACAAACCACCACTGCGCAAGAGTATGCTGAAGTTTTTTTTAAGTATCAGTAAATAAACTGCACATGTATATTATTTAATCATATAAAGTCAAAAATACTATCTATTGATAGAGCTGAAAAAGTGGTATATCCTTGTGTAAATAGATAAGAAAATATACGTGACACTTTTAGAAAACAAATTTGATTGATTAAGCAATTTCCGGAATATTAACTTTCTATTCTTTAACAACACAGTGAAGTACGGAATGGAGATTTAAATCCAATGTTCTCGAAAAACTAAAACAACAGTCGTTGAAAATCATTTAAAAGTGACAGGTGAAAACTACTGGTTATTAAAACACTCTCAAAAAAATATTTAAGTAATGATAAATAAAAATGATAGCAATCGAATATTGTTTCCTAAAATAGTCACAACAGAAAACCACTGCAGGAAACCTCATTTAATCATAAACATATGTCGAATGGATTTTCGGATGTATACATTAGTTAATTCAAAACAATGTGGCTGCAGAAGCCAGTTTTGTCAGGACTAAAGATATTTTAACTTCCCTCGTAAAAGGGATTGTAATCGACCGAAATCACCGTCCGGGATTTTTACATACCTTCGCGTTTGAGGGGTCCTTAGATGCCGAAAAACATATGGTCTCAATTCCGTCGGTATGTCTGTCTGTCTGTCAGTCGGCAAAACTACTTACCCGATTGACTTCAATTTGGTCAAAAATTAAGCTTCATACTATAATGACGACCTCGTAACAGTTTGGCACAAAAATCAAGTATTAAATAGAAATGAACTGGTAAAATTTTGGTACAAATCCAAGATGGCGAAACAAAATGGCGGCCTAATAAAATATTTAAAAAATCACTCTGAAAAACCTGCTTATTAGAAAGATTTCAAATTTTTTGCAAGAATTAGGTGTGATATAGCGATGAACTGTTAAAATGAACAAAATGGCGGCCAAATGAAATGTTTGTAAACGTTAAAAAATCACAATCTCAGGATTAATTAAATATATTCACGTTTTAGCGTCCCTAGATGCCAAAAAATATGTTTTTTCAATTCCGTCGCTCTGTTTGTCTGTCAGTTCACGATATAGCTAAAAAACAATTGACTTCAAATTTTGCACAAAAATTAAATGTTATATAGGGGTACGAATTCAACATGATGGGACAAAATTGTAGTGTTAAAAAAAGCAGTGTAAAATGTTACTTTTAAATTATGCTGTGTATCAAGTGTGGTATAGATACAAACTATTTGGTACGCAGTGGGTTAACTACAAACTTTGGTTAGGTTTAGACAAAGACTGACCCCTATATGCACGGACAGAAAATAATTGATGACTAAGAAAAGTTATTGATAGTTTTGTATACTCCTTTTACAAATAAAAGCAACCCAAAAACAGGGCGGGAAAATAACTGATGACGAAAAAAAAGTCATCCATAGTTTCATTATTTTCCGCCGGACCTCCTGGAATAAGGGAGCACTGCTCCTTTTTTTATGTATGCTAGTTTCGCCACTAACCTAGGCCTCCCTGATACATGGGCCTAGGAGCTTTGGGCTCTTCCGCTCATAGATAGTTACGCCATTGTTGGTACGAATACAATGTGGTCTAAGAAAATAGTGCGCAATAAAAATGTTTGAAAAGACAGTATATGTTTTAATAAATTGGGTTACACTTCATTATTCCTAATAAAAGCAAATATTCATAATGGGTATAAAAGAAATTTACGGGTTTTTTACCCCAAATTTGTCTCTTATATATACTTGTCTCTTATATCTTACTTTTCTCATTCTAGCTAAATTTTAGCCATGAAACATGATGACATATTTTAGCAAAAACCGAAATTTTTGCTTGAATAGATTCAGATATCTCCCTACTCAAGTACATACCTCAGAGCCGACACAAACATACCTCATATCAAAAATATTTACGTAGATTTTCTCGTACAATACTAATTAATGATATTTAGTTCTGGCCAATTAAATTGAAAAATTATTTTAATTAATGTGTTTGAAATTATTTTAATTATTGTTTTAATAACTTAAAAAATATGCGTCAGTATTTTTTTACGATAACTACAATAAGTAAAGCAAAAACATCCCGTGTAAAAATTCAATCATAAAACGTTACATTTCTTTTTATTTTTCACAGCTTATTTCGGCCAGATTTCCTCACGATTAGCTTATATTAGGAACTAAAAGCGACCTCTGTATGACGTCAGTATCATTTTCTAATTCGCGAAAATGTTAGTTTATGCTGTTGACCAACTCGATTACGTTAGAATAAACTTACGAAAATTTAAGAAATTATCCAGATTAAGGATTAAACACATATTCAATTTAAGATAGGTAAGCCATTTATATTAACCTGGACAAAAACTTATGCTATTAGGTGGCAGGTGGCACCCAAACGGACTGATTAATTTACTGATAAAAAAATAGTTTCCTGTTCTCGATATTTTGACTTAACCAAACAAACCATATATTCTATTATTATTACATACTATATGGGCTATATAGGTTAACTACTGTAATTGCAAACATTTTTGAAAAATATAAGTTGGGTATTTTAGGTTTTTTTTGACATTACTGTCCCTAGAATACGAAAAAAATTAAACTAAAATAAAACCAACTAAATAGTTTCAAATTTGCACCAAAATTATTCTGTGTTAATGTCTAGAGGGGGTTAGATTTTGAGTTGAGTTGAGATAGTTACGCCATTGTTGGTACGAATACAATGTGGTCTAAGAAAATAGTGCGCAATAAAAATGTTTGAAAAGACAGTATATGTTTTAATAAATTGGGTTACACTTCATTATTCCTAATAAAAGCAAATATTCATAATGGGTATAAAAGAAATTTACGGGTTTTTTACCCCAAATTTGTCTCTTATATATACTTGTCTCTTATATCCTACTTTTCTCATTCTAGCTAAATTTTAGCCATGAAACATGATGACATATTTTAGCAAAAACCGAAATTTTTGCTTGAATAGATTCAGATATCTCCCTACTCAAGTACATACCTCAGAGCCGACACAAACATACCTCATATCAAAAATATTTACGTAGATTTTCTCGTACAATACTAATTAATGATATTTAGTTCTGGCCAATTAAATTGAAAAATTATTTTAATTAATGTGTTTGAAATTATTTTAATTATTGTTTTAATAACTTAAAAAATATGCGTCAGTATTTTTTTACGATAACTACAATAAGTAAAGCAAAAACATCCCGTGTAAAAATTCAATCATAAAACGTTACATTTCTTTTTATTTTTCACAGCTTATTTCGGCCAGATTTCCTCACGATTAGCTTATATTAGGAACTAAAAGCGACCTCTGTATGACGTCAGTATCATTTTCTAATTCGCGAAAATGTTAGTTTATGCTGTTGACCAACTCGATTACGTTAGAATAAACTTACGAAAATTTAAGAAATTATCCAGATTAAGGATTAAACACATATTCAATTTAAGATAGGTAAGCCATTTATATTAACCTGGACAAAAACTTATGCTATTAGGTGGCAGGTGGCACCCAAACGGACTGATTAATTTACTGATAAAAAAATAGTTTCCTGTTCTCGATATTTTGACTTAACCAAACAAACCATATATTCTATTATTATTACATACTATATGGGCTATATAGGTTAACTACTGTAATTGCAAACATGAAAAATATAAGTTGGGTATTTTCGGTTTTTTTTGACATTACTGTCCCTAGAATACGAAAAAAATTAAACTAAAATAAAACCAACTAAATAGTTTCAAATTTGCACCAAAATTATTCTGTGTTAATGTCTAGAGGGGGTTAGATTTTGAGTGTCATGGGCGTAGTCGTCGATATTTTTAAAGGGTGTGGCAAACCGAGGTCAGTCAAATCAGTAAATGTTTTGTCATCAAAAAATGTGGAAAACATTTACATATACATTTAAAAAAGGAAATATTGCGAAAAACAGCAAAACACATCAAACGATGCAAAAAAACCTAAAATGGTGAAACCCTAAAGGAATCAAACGGTTCAGCTTCTTTGAAGAACAGTAAAATACTTCAAATTTATTTTATATGTCTTTAGAGAGATATAATAAAAATATTTTTTTTTATAAACGGCAAATTTCTTCAATCGAATATTATTTTTTTATTAAACAGGGTATATATTTTATTTCAAAAGCGTTTAGCTTAAAAAAACGGTAAAATAAGTCAAATTAGTATAATTTTTTTAAATAAAATCATTTTGCGGTGACCCCATTTTACCAAAACACATTTTTAGTATTATTTTTAGCACAGTGGTTTGAGCGGGGTTGTGATGATCAGCGGTGGAAGTGACTCCCATGAGCTGGCAATGTCCTATATATTTAAAAAACAATATTTTCCAGAATTAAAAGAATATGCCTTAATTATTAATTTTGTTTATTGGGGAATATTAAATCCCATTGTTCGGTATCATATGTTTCTTTAAAAACGCGGATAAAAAATATTTAATTCCATTTCTGGTAATATTAAGCAACAATATAAGATCTCTATGACCTCAAAAATGCGTGAGTAATAGACTGATAAATACCCTCCGTAGCTGTTACTAGTTATTCCTCAAATAGTGCTTGCAAAACGATATTCTGCTTTTTCCATTTTCTTCCTTGGGGAGGATTTCTCAATTTTGATTTTTTTTTAATAAACAATATATATTAGTGCTTAATTTAAGTTATTGTAACTTACCTGGCAAAAAAAACTAATTGAAAATATCCTACACGGCAACACGTAAACAACCTTGGTTCGTCGTTGTACTGTTATTAGTTGCGCTTTTATAGAAATTACTTGCACAGAAATACTCAAAAAATCCTCTGTGCGTTATCGAGTCGCGTCACAAATAACACACGAAAGCATAATAAAAAGTAACGAGACTAACCAAACGCGAAAAAGCAGCGTTATATATTCAAAGTGGTTAAGCTCGGTATACAGTACAAAAACGTAACAGGTAGATTCTCCTAAATTCCAGAGTCGTAATCAATGAACATGGAGGGACTCAGAATCAGTCCTAACCTAACCTAACTTTATAGCTAAAAGTTTTAATGATATACAAATAAAAAAACTCAAAACATAAACTTTTGTCAATTCCTTCCTTTTGTCCTTTTCTTTACACCATCGTCGATTTTGATGATTTCTTGTATGTAGGTGGATTTTGGGGTCCTGATCACAAAGTCAAATTTTTTCGGTTACGTTTCGTTTTTGAGTTATTCATCCTCAAAATTCATAGACATATATCTCCCTTTTTTTCTTTATTTTTTATAAAAATGAATGACTGAAAGGAGCGCAGAGGGGTATGGGAGAAATCGGAATTACGTCGAAACCACAGAAATATCGAAAATCAAAGTTACCAGTCGGACGTAGAATTTTCCCGGAAAACCGAAAATGAAATTTTTTTCTGTCAAAGTTTGATAGCTGTAATTTTGACAGGTTCTCAATGGAGTGAGTTAAAAAAAACGGATCGCGGATTCGGGTTCGGTACTTTTCGTTTTGTTTTTGAACATTTTTTTCCCGCTTTTTTTCTTCATGAATACAGTGGGGCACACATGAAAAATTTCGATTTTCGAAAAAAAAAACGGAATCGGACGTACTTTTGGACGCTAATTACGGAAAAATAAGAAAAAAGTCCCATCTTAAAGATTTGACCTTGACCATTCGGTTTTTGACCTTTACCATTTATTTGCTCAAGCTCAAAATCTCTATTTGATAAGTTTTTTGGGTGTCTTTTACATCCCCTCTACCCGCACGTTTGTATCATTTTTCGTTTTTGCGTAACCATGCACCAAATTTTTCAATTTTTTTTTGCAATTATCTGGAAAACTATTGGTTTTCCGCATTTTTTGTAATAATTAAAGTTAAATATCTCGACATAATGAAACTTTTTTTGTTTGAAACTTTTTTCTGTATCTTTAAAAATTATGGTTTGGGCGTGGCCGACTAAGTTAAGGTCAGCTTTGAGTTAGGTTAGGATAGGTTTTCGAAATTTTTTATAATAACCAAAGTTAAATAACTCGAAGAAGCAAAACTTTTTTACTTTAAATTTTTTTCTGTGTTTTTAAAATTTATGGTTTTGGTGTGGTCCGCTGAGTTAAGATCAGCTTTAGGTTAGGTTAGGATAAGTTTTCCAACTTATAATAATTAAAGTTAAATAACACGAAGAATCGAAACTTTTTTATTTGAAACTTCTTTCTGTATCTTTGAAAATTCTGGTTTGTGCGTGGCTGGCTGAGCCAAGGTTAGTATTACGTGCCCAAAGGGCACGACAACTATAGTAATGAAGATTAAAAATTTAATACGAAACATAAATATGAGAATATTAAGCGCGTAGCCGATATCCTCCAAAAAAGAAGTTCTATATACGCCCGCGTAGGGGGCGGACCGCCTGCTTGTTTTTAAAAACATTTTATTTATGTTTATTTTATTTCGTACTTTTTAGCATTATTTTTTACGCGCCCTGTATATGAAATTTGCGATTTTTTACTCAATCGGGTGCCAGCAAGTGCTTGAAAAATGGATTAAAAATTTTAAACCGAAAAGGCAGACATACAAACCGGCAAGACATAGGAAGAAGGCAAGTTAAATAAAAACTTGTAATAATCAGGTTGCAGATTCGCCTTTTAATTTCTCTAGTTGCATCTGTTCATATTGTCCTATAGTATCCTGAAATAATGTATCTACATAATTGTTCTTATCCGTGACTCATGACTACCGTTGCATTTATTTGATCTGTTGGTAAAATTATAATAAGTTCTTTGTCGTTGAGGATCGTTATTATACCTGTTCTTTTTGCGACCAACAAGTTGGATTTACACTAAACCCAAGAACTCTGATTTCCCAATACAATTTGTCACCGGATTTTTCAACACCCTGTGAACTTAAAAAATCAGTATGACCCCCCCAGGCACACCTCTAAATCCGCCCTTGCGAAGTTATTTTAGTTTGAGATGAAGAGATCATGAGAGAAAAACCATGATTTGTTAATTTCTTGCAGGGTAACGGTAGAGTGATTGGCCACTAAGGATTTGCCCGTCAGAATTTTGATCTGTACTGAAATTTTATTATTGAAATATTATTTCCAAGCGGTTTTTTGATTATTGAAACATCGAACTTCACATAAAAACATTTTTTAACAACTTCTACGTTCTAATTATTGATAATCGAGTAGTTTTTTAGAAAGATACAAAATTTACAGCTATTGGCCGTACGAACATAGTTATTGGAACATTACATTGCAGTCATTGGCCGAGCTGAAAAGTTTTATTTACTCCAGGTTTTATTTCGATCTTAGAGCCAGGATTTTTATACGAAAAATACATCGACATCGTCTGTCTCTTGAGATTCATCTATACAGGTAATAAGTACGGTAACTTCTGAAGCAAAACTGACATCTCACTCCAATTTATAGCAGCAATAACATAGTCGTTTATATATTCTATTTTTCATATAATGATTGGTGTTTTTAGCGGGGTGTATCAGAATATCTGAAATAACAAGAACACTCTTAATTTGAGTCTTCGTCAGTAAAATATCTTTTGTGGTGGTAGACGTTGGTAGGGATTTTCTGGTTGGAGTTTCGACCACAGTATCTTTACAAAATAAAGAGTTCTTTAGAATTGAAATGTTCGATAGGCTGGACCCGATAGAAATGTCATCGTAAACGTCTTTTTTCAGATGAATGTATAAGTTTGTAAGCTTTATTTTCTGATTCTGATTCCGCTTTTCAGGGTAGTATTTTTAACTTCATCATCTACCATGTTATTCCCCTTTTTTACCGAATTCGCAGACTTGCCTGGTTTTTCTTTATTTAGGTCATCTATATCATATTTTAAATTGTAGTGGAATATTTCTTCGGTGCTGTACTCCATTTTTTTATACTTGTATTTTCAATAGTACATACGAAAGGAACTTTACCTTTCTCTCTAGAATCATTTGTTTCATTATTTGTTTCGTGGACTCCAGTTTTGGTTTTAGCTGTTTTCTTCTTAATCGTTGTTTGTTTGCTTGTTCTTCATAGCAGCAATACTGGTCGATTTCTTTTCCAACCGCTGTTGCTTTCTCTCTTCTTTTAATTTTTCCTGTTTCATTCTTTCCTCAATTTTATGTCTTTCGGCGTTTTGATGATCGGAAGAAGTAAGTACAAACGGCAGTCTTTTATTTTGTTTTTTGCCTTTTCTTTTTGGTGTATCCGATCAGAAAAAGAACTTGTCAATTGATGTCTTTCTTTTCTCCAGTGATGAAGTGCCTTCTTTACATTCTTCTAATAAAATTTCTGCATATGAATTGACAACTTAAATAGGCGATATAGCATTTGAGGTAGATGGAACATTACATGGGGATATCTTGTATATCGTATGTCATTCCATCGTTGTTTGTAGTGTGGAATGTGGGTACGTCATCTGTAAAAGGTCTGTTTTTGAATTTTTTGAAAACATTGTAAGTAACTTCGAATCTCCCATAAGATTTTCGCAGCTATCCATGTTTTCCAGCTCTTTGCGCCGCCAACTTCAGAAAATCAGGTGATATTGGCTTTTTCTCGATATTAGTTTCAATCGAATTCTGAATTGGTTTGCTAGACTTTCCTAAGTATTTTGAATAATCTATCCTTTTAGAGTCCCATGGATATAATCAACAGGCCTTAAAGCTGTTAACGATGGATTCTTTCTTAAGTCTTCTAATTGCCATATCTAGTACCCCAGCAAATTTTTCTTTGGAAACACCATCTTTTGGGTTTTCTCGCCTAAATTGTAAAACTTTCTGATTTCAGTTGACTTTTAATAGTCTGAAACCCGCAACATCTGCTGGATACACAATTCTAGTTGCGTTTGGATATAGTGCGACTAGAATTATTTTCAGTCTTGAACATTACGCACTAGTTTGAATAGTTAGATGAGTTTTATGTCCGTGGACGAACAAAATGACAGGAAATTTTGTGTTTTAGCAACTAGGTATTTATAGACGATGTTTCCTCAATGTAGTCAAAAAAATTATCCAACCTGTTTCGCTGCATCCTATACCCCAGTCTTGCGGAACTAAACTCGAGGCTTTCTCTTATAGGGGTAGATAGTAATGGACGGCGTAAGTTTCCCAGACGCTGCAAATGTGAACATCACAGTTAGATTAACTTTTAAGTGATTAGGGTAGTCTTTTCTTGAAATTTGTAGCTTTTTGTAAATTGCAGTGTAGCTCCTAGAACTCTAAATCGCTCGTATGCCTTTCTCATCCCATTTTCAATCGCTTCAAATGCGAGCTGGATATCTCGTTCTGTGTACTTTTTATTATACTTTTTGCCTTTCTCAGGCTTTGCCATTTTAATCTGAAAACGAAAAAAAAATATGGGTGAGTCTTACAGTCATTGGCCATATTTTGTATTGGTGATTGGAAGATGGTCAACAATTATTGAAATATAGCCAAGAAATGGACAAGCAAGTACGAAAAATCATTTATTTAGTTGCCGGAAGCCTAAAAACTGTTAATCCGAATAAATTAATTTACTTGAACCTTATTCTAGTAATTGTTCGAGTAGGCTAATCATTGTTTTATGCATATTTTGTTTTTACAGTTGTTTACCGCCAAAACTTCCTTTACTATCACTTTAAACTTGGCACAATTTGACTGAATAATGCACGTTCATTGGTGGAACCTGGAATCCTGCTGAAGCTTCTAGCCAAGCTTTAACCACTCTAGTGCAGCAAAAAGCTTATGAAGACTTAGTGGATTTTGATAACCCCCTTGACGATATAAGTTTAGACTGGATGAATGTACAAATAAATAAAAACATTGAGGACTACTTATAAGTAGATTAATACAACACGAGAATGACCGTTAGAGATACGAATTAGCAATGTTGCCAAAGTTCAGTGCATATTCATTTATTGCCCGATTGTTCTCGGAAATCTTAATATTTCAATTTAAATCCGAAGTAGGCAATAACTATTGAGTGGCCGATTGAATGTATTAGACCAAATGCAACTGATTTGACTCATTAACCGACTTATTATATACAGTTTTATTTTTCAAATCGTTGGTTTAATCAATTTGGATGAAATTTTCAGGATATTTCCGGAGTGGTCTCATAGCAAGCAAATTAAAAACGTGGTAAAAATGGAGGAATGGCGACATTTTGAACATGTTTTACATGTTTACGCGAGCGCTGGAGACAATATATATTGCATCCCCGATGTTTCATAGGGTTTTCGGGCTTTTTAATGGCACGAAGTTCAATCTTACACATAATTTTAAATTTTGACAATATGTATTGTTACTTTTCTTTAAATTTGTATAAATATCACATTTTATATAATATTAATAAGGTGATTCTGGCAAAATTAGCTATTTATTTATTCTATTAGGGTCGTACATTATAAAAACAGAACTAAAAAGGATGATATACAAATTTTTATAAAAAAATAAAACCGACTTCCAAAAAAGCACTAAAAAGTAAAAAATAATATTTTATTCCACATTGAAAATTTGACTTCGGCGTCAAACTGGTAAGGACTGTGTTTAGTTGCTGTGGTATGTATGTAGACACTCACTCCCTAATTAAGAATTAATTTGGCGCCGATTTCATAAAGTCAAATTTTCAAATGTGCATCAACAATTTTTTTTTTTCGCCCAAATTTCCAATGTCGTATAAATACATTTTTGGTTTACTTTACGTAATATTAACGTAATCCTTACGTTAATATTTTATTATACTATTAATTAATATAGAAATTACGTTTTCAGCAACGTCCGTCCCTGATATAATTCTGGTGAAATATTTTTCATAACACGATAACAGGGTACAGAGTACATGTTCAACTATGAGTCACAGATTGTTAGTTTTGATATTTTTTTTATCAGAATGGTCTGACGGACCGATAAATTAACAAATTTTTAAACGTCCGATTAAAAATATGTTTGTGTATAATTAGTTTTCTCGAATCTGTAAACGGCGAACATATTTTCGAAATTTAATTATAATTTGAAGAAACTATTTGACTTGTTGAAAATCAAAATTAACCTCAAGCTGAAGTGAGCTTCAAAAGTCCTATTTGGTTTTGGAAGTGATTTCTTGTACAGGGTGTTCCAATAATAGAGGACGTCGGCTGTAGTCCGGAAACCGTTAATGACAGGACTTAAGTAAAAAATATTTGTGGGTAAATCGGCCAAGAGAAATTGCTGTAAATTGTTCGAAAGTTGGCCGCTAGGGGTCGTAACAGCAACATAAAAGTGTAAATGCCAATTTTCTCTTAGATTTCTATAATTGAGGTATGTTGAAAATATAAGCATTGTATTCTTCAATCAATTACGCAGTTTTTTGCTTTAGTCCATGTTTGTCCATTTGTGGTGGGGGTTTACTTTCAAATGTAAATATCGCTGTTTTGGATGAATAGATTTGCTCGTGAAGCTATAAACTATTCCATAATGACTTTGCTAGTTGTCACTAGATGGTATTGTTTCGGAATTCTCCAATCAATGTTGATTTTCTCAAAAAAATCAAAGGGTACGCTGTGACTTTTATATCACAATTTATTTGGTAGTTATGGGGGGCATTGAATAGTAAAATAAAAAAATCCATGTCCGCATTTAAATTAAGAAAGTTGATGATGGTTTGTAGAGGAGAAAAAGTGACAAGGGCAAAGTGGAAATTATTTTGATCTCTCATTTCAATTAATCCTATAATTTTAGGAGAACCAAAAAACTGTAAAGAAACAAGGCTCCAATAGAAACTTTAATAATCGTGCATAACTGTAAAAAACAAAACTCAACAAAAGAACAAAACAAAAAATACTAAAATTCAGTGTCGTAATCGTATATGCTTCGCAATAAAAAAGCTAAAGCTAGGGTGAGGCAGGGCAGGACTTGGTATGGGCAAAAATATTAAACCGAGTTCTATTTTGCATCAGTGAAACAACAAAAGAAAAACGTCGAAATGAACTAACATTAAACTAACAACAAATATATTTAAAATTACTGAAAATTACTTTCTCAAATGCTTGAAATTAGAGGTGGGTTGCAGTAACAGACTGCTCCAGTGTCGAAAAAATCACAGCGATATTTCGGAGCAGTTTAATTGGATGAACAGCAATAGTAGTAGCAAACAATTTATATCAGGCTAATGGAGTAGCATTGGATGGAACTTTTGCAACTTACGAATCAGGATGTAGATAAGAGCAACTAGGCAGATTTTTAATTGCTACTGAGCAGTGAGCAGTGCTACTTTTTTGTTTTCAATGATTTGATAGATACAAGTTTGACTGAACTGACTACCGCGAACTCGTAATAATACCTACCGTACCGAAATTGATTTGCATTTGCAATAAGTCATTTGTGTTTTTGGAAGGAAAATGATTTTATGATGCAACTTAATTTTTAAACATAGTTTGGCAAGTTATGTGAAAGAAAAGTACATCTCTGTTTTAAACAGCAATAAACTCTAAAATACACAGAAGTAAAAGAAAAATGAAATATATATATTGGGCATAAGAATAAAAAATTTCAATTATGCGAAAAAAAGAACAAAATAATATTTCCATATATAGGGTCATTCAAATAAATGTAACCTAATATGGGAGAGATTTAAAATGTAATCATGTCTTTTTAATACAACAGTGCCTTGAATTTACATATTATATATAAGTGCATATGTACTTTATATATATATATATATATATATATATATATATATATATATATATATATATATTATTAAATCATCATCGAAATATTTAAGTCATGTATTTATATCTGAACGAGCATTTCCAGTGTAAATCAAGAAGCGATGACATTGTCCGTCGCAATTACACAAATCGGTGCTTTTTTTGCGAATGCTAATGAATAGCAGAATTTTATATTCTAAGGCAGAACAAGTAAAGGTACTTAAATTTGAAAATTTCGTAAAAATTTCACCTGCGACCTTAAAGTCGGGAATAGATTAATATAGATAATAGATTAATATGAACTTAAAATTAACTGAAGTCCATAATTTTGGTATTAACATTTGGAGAAAAAAAATGTTTTCCTTTTCTAAGGCCGAAGAAGTAAGGGTACGTAAATTTGAAAATTTCGTAAAAATTTCACCTGTGACCTAAAAGTCGAGAATGGAGTAACATAAACTTTTAAAATTAAGTCCATAATTTTGGTCTTAACATTTCGTGAAATAGAACACCGATTGTGGTATTTGTATCTGGTAAACTGCTCCGAAAAGTCGCTGCTACTTGTGCTTTTGATGGAGCAGTCGCATAGCATCGCAGCTAGTTAGTTAATTTCGTATTTTTTTGTTGTTTCACTGAAGCAAAGTAGAACTCGGTTTAATCTTTTTGCCCAAAACGAGATCTGCCCTGCCTCGCCCTAACTTTAGCTATTTCATTGCGAAGCTTATGTATGAGACTATTATGAGACTGAATTTTAGTGGTTTTTGTTTTGGTTTTTTGTTAAGTTTTGTTCTGTGCAGTTATGCAAGATTATTAAAGCTTCTATTGGAGCCTTGCTTTTTTCCAATATCTTGGTTTTTCTAAAATTTTAGGATTAATTGAAATGAGAGATGAAAAAATGAAAATTTCCACTTTTTCTTCTCTACAAAACGGCAACGTTATTTTCCAATCCGACGTTTTGGATTCGAGAGACCATCATCAACTTTATAATTTAAATGCGGACCTAAATTTTTATTTCACTATTCAATGCCCTTCGTAACTACCATTTTCTTGAGAATTCCGAAACAACGTTAGTGACTATTCACAAAGTAATTACGGTACAGTTTATGGCTCCACGAGTAGAGCAGAAAAGCACATTTTTTTCAACACCAAGTTGAATAAAACCGGTTCATCTAAAAAAGCGATGTCTACATTTGAAAGTAAAAATGTTTGACCTTTCCCCACCACTTTATTTTTGAAAATAGACAAAAATGGTCTAAAGCAAAAAACTGCGTAATTGGTTGAAGAATACAAATCTTATATTTTCAATCTACCTCAATTATCGAGATTTAAGTGAAAATTGGCATTTACACTTTTGTGTTGTTGTTACTGCCCCTAGCAACTTTCGAACTTAAAAATAATTTACAGCAAATTTTCTTGGCCTATTTACCTACAAATATCTGTTTCCCTGAGTTCTTTCGTTAACAAGTTCCCGAGCTATAGCCGACGTCCTCTATTATTGGACCACCCTGTACTTGTACTGTGCATACAATAATATGCGCAAAGGAACATATCTATCGATAGTAGCGCAAATGAATATATCTGTACTATAGTATACTGCTAGATAGACTGATAACTGGCCTGCTTCTAGATCTTTTCTAGAAACATTAATACCTACCAATAATCTTTAGAGGAAAAATGAATATTCAAGTACTGAAATGCATAGAATACCCAAAACTTCCCGTAACACAAAATGTATTTGTTTACCTTTGTAATGATAATGATAATACGTAACAGATATTATACATAAGTAAAAGTAAAGTTACAGATTATAGTTCTTTATGTATTAAATTTATTTTTGATTTATTTGATTTAATATAATAATGATAGCGCATATGTGTTTGAAACGAACGCCACCACAAAAAACGTTTAGCTTTTCCACATAAGCTAAAAATGATGTGAATGTAAATATCATTTGTGCGCGATATTTAATTACAGTTTATTGTCGGTATCATGTTAATTAACGAAAGTCTGTGAATTATTTTAAATTGTTTCATTTTTAAAAATGAGTTAACATCAGTGGCGTGTTATGTAGAGGCTAGTTTCTTGAATGTTCTTGGTTTACATCTATATATATATATATATATATATATATATATATATATATATATATATATACATATATATATATATATATATATATATATATATATATATATATATATATATATATATATATATATATATATATATATATATATATATATATATATATATATATATATATATATGTGTGTATATATAAAGACCGCTAAAACAATAAAATTTGGCCAACTATGGACACGTATTTCTGACTTAAGGTCTTCATCAGTACAGTCAACTAGTTGAGAGACAAGTACAACTAGCGCCAAAATAAATACACAAAACCACACCAAAGTCACTAACAAGAGCAAAACCGATGGATATCCGAAATCATCGCCGGAGTTGATATTCTATTACCACGGAGCAGCATATAATCACCTGTGGCGAAACTCAGAACCCAAGAGTAATTTAATCGAAAGTAGGAAAAAATTAACGCGGTTAGGACTAATAGTTCTCAACTAGTTGACTGTACTGATGAAGACCTTAAGTCAGAAACACGTGTCTATAGTTGGCCAAATTTTATTGTTTTAGCGGTATTCCAAAAAATCCTTTTTCTACTAAATAATGGTTCTAACCGCGTTAGTTTTTTCCTACTTTCGATATATATATATATATATATATATATATATATATATATATATATATATATATATATATAGAGGTATATGTATCTTGGATATATATTTTGAAAATATGTAATTCAACAATATCTACAAGACAAACATATAAAAACACTTCATTAATCGATCACGTTTTAACAGACTCGTCAAATCAAGTAAGTGTAGTAATTAAAGATAGTAAACTGAGCAACCACAAAATACATTCGCCAACTTTTCGGTAATATTCAAAATTCAAAACTATAGTTTATAAACATTACAACATTACTAAATTAAAAAGAAAACTACAAATCTAAATAACGTAAAAGAACTTTTTTCAGATCCTAATATTTTTATGAAGAAATAATAACTAGTGAAAATTCAATCTACATTAAAACAAATTCAAAACTCTGGTGGTAACGAACTTTGTCTAATCTCTAACATAGAAGTTTCAAAATGCAACCCAATAATCAAGATTTTAAACAAATTTATAAAAATTCCAATAAATTAGTGAAATAAAATATGTCAAATCAAACAAAAATACTGTAGTGAACAATTTCTCAATAAAAACCCAAAAAAGTGTTTTTCCTGAAAAATTAAAAATTTTACATGGATATTTAAAAGTGGTGATTCAAATGATTGTACTAACTGACGCCCTGTTTCAGTTTTATCTGATTATCAAATTATTAACAAAAGACTATTAAATTTTTTAAATATTAAAAAATTACTTTTCAGCGGACAATATGGCTTTAGAGAATATAAGAATACTGTACTATATGAATACTTACTGTCATTCGATCTTAAAAGGGCTTTTGATACAGTAAATCATAATATTTTATTTCAGTGTTTATAAAATATCGGTATAAGGGGTCAAATGAATTGTTGGTTTCAAAGCTATTTAAATAATCGCAAACAGATCCGTGTAAGGACCCGTCCTTTTTCTAATATATATAAATTCTATTTCAAATTTGAAACTGAAAGGTAGCATTAAATTATTTGTTCATGATACATTATACAACTATTATTTATTTTGCCAAATATATTTCCACAATTTATAGTGATATACAATTTGACTTACCTTTAATATTTTCGCGGTTAGCAGCTTACAAACTGACATTAAATTGTAAAAAATCATATTTTATGTTTATTAATAAAAGCCTATCGACAAAATATGTTTGTCCAAATATTAATTTTAACGAAGAAGAAATATAATGTGTGAAGTCAATAAAATTTTTGGGCTTACATTTTGATAAAAATTTAAGTTGGAAGATACACATTAATAAAAGTAGGAAAAGCATTTCTTCTATTATTGGAAATGTATACAAAATTAGGAATTTTCTTGCCCTAAAATATTTAAAATATATTTATTTTTCACTAATTTATTCAAAATTTCAATATTTAATTTCCATATGGGGCTCCGCTTGTATAACTAAGACATCTAAAAATATTACAAAAAATAAGGTAATAAAATCTATATATAAATTGCCATATTTGGAATCGACAATACATTTGTATAAACCAAAAGGCTTCTTAAATTTAGAAAATTTACGTATATACGTTTAAAGTTTGCTCATTAATTCATTCGATCATTTTAAAAGACAAATATTCAGTAATTAATTTTAAAAACATTTCAAACATAACCAAATTGAAACGATAAAAGTTAAAAGTAATTTTGGCAAAAGATCTCTAGTTTATGAAGGAATACATATTTACAATAAATTCCAAGAATAATAAGAAATATCAAAAAATTTAGAAAGGTATTTAAGAAAAAATATTTTGAAAATTTAGTAAATAATTATATTTTAAATTATAGAGACATGTATAATTAATAACATATTTTTAATCTAGGATTTACATTAGGTAGTAGTTTTCTTTAACTATTTTATATAATTTTATTTAACTAGTTAGTTCTAAGTTAGTTTCCCTGTAATGAACTTACTGTAAGTTAGTTGAGAATAAACTATTTAAACAGAAAAATCTTCTGATTTTAGAATGAAATATATCAAAATTGAATTTTAAATCGGAATCATTTGTAATGGTAAAACGCATTGAAAAGAACTTTATCTTTATTAAATATTGTTATATTTAACCGAAGGTTACTTAATTAAAAACGAAGTCAAGTTGTCAAAATGGCAGCTAGGGACGCTAAAAGGTGAAGATATGTTAAGCCTGAAGAGGTGATTTTTTCACGATTCCGCCATTCTTGAATTCGTACCAAAATTTGATTAATTCATCTGGAAGTTGTAAAAAAATTAAAAATACAAATCGGTCAGTAAATTATATTTTCCCTAATTAAATTTTAAATCGGAAACAATTATAATAGTAAAACGCACTAAAAAAACTTGATCCTTAATAAATATTGTTATATTTAAGAAAGACACTTAATTAAAAACGAAATCTAGTTGTCAAAAAAATCCTATTAATTCTTGCATAAAATTTGAAATCAATCTATTAAGTAGTTTTTTTAAAGCTGAAATTTTAATTATTTTATAAAGCCGCCATTTTGTTTTTTGAAGATTTATGAAATGCCCTATTAATAACTCTTCTAATAAAAAAGCTAGTACAGCTAGTGGGGGTGCCAATATATAAAAAATTACCCCGTACAGTTGTTCCCTATCGATAAAGTCATAAGCTTGGCGGAAGTCCACGAATATGTTATAAACATCGAAATCATATTCCCATGCGTTATTTAAAACTCGTTTTATGGTGATTTAGTCGAAGATGGATCTTCCCTTTCTGAAACCTCCTTGATATACATCTGTGATGTTGTCTGCGTAGGTTTACAGGGCTAATCTTCTTTCTTATATGCTGGGCGTATTATTAAAGTAAGTTTTTACCACCAATATTAATTAGATCTAAGAAGATAAAATCACTCCCCGGTACTTTACTGTTTTTTAACGAAGTAATTGCATTTTGAAATTCAGCAGTTGTTGATTTATTCTGATATTTTTGGAGCTTCCAACCTCGATCTATAGTAAGCAGGCTTTAAAAATTTATTCTAAAGGTATTTTGAACTTCTCCCGTGTCGGTAAGTTTCCCGTTAAATTTCTGTATAGCACCGTATGTGGCTTGTATCCTTGTCTTAGCTGTTTAAATCTTTTTGCTTAGTAGTTAACGCTTAAAATTTTGACTAAACTTCTAGCTACTTTAAAGTTCAATTGTTAACTTTTTTTTCGGTCCGGAAAGTTATGAAAATATATTTTAATCAACTTATCGAAAATTGTTTAGTTTACCAGAACAGCAAATGAATTCCTTTTGTAACTAATTGTGTAAAAAAACTACATAATACAATATCCGCTATATTTTTAAGTACTTAGGTTATTTTACAAAAATAAAAATAGCTCTCCTGTATAATTCAGAATTTTTGTTTGCACAGGTACACTAAGACATAATATTTTCATTATTTTATGGTAAGGGAGTTTCAAGTCATAGATGTTTTTTGATTTTCTTTAAAAATTTCAATTTAGATTCAAAATTTTATATTTCGACGTTTTTCCTGGTTAAAGTTCATATAGTAGTATTTAGTTTACGATATAAATGTTTTCTTGGTATTTATTTTCAGATGACAAATATAAATTAATGGCCTAAACTTAATAATCGACTTTAAAAAAGAAGGATACTATATTGTTTAATGTATGTGCAACGATTAATGATTATGTAACACCAAACATTTGGACTATATTCGCGCTCAACCTACATGCACTGTTCAAGATCAACGACATGTGGTTAAATGTGTAAACACAGGTCAGGTCGTAACATATTGCGTCATATGAGCAGATATAAAGGTTAGTTCTATTTGTAAACTTTTTGTTTTATTTCAAACACGAAATCAATATTCTGAGTTAAATTTTTTTTAATTTGGATTTTTTTTACAATAAATAAACAAGCAAACTTTATGTAAATTAATTGGCAGCATGCCTAAAAAGTTACCCTCAGAGTTAAACAGCTTAAGTTGTCTCTTCGGGAAGGGCGGGTCGTCATTTTCTCTTCTTCTAAGCAATTTCCGTGCTATTTTCATCATCCTGTAGGTCTGGATCAGACTCTGATGTGGTGGCATGCCTATTGGGACTCTTCCCAGTCACCTGGAGTTCTGGAACCTCCTCAGCGACACTATGAGAATCATCCGTGCCCTGGGCCGATCCTTTTCCGACGTTTCGTCTGGTTTTCGAGTTTTGTCCTTTTTCGAGTCTAATTTGCATATCCTGTGTCCTTAATACTGATTCTATGCTATCTGGGGCTCCAGTTACACTTTTGGCGGGTGTAACACCGCTGCCAAGGGTTTTTCCCTTATGCTTTAGCATCTTCCGGGTTGTTCTACTTCCTGAGTCTGTTATACACACTTCTAGGGGGTGGAATGCCAATTCCCGTTGTGGCCCAGACATATTTAGGATGTATTCACTATCTGACATGTTGTTGATCTTCTGCGCCAATATACTATATATATATATATCTGTTGAGGCCAACGTTCCCTCAGGATGGCTACTTGCTGGCAACGTTTCGTTCCTAGTACCCTCTTACCCCTTCCTTGGATGTGGCAGGATAAGTTTTCAAGATGGTGAACCTTGATTTCTTTATCTTTATAATTGGGGCTAGTTGACTACTGTACTTCTAGTTTATTCTACGTGCCTCCTTATTTTTCACAATGCCATTATCGTAATCTATTCCTAATCTCCTCCTCTTCGTTATTCCAGATTTTCAGTTCTGGCGGAATAACTTTAGGGGGTGGCACCTGAACTTTTCCTCCAAATTCCCGAAATCGGGAATTACCTATCTTTCTTGACCTTTGTCTGCCACCTGTCAACGTTTATCGGTCACGGTCCTACCCTGTACTTTCGTTCAACCCTCTTCTGTCTTCCTAGACGATGGCACAGGGTTTTTCAGGGATGGCAGTCCCTACTATCCCACTGAATATCTTTAGATACTCCGTCTAACTCCTTTAGTTGAACTTCTGAGGTTGGGTCAACTTCTTGCTTCGGTTGCCTGTCACTAGTTCCTCCTATTCCTCTCCAAATACCTTCAGGAATGCTTTATTCATCTGGCGGCTACTTCCTAGTGGGTCATCCGCCAAAACATTGCCGAACTGCCGTCAGTATATGCAGCCCGTTCGGCTCCTATCACTTGTTTATTACTTTCTTACTTATTTCACCAATGTGGACCGCTCGTTCTGACGGTAGGAGTCTAAAATACGTCGCGACGCCGTGTAGTCGGCCGCCTGACCAATTCCAGAAATCAAACTCAGTGTTTTCCAGTCAACCACCACGCGTCAGGCAAAATTACCTTGATAATACAAAAACACGTGGAGACTGACTATAAAAGCATGCCTACGAATAGGTCTTCGCTGTGGATGCCTGAAGGACCACTCTGCATCAAAACTTAAAATAGGCTATTAGCATTAAGCGTGGTTCTTCTCTTAATAGAAATCTCTGGAGACCAGGTCGAGGAACTTCCTTGGGACACGCAACTCCCTGATTTTCTTAATAGAAACCTGTTCTTTAGGCTAAAAAGGGGTTTTATCATCTCGCAATTGCATGGTAACTTCGTATCAAAAAGATTACAAATCACGCAGTTAAATCCCGGATTTCTCGAGGGGTATCTCAAGGGGTCCGGGAAGAATAGTTTCTAACCCTGGCATACCCAAAAAGTTGGGTGCACGGGGGTAGCATCCCCTCCGAAGGTCGAAGTGCTGTGCCCCTGGTCTGTGTCTGTTCCTGACCCTTTCAAGGGGCATGTCACCCTTTTAATCCCTTCTAAAGAATGGGAAAGTCCCTAGAACCATTTACCTGCCTTTTAGAGGGTGGCAAATGGGGTGAAAGGGCCTCAACCTTAACGTACGTGGGTTTAGTTACCGGGGTAAGGTCAATTTTTATCAGATTATAATTTACAGTCTGTTCGTGAGTTTTAATATACTTAACAGCACTATTTACTTCACTCATATACCGAGCCACTTCTTCTTGTCCGGGATCCTAATATCACACCTGTGCCTGTGGCTCGTGCGATTTTTGGCGTGGCAACATCGGGTCTCATGACTATGTTCTTCTATATAGAGGTCCTGACAGGTCGTCTGGGGTCCACATGCTTGCACAAGACGCGAGAAGTCTGATTGAGCTCTGACGTCTCTGAATCTATGGTCTCTATATGTATGGATGTAGCACTCTCTGGTTCTACAGTTTCTGTTATGACATAATTAGTGTGATCTGGCGTTTTGGTGAAGGGCTGAGTAGAAGTAGCTGCAGTTGTCATTGTTAGCGTAGCATTTTCTTCAAGCAAAAAATCATTAACAATTGTCAATGCCTGAACTTGTTTTTTCACATCGATCTGTCACAAGGTAAGTTAAAGACGATTGCTCTTACAATACACTTTTGTAAAATACTATCGTTTGCCTAAAAGCTACTTCAAACATGACATATGGATATATATCCATATGATTTTATTGGCAGTATTGCAACGGTGCGTTTTTCGGCTAAAATTATCTCGAGGGTAATGGTGCCGCCCAGTTTTATTCCAGACTGCTGATTTTTGCAATTACATCGGTGACTTTAATCATTCTCCTCTTTACGGTGATACAATAAAAAAAATGTTTTGCTGTGACTTTATGACCAATCCTGTATAATTAGTTCCTTACTTCAATAGGTTTTTAACTACACTTAAGTAATAATAATAGGTTTTCAAACAACATTTTATTAGCTTTCTTACTTTTACAAATAGTCGGCCGTTTCCGTACATATCAAGGGACCCTATATAAAAAGGAGATTTATTTTAAATATTTGATTGAAGAGGGCCCAGAGTTTTTAAAAATTTACCAATTAAAAGGGGTAATTAATTAGAAAGGGTGATTTCACAATAAAAGCAGCCACTGAAACTAGTGCATCCATGCAAGGTGACATAAAGTTTTCTACTTTATAATTTCAAGACTTGTAAACATGTAAAATGTAGAGATTTTTCAATATATATATATATATATATATATATATATATATATATATATATATTATTAGTATACGAAAACGAAGATGTTGCTAGTGAAAAGACTGAAAAGAGGAAATCCACTTTCTATTACATATATATATATATATATATATATATATATATATATATATATATATATATATATAGAAGTTGTGTTCTATATTTTATATTGACATACGTGTATTGTTCGCACTAACAAAACTGTAATGTAATTTTACGATAACGACCGATAATTTAATCTCCAGTGATAAGAAATTATAAAGCGGGGATATTTTTTATTCCCATTAATCTTTTTATTTTTTTTCCTGACGTATACATATTTTATTCTTATGAAAAACAATGGAAAAGGTTTTTTTTATTCAGTACGTTTTAAATATTTTTTTTAGACTATCCCCCTTTCTCCACAAGGCTAAAAAGTACAGTCATTGTTTTAGAAATGCAATAATACATACTGTATAGGTACAGTGCATTAGTGGATATATGACGTGAATTGGGACGGTCTGCAAAACCTAGGTGAAGACATTTTTTTTTGGGATATTTGGTTAGAGAATGGTTGTTGTTGTAGGAGTAGTTGCCCCAGATAAAAGAATCAATTCAAATTTGATCTGAGTGATCTGACTTGCTTAAAGGATACATATTGTACCTACAAATTCTGAAAGCAACAAACATAATCGGGTTAATGGTGAATTTTGAATTATAAGATTTTTGCAGGCATGCAACCAGAAGAACTGTCAGACGCCCAAACTGTACGCTATATATTGATGAAATTGGATGAGAAATTAGCAAAAAATAATTAAATATGAAACAGGACAGGAATTTTCGAAGACTTTCACTAGTTAACTATGGTATAATACTTTCCCGTCTCTAAGGGCGTAGACAAATATGCCACCTTGTTCTGCCTCTATCCTACACTTTTCCTTTTCTCATAACAGTAAAAAGAATATCGTCTGTGGATCTAGAGTTATTAGTTTCTCGGCTATGAACAGAAAAAATAATATTTTTCTAACTTTTAAAGCCTCGTACCTAACGGTAGGTAGCAGATCATATGATCCCTCTAGAATTGTTAAAATAAGAAAGTGCAATCTGTAAATAAAATTATATGAACACATAATTTTAAAAATTATCATGAGGGAGAGGGCTGCAAACCGATAGCCCCCCTTAAAATTTCCTTCGTTTCTGACCCTGGACATTAGAAGTCTATAATATAGTAACGGAACTATATACTGCATCACCTTTTGCCTACATTAGGGTAAAGATAAATGCAGATTCAAACTCAAATAATTTTAAATTTCGAACAATGTCTGTGAACGGTTGTATAATTTATGTAAAGTAGATAAATTAGTCGCACCATATTAACAGTCACATGAATATAAGACACGTCACATATTTCACAACTTTTATTAATGGAATTTGTGAGTCATTTATATGCATACATGATTGGAGAGTTGTAGTCAGTTATCTGTTTGTTTATTAATTTATTTTGATAACAAAGTGGATTCAATAAGAATGAGGCTTTAATATTCTGTGCACGCTAATTCAAGTAATCCCTGGTACCTGTTGGCTACAAATATCTAATAAGCTATTGGATCAAGGTTTATTATGATCTAACACTAATAATTCATTTTTTCATTCTGCACTGTTGAATTTCGCTTTTTGTTAACCCTTGACTACTGAGGTTCAGTCTCTAAGGCTGGATTGCACCGCTTCAATTCAAATGTAACACTTAGTTAAGCTGAACCTTATTTTAAGGTGCACCTTAACATTAAATCGGTTTGTTAAAGTCGTCCTCAGCCACATACCTAGCTAAGCCGTGATAACTTGTGGCAACAGTGTAAAACTATCAGACCCAGCCCGTTATCTGTCATTAGTATCATTCATACTAGTTTGAAATTTCTGGTAGTGTTTTGATATTTAAACTTTAATGTAATGTTAGAAAATTTAAAAAAAGAGCCCCTAATTTCTCAGAGAGAGACAAACTATTCTTTTACATTTTATATATACGTATAAGGATATCATCGGAAATAAAATGACCGATGTCACCAAATGGGAAAAAAACTTGTTATTCATGTTCTCTATCAATTTATGAAAAGCTACAGATATGGAAATACCAATCATAGGGATGTTTAATTTCACGTTCAATCTGATCTAGTATGAACAGTGCTGTAGGTTTCATCATTCGAAACCTTTCGAAAAAAGTTAATTGGTCAAAAGATCAATACGTTGAATACGCGTATTGGAATTCCGTGAAAGATCGCCATCATCATCAACAAATTTATTAAGTCGATCCATATCTCTACTTTATTTTTAAAGGTAAAGACAACCAACAAATTTTTAAAAAATCACAGAGAAAATCAAAACTTTCAAAACAAAACCGATGCACGCTGTGAATTCAAATCTTCCAACTGTCGACTGTCACTTAAGTAAAGCTTGAGCCTCAAAAATCTTCGGCTTATCTTAGATGACGTTAAACCAGGCTTAAAGTCAATTTAACTACCCTGCAACGGAAATTTTTTACTTAAGGTTCACCTTGAACCCGTGCAATCCACCCTCAGACTCCGCATCTTTTATTTTACCCCAAACCACTTAAGCCGGTGCCGCGAGGCGCTTCACATCCACCCTCAGTACCGTTATTAGAAATAACGGTATAGTAGTATTGGAGTCTGAGGGATTCCACCTCAGTATTAGTCTTAAAATTAATTAACTAATGGGTATAAAATAAAATTATCTCGAAGAAGACTATGAAGAACAAGTTCTCAAGTGGTATGAGGAAGACGATGTTTCGATCAATAGTGTGGATAATTGTGAGGAAAGTGAGCATGATACTGATGGATATATTCAAAGCTTTAATGAGTCGCGAACGTTTTGCTGTGTTACTGGCAAATCTTAGATTTGACAATATAGACGGTGAAAGAAAAGACGCAGATCCTGCAGCGATAACTCACAATCATTGTACACTTTAGAGGTCAATGCCTGTATTGATGGAATGCTAGTTGGATTTAGAGGCAGATGTAAATTCAAAATGTATGTGCGTCAAAAGCCTACTAAATATGGCTTGAAGTTGATGTTGCTAACTGACACAAAAACTGCCTGTGTTCAACGGATATATTCGTTCATTGCCGATAACTGGTTTTCCTCTATTGAACTGATACAAAAATTGAAGGAGAAAAATCTAACCTATGTTGGCACTCTAAAAAAAAACAAGAGAGAAATTCCTCGGGAGTTTTTACCTTCAAAAACTAAGCTACAAGGAAGAACCATGTACGGATTTACAAAAGATATGACGTTACTCTCATATGACCTGAAAAAAAATAAAGTGGTATTGCTTGTGTCTTCGATGCATCATGGAATATATAATGACACTTCTGGTAAGCCGGAAATTATTGAATACTACAACACTAAAGGAGGTTTTGGTCCCCTAGATGAAAGATGTGCGTTATATTGTTGTAGTCGAAGAACCCAAAGATGGATTATGACTCTTTTCTGTAGAATACTTGACATGTCTATCGTGAACTCCTTTGTATTGTATAATTCCTACAAAAATAACAAGTCACTAACAAGATCGGATTTTATGAAAAAATCGCTTGAAAAGCACACATGGAAAGGAGAGCTAATAACGTACGAATATCGTGTGAAGTCCGTATCTTAATTGGAAGAATCCTGAAAATTGACATAAAAACCCAAAATGAGGAAACATTTGTTGGAAAAAAGAAAATACTATTAAGATATGCATGCATCGAATGTAAAAAATCAATATGTATGGAGTGTTCTAAGAAAATAGGTAAATCATGTGTCGAAAAAAGAAAATAATTTGCCTTCTGTCAGTTTTTTATATGAAAGAAAAATGAAAAGTTTTTTAAACAAAATGCCCCCCCAACCTCGGAATTAGCCCCCCCACCAGGCGATTGGTGAGGGTCAAGCAAAACATGAGATGTGGCGTGATTGCGAGCAAAGCCAAGCAAGCGGAATGTCGACTATTGTCCATCGATCGTCAGGTTCTCATCTTGTCGCGGTGCACCATTGAATAATGTTTTTAAGCTGGTTTTCTGAGATACTTTGCTTTTGCTGTTACAATAGTTAATAGTTACGATATAGATTAGGTAAAAACTTGAAAAGAATATCTCCTACTGTGTTCCAAAGCTTTCTATATTTTTTTAAAAATAACACTTAAACTCCATTTTGTTTGTAAAAATGGATAAAAAGGTATTTTTCCGTAGCGTAGTTTATTTTTCTCTTGTATTTTCCTTTTTTTTTAATTTTTAACACCTTCTATACTTTTGACCAATTGATTTGGACACTTACGAAAATGAAATTTACTGGCTCTTGGAGTATACAAAATCATGCAGGTGTGAGGGTGTTTGAAACATTTTTAACATTCAAAATGTTTATGTTCGTATATGCGGACCAGGTTACGAGTTTTCACTCAAGGTGGAAAGACAGCGGTGTCGAGGTCAATCGACGATCGGGGGGCGCCCTTATTTTGAAGTTATGGAATCTAAAAGTTTGAGAAAGGGGTATAAAAGAGTAAAAAAATCATCTTTTTAGGACGCAAAACCGATAATAGTCACACTAAAAACCGAAATAGGTGGGGTATATGTTCTAACATTGAAAAATAATGACGATAGATATTTAATTCTTCTCGAGTATACATATTTAAAATAAAATTGACGCGATGTTCCAAAAAACGGCGAAACTTAAAGTTATTTAACTTTTTGTATCAAAATAATGTTTGTTCATTTTACGGGGTAGACCAAAAAGGGGGGCACTTTAGCAGGTTTCCAGTTAACAGGTCAAGTAAAGTATATATTATGTTATACAGGAGAAGTGGGTAACTTTTGAACTCCTTAAAATTTATATATACGGGTTTCATTGTTCTATGTAACTTTAAATGTCGAAATTTATTCAAAAAAAAATATATATATATTTTGACAGCTGTCATAGATATTAATCAAATCATAGTCGTACGGTCATGGTCTAAAAAATAATAGAAACATAAAAACTTAGATAATATAGAGGGTTTGTAATTAAATTATAGTTTTAGTAAAAAATTACTAAATACTGGATAAACTGGTAAAATTTTAAGTCGTTTCAAACTTGTACCAAGAAATAGATTAGAACCGTGTCTCAACAATTTAGATTTAGGATGCCATGGGCGTAGATATTCGATTTTTTAAAAGTACAAAACCGTAAATATTTTATATTTTGAGAACACATTTTAATTCGTTTCAATCTTGTACGAACAAATAGATTAGAAACGTGTCTCAACAATTTAGATTTAGTATGCCATGGGCGTAGATATTCGATTTTTTAAGGGTGCAAAACCGTAAATATTTTATATTTTGAGAACGCATCTTAATTCGTTTCAAACTTGTACCAAGAAATAGATTAGAAACGTGTCCCAACAATTTAGATTTAGTATGCCATGGGCGTAGATATTCGATTTTTTAAGGGTGAAAAACCGTAAATATTTTATATTTTGAGAATGCCAAATCAATTATAGTCAAATTGAAAATAGATATAGTTGGGGTAAATGTAACATTAAAAAACTGCTGAAGTTACTGGCGTAGATTCTTATTTTTTTTTCGATTATACATATTTAAAATAAAAAAGAGGTAATATTTCGAAAAACGGTGAAATACGGCAAATTTATTTAATTTTTTGTATACATTGTAGTGTTAAGATTAAGATAAAGTTAACACGAAAATTTGCATGGCATTATTAACTTGGAAAAAATATCATGTACAAAAAAACATCGTTTCTTTAAAATTGGTTTTATTCTCAAATCAATATTATCTTATAAATGTCAGGGCTTGAGCCCCCCCAAAAGTCGGTGTCTAGTTGCGCCACTGTCTGTAAGGCAGTTTCTTTTACGATCAAAATATGTAATTAGTTTAAATTGTTGATTTATTGATATTTTTTTTAAGAAATGTAAATGTTTGATATGTTTTTCAAAATTTGGTTTACTCACTTTCTACACGTTTTTACTCACATGAACATGGACGTATTAGCTCAAAGTAGGTATTGATGTGAAGAGAGCATTCCTCCCCCATTGCGGGGAAGAGTTTCTCATGTTCAAGATGCGGCCCCCATCTTAAAATGTCACCAGTTAGATTAGAATATACATATATCATTTCTTGCCTTAATTTTTTTGTGTTCTGAAGGTTATTTGTTTTGTTATTTGTACCAGCCATTTTATTTAAGGGATATCTAAATTAAAAAATTCAAGAGATACTTATTTAATTTTACCTATGTTTTTTGCCTTAGTTTTACTGCTTCCTGGTCAGTTTGTAAAACAAACGATTTCGATTTTGTATGAATAAATATGGAAGCGTGTGCTTGAGTTTTCTACATTAATCTTTCTTGTGGTACCAATGTTTCATAAAAAAATCTCTACCATTCAGTCTTCAAAAATCTGGTCACTTTATATGTTCGGAGAGGGTTATGTCCAGGAGTGGACTGAATAGTATGAGACAGATAAAAAAAAGATTAGTAGATTAGAATATACATATATCATTTCTTGCCTTAATTTTTTTGTGTTCTGAAGGTTATTTGTTTTGTTATTTGTACCAGCCATTTTATTTAAGGGATATCTAAATTAAAAAATTCAAGAGATACTTATTTAATTTTACCTATGTTTTTTGCCTTAGTTTTACTGCTTCCTGGTCAGTTTGTAAAACAAACGATTTCGATTTTGTATGAATAAATATGGAAGCGTATGCTTGAGTTTTCTACATTAATCTTTCTTGTGGTACCAATGTTTCATAAAAAAATCTCTACCATTCAGTCTTCAAAAATCTGGTCACTTTATATGTTTGGAGAGGGTTATGTCCAGGAGTGGACTGAATAGTATGAGACAGATAAAAAAAGATTAGTAAATAATTCGTATGCGTGTCCGCTTAGTTACTGAAAAGGGTTAATATAATAATCTTTCCTTTGTTTCATTATGTCTGTACCTCTTTATCATTTTTTTTGTTGATGGTAAACGATAAACAGAAATATTGAATATTGTGGAATGTTTATTCTATACAAATTTTTGAATTTGGTACAAGAGTCCAATCTTCAACGGAAATTAAATGCTTTAAAGTAGTCTTGCCATTGTTTTAAGCAGTGTTAAACATCAGTTTTGCAAATTGCACTTGGGTATATTGATGCAAGTGAAAAAAGTACTTTCCAATTATCAATAAAGTTATTAAAAACCAAATAAAGTCCATTCTGGGGCAGCAAAGGCTTAAAGATGTATATATTATTAGCATAGAAAACATATTATCTTCCTCTGCATCGCCGGTCTCCAAAATGGCAACCCTGTTGACTCTCATTATAGACTGAACCAGCGGCGGCTCGTTTCTCTTTATGTTTAACTTGTTTTTGCCAATTTTAAGTATCTGTCAGACGCGTAGTCAGATATTCGGACAGGGGGTTGAAAATCAGAAAGCAAGTTTTATAAATATTTTATGGTTCCTTTTCACTTTCCTTGTAAAAGGAAAGTAATGTAATCATATAAAAATCACCCTCCGAGATGTTTGCAGATTTTCACGTTTCAGGGATGTTGATATTTGTTTGATATTCTCAAAACCGTCGGTCTGTTTGCGGCATAGCTAAAAAAACACTTATCCAATTGACTTCAAATTTTGCTCAAAAATTAAAAGTTATGTAGGGATGACATGACTAAAGATCTAATAATCTATTTTACCTTAAATTTATGGCTAAATATAGTAGCGGCCTAATTAAAAACTATTTATCCAATTAAGTTGAAATCTTACACAAAAATCAAGTGTGAAAAAGGGATGAACCTGTAAAATTTGGCATATTCCATATGGCGAAACAAAATGGCGGCATAATTTAATGTTTAAAAAGGCAGTAAAATTCCATTTCCTACAAAAAAAATCTTATTTATGGAAGAAAATGATAAATATCATAATTGATTTTTTTTATAGATAAGTAATTTTAAAATAATACCGATAAATAAAACAAAAATTTTAAAATATTATGTATATTTGTGCATTATATATTTCGGGTATAGGAATAACGGTGCTAATTTTCCACATATTGATAACATGAGTAAGAGTATCTAAACAACCACTTAAACAAAAAGATAACATGTGTAATGTAATGCTATCAAAACCACACGAGTTTGATTTAATATCGGATATAATTTTTAAAATGTCATAAGTTGATACCGTATTTAAAGCGAAATGTTTTTTATTTATAATTTGTGTTAATTTTTGTGTTGAGTAAAATATAATTAAGTCTTTTTCAGGCAATAAAGTATCTAAAGAATTTATAAAATAATTGTTTAAGGTTTTGAACTGAAGGAAATTCACTTACCGATATCGACTCTTTTAACTTAATATTATATTTTTTAATATTTTTCCAAATTTGTTTGGGGTTATTTAAATTTAGATAATATTTTAAAAATGCTTGTTTTTCTTTTTTTATGGCTTTAGATAAAAATATTCTTAAATTTACACAGTACTATCCAGTCGTTCAAGTGTTTTGCCTATGGTATTTCTGGAATGCTTTCTTTTCAAATTTAGACATTTCTTTTATATTAGGTGTAATCCATTGACTGCATTATTGATTCTGAATTAATTGAAGTGGAGCGCGGATATTAAATTAATTGATTAATTTTATTATTTTATTGAATAATTTTATTATTTAGTAAACGATTAAACTTTCATTTCAAAATTATCAAGAACTGATATTTCATTCCAGTTAGTGTTTGACAATTCTGTATTAAATCAAATTTAATTAAATTAAATTAATATTATTATAATTTCTAAAATACTTCATTTGACAAGGAGTGTTAGATCGAACTATAACATTACAAAAATAATTTCGGGATTAGTTAAGTATATACTCTTGTCGTAAAGTAATTTATTAATTTTAAAGGTACCAATGTTATTTATATTAATATTTTCATCTATATACAAGTGATGAATGATTTTTGGATCAGACATATTTCTTGTTGAATCTTTAATTATTTGTTTTGAAGCAAAAGATGAAAATAAATTTTCAAGATAGTATCCATGGATGTCTTTATTGAAAAGACATTAAAGTCAAGTTAGAATTAATTCTTAAAACATTTATAACTAATATTATGTTGTTTGTAACCAAGTTTTTCTTTATTAAATGAAATACTTAACCAGAAGTAATCCAATGAATTAGTATCAATTGTAGCAATTTTTAATAAATATTTTTTAATACAACAAAAAAGCGCAAAAAATTATAATCAGAAATTTCACAGTTAATTGACGAATCATTTCCAGACGACCATGTTTCAGTAATGTGTGGATTTAAATCAAGAATACATTTATGAAATTAAAAAAAAAGATGATTTAATTGATCTAATATTAACGTGGTCACTAATAAATTACCTTTCATTTAGTTTTTTGGAAGATTCTGGAATTCTGTATCTTGTTGAAATTTTCTTGAAAGATAATAAAAGTTAAAGTGAATTCGAACTTAGAATGAATTTGTGTTAATGTTTCATGTTTAAATTTTTTCACATACATAATTTAAATTGATTTGTTTTCTAAGATATTTAATATTACCTGAATAAGTAGTTGTCTTACTGTATCTAGAAGAAAATAACCAAAAGGTGTTTGACGAAATTATTAGATTGAATAGTTTTTCCGTAGATTTCAAAAATTTAATAAAATATGGATTATTTAAATCAAGAAAAATGTTTAGAGTTTTATACATTTGATAATAAATTGATTCATAAAACTTCAGCTGCTTCTATATTAAACGGAGATATAAACATTTTTCTTCACCTTTATTATTTTATAAAACAATAAGCTTTGGGTGGTTTCATTAAATGCTTTATTATGTACATTTATGAGTAGTTACAGTGACGGCTCCTCAGGGGCGGCAGGGTCGACCGGGCCGTACCAGAAAATATACAGGGAAAATTTTCTTTTTAAAAAAGTTTTTCAAAAATAATTTTGCAAACATCCTAAAAATGCACAAAACCTTGCTTGACTAACATACAAATAACGCCATTAACAGCAGTCCGTGGGCCACCGTCCACAGTTATTCTAATAAATTTGTTATAGACGGTGGCTCGCCTAGCCGATACCATCATCTCGCATGCTAGATTACTAATTCACGCGGTACATAGTACGTTCGCATACATCTCCCTGCTATAACGTTCGTCGTAGCTTATTTCACCCAACACCGGCCCGTCTCGATGTGGCCGTATCCCCGGAATTTTTGCCAATTGAATACTACCATTTTCAGGTATTAATTGTAATTATTATAAAATGATACTACTTATTTTTAAATTAATATGTTAGTTCTTTACATTAGCCATGACTGATGGTGGTTAATATAATATATTAGTAATTTTAACTCCATGTTACATGTTTAAATGTGGTGACGAAATGTGAAGTGAATATTTTAAAATATCATTTGCAATTTGTTTTATAAGTCGGCCGGCCGCATCGTGGTTCTTGCTGGACAATATTCTTTTTTGACTGTGTATGTAGCTTTCACTGTGGCATCTATTTTATTTTCCTCTTGAGGCAAGATACATTAACATTTCAACAAATTAAATTGACTGACTAGAGCGTTTTACTAACATTTTTTTCATGTTTATTAAATTTTTACTCTAGCCTAGATCTGCTGCATATAGGTTGGTGCCTACCTAATTACCATTGAAGAAATAAACAGAAAATAATAAGACTAGTATTTGACCATATTTGGACGCGGTACTAATTAACACCACATTGGCCTCAAGGGCGATTTTAGGAAACCTTTCTGGGGGAAGAGTTAATTTAAAAAAAAAAGTTTGTTAATATATTATATTGTAAATGGTATGAGAACACCACAAATACCCGTATTTTTTATCATACTTGTTGTGGCATAAGTGAAAAAAAAACAGCCTCTTATAAATAGTTAAAGAATAACGTCCAATTTTTTTCCTGCAGTAAATTTATTAATTACATTGTTTATATTTACATCAATACTTTATCTATTGATATGCAAGAGACCCAATCCAACAGGTCGCTCTTGTGCTATAGTATTTCCTACCCAAGTTTTGAATCGTAATTTTCACGTAGAAATATGTAAATTACACATGATGTTTGACCGGTCTGGGAGGAGGGGGGTGGGTAAATACCTCATTACCCCCTCACCGTAAAACCGCCCTTGATTGGCCTTGACCCTCGGCCTACTGTAAATTTTAGGGTACGAGCCGTTACTGATAGTCAACATCATAGAGACAAATACCAAATGGCTATTAAAAACAAATATTTAATTGCAATTGTTATAGGGATTTGAATTAACTTTCTTATTTTAAATACAACATAAACGATTTTTTTTGTTTTTGTATAGAGACCCACACATAATAGATTCTCTAGCTCTTATGACTTTACTTCTTAATACTGCCGACATGCATTTGTTTACTTGAATCATATATGCATACAATTAAAGTTAGACTTTATTTTAACTTTGTAAAAAAATCGATTTCAACATTGGCGGCTATTCAGGTGAAGTAGGTGAAGTGCTACTTCACCAGGAAAAATAAACATCTAACTATATTTATTTTATATCTCTTAAAATTTTAGTTTTTACATTCATTTATTTACCTAATTGGTAAAAAATAAACTGTACATCTCGAATAAATATTTTACTTGACCGTTGGCGGCATGTCTTTTTAAAACTTTCAATCGAACTTTATTATAACAACTATAACAGTGGCGCAAACCGCTTTGACCTTGCTGGAGGTGCTATGTTTAGTTTACGATTTTCCTACTGTTGCCATGACAACGCGTAGCCGATGGCGTCGAGCCCAGCGCCATACAAGGCTCTCGGTGAATTGCAGGCGCAGAACACTACACCCACGTGTCGTTCAACTTGCGGTGGTTGTTTACTTTTATTTTCACGGATTTCGCTGCAACCGGTGAGTTCCTTTGCAGTTAACTTGACTATTTTGTGTTATATTGTTACAACTTCAAATTCGAAGTTAGTAAATGTGATTGTTCAAGACTAGACTAGTTCAGTTTAGGAATAAATTAAGACGTCTTTAATTTCATTACAAACTGTGACAAATCTGATGAAAAATCAATCCGCCTTGCGAAAGGATTTTTAGGTGAGATGAACGATTTTGAATTCACGTTTCTGGCATTAGTGTTTAATGACATTTTTTCAATCACGGACATACTATTTGACGTTCTTTAAAAAATTCGCTTGACATTCATTTTTGCATATCCAATATAAAACGCTGTCGTGAGGCGCTATGTAAAAAGAGAAATGAACATTTTTTAGTACCATGTTTGATAAAGCAAATTTTATTACAGAAATAAATCATTACAAACGTGAGCTTGCTAAGCTTTCACCTGAAGAAATTAGGGCTAAGTATATACCCTTTTTTATGAAATATTGGACCATATTTTAATGGAAATGAAACTAAGATTTCAAGACTGTGAAAAACTTACATTTTCATGTTTGGCAGGTCCTGCTAAATTTTCCGAATATATTTTAAATTTTCCAACTGTCCCGTTTGAAAATTTGTTACAGTTATATGGGGAAATATTTTCAAAAAGTCAACGACTTAAAAATGAGCTTGGTCTTATTTTTGCCAATGAGAGTAATTGGAATATATCGCTGCAAGAGCAAGTGAAAAAAATTAATAAAAATAAATATATTTTTACCGAAGCATATAAATTGTTTTCCCTTATTTTGGAATACCGTCGACAAGTGCTTCAGTGGAAAAAAGTTTTTCTTGCTTCAAATGTGTAAAAACTTATTTAAGAAATACAATATCTCAAGAAAGACTTACTTTTCTTGGCAATATTTCAATTCAAAAGGAATTTCTGGAGGAGATTAGTGCAACTCATCCATTTTATGAGGATGTTATAAATAAACTTGCTGCTATGAAGGATAGAAGAATTGATTTAGTATACAAAATTTAGGTAAGTCGTTAAAAATATTCTACCCCCTCCACATATAAAGAAATTGTGGAAAAAAAATTATTGCGATATTTTCTTGCTTCATTTGCACTTCACTTACTTTTTCACCCGCGAGCCGCCACTGGATTTCAATTAGGAACGTTCAATTAATATATAAGATATCTAATATCAAAAAATTGGAGCATTTTGTATTATTATTTAAGGAAACCAAAGATCTGTAGTGTAAATATTTATATTTACACTACAGAATATTTTCGAATGGCGTGGGTATTGAGGGATAATTGTGAGGTAGTAAACATGAGTCTTAGTGGCCTTAAACTGGAGAAGGTTGTTTGCTCCTCATTTTGCGATTTTAATGAAGTCCTCGGTTATTAAATAAAGTCATTACCCTGCGCCTATCATCAATTTCAGTCATGGAAACCGGTTTGGGAAAATGTGAAACAGGAATGGAGTATACTATTGTCAGCATAGCTGTTAATAGGTTTGCTAATAGAAAATAGCAGGTCATTGATGTCAAGAAGAAATAAGGTAGGTGCTAATACTGAACCCTGTGGAACGCCTGCGTTGATTTGGTGAAATGAAAGTTAGATGAATGGCTGTCAACTACTACAGAAATGCTTTTGTTGGAAAACTGGCAATTCAAGTACAATGTTTTGTAGAAAGACTATAGACAGGAAAATTGTTAAGAAGTGCGTCATGCCAGACTTTTTCAAATGCTTTGGATATGTCGAGGGCAATAATTTGGGCTTCTCTGTGGAATTAGGTGGACTTATTCCAATTGTGGGTTACGAAGGTAAGAAGATCTGCTGGATCTGGATCTTTGGTAACGGAAGCCACATTATTTATGATTCTTACCATCCCTTATTTGTTAAGTGTAAAATTCTAATACTTTATTTTATTTTTATTGTGGATACAAGAATGAATTATATGTGCCTGCCAATTCCTTAAGCAGAAACCATCATTCATCATTAATATATGACGGCTAAAAAAAGTAATCATCTTCCTTTAGTCGGTATCAAGCGGATGCAATAAACATTGACTTTATATAAGCTAATCTATGGACTACCTCCATCTCGTTGAAAAGACCTTTCATCTAGCTAATAATATACAGGGCGTTCCGTTTGAGAAAATATATGTCATATGTTTTTTCTAATTTTCAAAAGTTATTTTTTGAAATCTGAAATATCCAAAGATAACAGACAGAAAACCCTACAACTTTTATATTTAAAGTTTTTTTATAATCTCTACAATTACGGCTGTAGGTGGTTGTCAAAATATAATGAATTATAGGATCTCTAGATTTCTAACTAATTTTAACATATTTTTTGCACCCATCTTGTATATTTTCTGGGTAATACAGGCAGGTTTTTAAAACATTAAGACTTAAGGACTCTCTAGCAAGAAAACTTAATATCAAGCGGTTAATAAAAAGTTACAGCTTAATATTTAAAAAAAATATAATTTTTTCAATCTCAAAAATTGTTAGAAAACACGCTTCGCTTTGTTTTTTACAATTTCACCAAGGATTAGGCCGATCTAGCAATTAGAATCCAATAATAGTTTTTGTAGATTTTCGGAACAAATAAAATATTAGGAAACTTACAGTCTTGTTTAACACCCTGTATAAATTACTTTTTAGCTTAGGTTACTTTTACGTTAAAAATCGGCAATATGTGATAAAAATTGCAGGGTATAGCAAAAAACCGCATATCGGTATATCGTCTCGTTTTAATAATAATCGAATTTTAATTTTACCTAAAAATTCACTTGTCCCGTTTGTCCTGTCCAATAGTTTTCAAATTCACCCGATTTAGTTCACATGTTCCTTCCAACAAAAAAAGTATGGCATAAATTTCTCTTTACATTAAATACGAATGGGTTGCCTTTTTTGTTAATTTCATTTCGTTGAACAATGGGAACAAAGAAAAATTAAGGACGTAAAAGCTCTTAACTCTATACGACGAAGAACTGAGAAAACGTAAATGGCAAGAGTCCATAAACCTTTTCGCTTATGTTATTGTCACTTTTTTGATTTGGCACGTTTAAAATCAGGGCCATGCAAAGGTTATGGCCGCCCTTAGGCATAACAAGGAATAGCAGCCCTTTAAAGGATTTTTACCACTCTGCTTAACTGTAGATTTGTCCGGTTCAAATCTCTTAATAGGTTTTTAACAATTTTCTCTTAATAGGTTAACTTCAAATTTGGCTTGCGTGTACAGGGTGTCCCATGTTCGACTAAATGTTTGGGATCTCAGAAACCGTAAGAGATACCAGGTCGACTCAATTAGGGCAAAGTTGTATATTTGTGGGCTGAATTAATTGTAAAAAGTAACTTACTTTCTAAAATATTTGAAAAAACCGAAAATCGAAATTTTTTATTTTATTTTTTCCTGATGTTATTTGCAAAGAGAATGCAAATAAATGACACTTTCACGTTGGTACGTTTTTGGCTTTTATAAAATGACAATCAAATTTAAAATTATTAAATTATTACAATTTTAAATAAGGCATTGGATTAGTAACATCATTTTTAAATAGCCCTTGACCTTCCCAAATGAACTATGTAACGCAAAATATACTTTGCTGATGTTACGACTCCAAAGTTACATCATCATAGCAGATATTTTTTCTTTAGTACGGCTCTGTTCTTTTTAGTGGAGAGTTGAAATTAACAAGACATCTTTAAAAATTTAGTTACACATTATTATAAAGTAGTAGCGGAACCAATATATATAAAATATCATTGTTCATTGTTCTCTTTACTTTTTTATTACTTTAAAAATTTTTAATGTAATATACAGGTTGTTTGAAAAATCATGCGCCAACGTTGTAAGACGAAAAGTTCGGGTATGTAGATCAGTAATCAGCAGTTTTCACTTCAGTAATGGGCATAGTATGGGTAACCATCCTTGACTTTCTTAATAAAAAAGGGAATGTCACTCATTTCTTAAAAACTACTAGCTTTATTGTTTAGTGTAAGTAAAAAATACAGTATTTTATGACAATATGGCAAGTTGTTTTCGAGAAAAAGAATCTGTTTTGTTGCACACCTAGGGCACCGTTGGTCCAGTTTTAGTTAGAAGACTTACTTAAAACTCTAGAAAAGTAATTCCTTTGATAATTCCAAAAAAAAAGTGTTAATAAATATTTGTGCGCAAAGGCCCTATTTTTGAGATAGTGGGTGTTAAAATTTAGAAAAAAAATGGTTTTTTTTTAATTTAGCATCTTGTAACTCAAAAATAGCACATTTGCCGACATATATTTAATGAAACTTCTTTCTTAAAATGATCCAAAGAATTTTGAACAGTTCTGACTTCTACTAAAACTGGATCAGAGATGCCAGAGGGACGCATGGATCAAAATAGAATGTGTTTCGTTTTCTCGAAAACGACTTATCGATCAGCAATTACTAAGAAACATTTTTTGTGTACATTTACTTGCGCTAAACGATGAACCGTATAACTAAATAAAGTCATATTTGTTTTTAAAATTTAAACATCTGCTGACCCATGTTGATATGAATCTTTCGTCTTATTTGCTTTCAAAGAATCTCCCTTTAAACGATGGTGCCTGTTTTACACGCCCAGGAATATTTGATTTTAATTTTGTAGTGAACAACAGAAACTTTAAAAACTAAAATTTAATAAATTGTTAAAGAATTACAAATGACAGGCTAGTGAATGTTAAAAAATTATTACAAAAAAAAGTAATTATCAATTTGCCTGAAATTTTGCGCAAAAATCAAACCTATTGTAAGAATGAACTGCTAAAACTTTAGTATGAATAAAATGGCGACAAAATAAAATGTTTGTGTTCCAGAAAAAATCACGCTCCCAGGATATTCACGTCTGTCGACATAGCTGGAAAACTTACCTGATTGACTTCAAATGTTCGTCGAAAGTTAGGGTCCTATTGAAAATTACCTGGTAATATTTTGATAAAAATCCAATATGGCGGAAAAAATGGTGGCCTAATTACCCAATGTGCCTCAAATGTTGAACAAAAGTCAAGTATTGGAATGAATATGGTAACATTTTGGCAGTGGCGGCTCATGGTTTTAAGAATGGGTGAAGCGCAGCGTAGTTAGGTGCACAGGCCTATAGGTAAAAATGGCGCCGCAGGCGAAAATTTTTCGGGGTGCCACACCCAAAATGGCTACTTTTTGACCTTTTTAGGATGTTAATTATCTATAGCTTTGGAGCATTTTTTAATACTTAGGAGAAATAATATTAATTTATAAGATTTTAAATATACTTTTTTGTTCTTAGAAAATAGTTATATACCACGATACATGACACGATGCAAAACTGCTTCAGCCTCCGATGATCCGAACGCACTAATTTATATTAATTCTATAACAAGCGAACAAGCGCCTGCAGCAGCAGTTTTATGCCGCTCCCATCTCTATTTGGCTTACGGATATTCACCATTGCGTTGCCATAACAAATCTAAAGGCGAAAGCCGGCGTGCGGGGGGAGTCTGAGGAGGAATTTGTTACTGGTGATTGTGATTCTTCCACAACGGGTCGCTCTTATGAAAAGGTGTTCAGCGCGTTACGTTTTTAAGCCATTATTATTTTTTGAGTATATAACGCACTAGTTTTCATAGAAAATATCGGTATAATTAAGTAAATAATGTAAATTTATATAAAACACTACATTTTTATTATAGAAATTAGATTATAAAATGCTTAATATTTTAAAAATATTTTTATTTTTAAGTAAATTGATTGGAAAATGTAGGTGAAGCAGCGCTTCACCCGCGTTCCCTAGCGAGCCGCCACTGCATTTTGGTACGACGGCAAAATAAAACGAGAGCCTAAATTTAAAAAATCAGCCTGGAAAACTACTTATTAGTTTTATTTGAAATTCTGCCCAATAATTAAGTTTGATATAGCAATAAACTGATAAAAATTATAGTAAGAATTCAAGACGGAGGAATAAAATGTTGGCGAAAAACTGTTTAAAAGATGAAGTAAAAAAAACTATTATTCAGCTGACTTTAATATCTGCACATGAAATAGATATTTTTAGTCGAGTTGTATGAGCGTGAGTAAATGTTATTTTTATTTTTCCCCAACACAGCTTTAGTGAGTGGCGCTTACGGGGGCCCTGAATCATATATTTTTTTAAATAATTACAAGATAAACTTCATGCTGTTTTACTTAAATTTAAATTATAATGACTAGTTACTATAAACACCGAACAATAACAAGACAAGAAGGAGCACTCGAAGCTCCTCCTTGATCTCACTCGAATATCGGATGCTATGCTTTTTCGATCTCTCGAAGTTGCTGCCGGGCTAGGACGAATATATACCAATTGTTTTTATATTTGCCGGCGCGCGGAGTGAAACTGATTTTTTATTTTTTTAAATTTAAAATAAGCATTTAAAATGCTTATTTTAAGTAATTACCAATTTACTTAGTATTTTGTGCTTGGTAAATGACTGGCAAATTACGATTAACTCCGTTCTATCTTTATAGGAAACTTTAAAACGCAAAAAATATTCATCTCTTTTAACAAGAAACCTTAATCAGGATTGCCTCGATTTTTTTGGTCCTGATAAGAAATTGTGGCGAAAATCCGAGAAATCCAAACCCAATACAATCTAGTAAGGCATTCAAGAAATTATTTACTCAAAAATATCTTAATGAGGTTGAAGGTGTAAAACGTGTCCAAGATATTAATAAAGTTTGGGTTAATATAACTCCTGATATGATCGAAGAATATAAAAATATTTATGTACCAATAATGACAAAAAATAGTTCCTTAAAAGTGTTTGCATTCCACTATATAAATCTTTCATCTACGGACGGCAATGCTGTAGTGTTTACATTACTGACTATCTATTAAAAAATCGATAAATTTCCTTTAGCCGGAACTTCCCTCATTATAAATCTTTTCTTTGATTAGGAATAGTGAAGAGTGGCACAATTTAGTTCAGTATAATCGTCATTACTACCTTTTGAACATTTTTATTGGGTGCCGTTTTTTTTTTTCATATTGGATTCCTACCAATATTTTACTAGTTTCTACCTATGCCACACTTGATTTTTGGACATAATTAAAAATAAATTCTGTAAGTACTTGTTATATTGGCCAACACCTGCATTTTGTTACGTTATATTAAATTCTGCCAGTTTATACCGAGGTTTATTTAATGTCAATTGAATTTTTAAAAAAATATTGGCCGCCATTTTGTTCCACGATTTTTAATTCGTGCCACAACTTTACCAGTTTATCTGTATTTTTTAAATATTATATTAGGCCACCATTTTGTTTTGCTATCTTTTATTCATACCACAATGTTACCAGTTTATTCCTAACATTTGATTTTGGTGCAAAATTTGGGGAAATTCAATAATTATTATTTTAGTAATAGTTTTTTAACGTTTCACTTTTTACCAAAATATTACCAGGTCATCTCCTTATGACTCTTATTTTTTGCCTAAAATGGAAGTTAATCTGATGAGTCTGACATACCGACAGAGAAATTGACAGACGAAGCGACGGAATTGATGAAACGGTTGTATCAACCTCGTAAAAGCATGGGCACCTGAACAGCTATATGAATTTCTCGGATTCGTCGGCGCGTTTTCGTAAGCACGACATAAAAGTTCCGATGAAATGTGCCACTTCTTGTCTTGTTAATGTTCGGTGCTATAACCTAACTCTAACTACAAAACATAATAAAATAAATTCCACCAGCTTCTGTGCGTTTATTTTTAGCAGTTAAATACCGAGCGTTGAACGTGCAGGAATCGTTTTTTTTATCTCTAATATGGCCTTGGCCCAGTACATTTGTAACATTCGGTGTATCATTTTATTATGTCACATGCTAATCATTGAATGAACTCTAACCTCTTGATTTTGTTTTCTATTTAAAACAGTTCGCCGAAAATTGCAGTCACTCGTTCATATAAATTTATTTTAAAAATCATTATGATCAGTTAATTTGTTTTTCAGCCAATAACAATTTCAGCCTTCTTTCATTGCCCTCCGATCTGGGCCTTTGATACAGTAGAATTTCATATGACTTATAGCCATAAGAGTTTAAAGTTCTCCAAATCCTCATTTTCAGTTTATTCATTTCGCTCAAAAAAAAAATCTTAAAGAGAGAGAGAGAGAGAGAGAGAATTTAGTATAAAGGTGCGTCGACGTCTATAGGTCATTTAGCGCCTGTCGTAGTGTTGTTTATATATTATATCATATGGTATAAAGATGACTCTTTTAAGAACTCTATCACATTCATTAAGTTTGCAGGAGTAGGATCAAAGATATTTTTAAGGCTGTTGAAGTTTAAGTTGCAGGCAGTTCTAAATGGATTTAACAAGTTGCATTCGAGAAACAGGGATTTGATAGTTAGTCGGATATTGCAATGATTACAGGTGGGAGGGGTTTCGGATTTCAAAAGGTATTCATGAGTGAGCTTTGTATGTCCAATCATGGATTTAGTAAGGACCGTGGAATCGCATCTGCTAAGATGACCGATGTCAAAATTAGTAAAAAATTGAGGTTTAATTTCATGTAGCTTATTGTGGAGCTCCATCATGTCCCAATCGAGTTGTACAAAATTATTAATAATTTTCTTAAGTGCAGGAAGGATGTCCCTGCTAATAAAAACTTGGGATAGATTGGTGCCGTTATTAAGTGCATCCTTAGCCAATGCGTCCACCACTTCGTTTCCTTTAATTCCAATATGACTTGGAACCCAAAGGAAAAACAATGCAATCTCCTTACGGTCAAGTTCCACCAGTAAGTCATGAATATCTTGGCATATAGGGTGTGAGGAAAAGGGGTTTTGGATGCTCTGTAAAGCGCTCATCGAGTCGGATACAACTGTCCAGTTCCTATGGAATGATTTCTTTATGAAGGTCAGTGCCTGCATTATAGCAAAAAGTTCAGCCGTGAATATGCTCCAATGGTTATTAAGAAGAAAGCTACTTGAGCCTTCGGCACAATAGAAAGCAGAGCCAGAGTGCAAGAACGTTTTGGAGCCATCAGTATATATAAGGTTTGATTTAATAAATTTTTTGTTTTGAAGTTCCCGGAACTGATTGATAATGAGTCTGTGGTTGTAATTTTTATCAAAACGTGAAAGTTCGAATTTAAAGTAATTTTGGGAAAGGGTCCAGGGAGGGAATTTGTTAGGATGGGGAGGAAATATTGAAGGGAGGAAGAAGTTGTATTCAGCTGAAAATTTTAAGAAACGAATATTGCTGCTATGAGTGAGATTACTATTCGTATAAAGAGTCAAAGGGATTCTGGGATTGAAGAAGGGATCGTGGATTGGTAGGTCAGGCTTAAACCAGAGATTAGTAGCATACTTTAATAGAAGTAAAGTACGTCTGTGTTGTAAAGAGATGGTTTCGTTTATGCATTGGAGACTGGGGATTGGACTGGTGTGAAAGCCGCCACAGGGCATGCGAAGACATTTATTTCGGATGGAATCTAGAGTTCTAATGTAGGAGTCTCTCGCTGAGGAGTAAACTATGCAGCCATATTCTATTTTTGATCGGATAACTGATTTGTAGATTTTAAGTAGGGTGTGGTTATCTGAACCCCAATGAGAGTTTGAAAGCATTTTGAGCAAACGAATGTCTTTGGAACACCTGGAGCGGAGAGATTTGAAATGATCCCTCCAATTTCGTTTGTTGTCGAAGATTAGCCCCAGGAATTTAATATTTTCCGTTGCGGGTATTTCAGAGTTTTGGAAAGACAAGATATTTATTTTTGGACAATTTCTCTTACGACAAAAGTGAACGACAGAAGATTTGGAAGGGGAGAAGGTGAAACCGTGTAGGAGAGAGAACTGATTCAGGCGATTAAGACCTGTTTGTAGGAGTCTTTCTAAAGTTCTAATACTACTACTGCAGTAGTATAGTACTATATCATCTGCGTATAATTTATAAGATAACTGGGGAGGTATAAAGTGGCGAATATTATCCAGAGCAATTATAAACAAGGTAGGACTGAGCACAGAGCCCTGGGGGATGCCATTCTCTAATGGGTACTCATCTGAGAGCGTTCCATTTATGCGAATTCTAAAGGTTCGGTTTCGCAAAAAAATGCTAATAAATATGGGGAGATGTCCTCGGAGGCCCCACTTAAACAAAGTCTTAAGAATATCATATCGCCAAGTGATATCGAACGCTTTGGAGAGATCACGAAAAGCTGCAATCAGATGGTGTTTTTTGGCAAAGGTCTCCTGAATATCCATTTCCAGGCCAACCAGGTGGTCTAGGGTAGACCTCCTCTTACGGAAGCCAAACTGATGTTTGTCCAATAAAGAATTCTTTTCCAGGTACCAGCAGAGTCTGAAGTTAATCATTCTCTCAAGAATCTTGCCCAAGTGGTTAGTAAGAGATATGGGTCGGTAGCTGTCTGCAGTTCTCCTGGGTTTATTATCCTTATGGATCGGAATCAGTATAGACCGACTCCAAGAGTGCGGAAAAATCCCACTAGTCCATATGAGATTGTATATTTCTAAGAGGAAATTAATGGCAGATAAAGGGAGGTTAGCAATCATCGGTATAAGTACTTCATCCGGACCAGGAGCGCTGTTTCTGCTGGAAGAAATGGCATGAGAAAGTTTTTTAGAGTTAAAGGGAAAGTTGTATGAGAATTCCGTATTGCTTGCAAAGTTAATGGTGTTCGATTCCTCTGCTAATTTCCGATTCAGAAAGGAGTTGCTGTAATTCTCATTACTGGATTGATTACTGTAGTATTGGGCAAAGCAATTACCAATGTCAACTGTTCGAGACATCCACTGGTTATTCTGTACAAGCCCGTGGATGACCCTTGTTGGCTTACCCTTTAATCTCTTGACCTTATTCCAGATTTCCTGACTGGACGCCTTAGAGTTTAAGCTTCCAATTAGTCCCTCCATGAGTTGCGTTTGGCTTCCTTAACAATTCTCTTAGCATAGGCGCGTTTTCTTTTGAAATCCACAAAGTTCTCCATGCTAGGATTATGTTTGAAACGGTTAAGTGCAGATTTCCTCTTTCGAATAGCTAGCTTACAGGCAGGAGTCCACCATGGAACAGGGGGTTTGGAAGGTAGGATATATGATTTAGGGATTGCTAATGAGGCGGCATTATGAATTGATTTCACGAAGAGATCAATAGTGAAATTGATATCAGATCTGTTGAAGGGAGGAATTAACAATGATTCCCGGTAAAGTGGCCAGTCAGCCTTAGAGAGATTATAAACAGGGTTTACTTTGGAGATATTTGACCACGACAATGGTCTTAGTATTATTGGATAGTGATCGCTTCCATATGTATCTTCCAAGACTTCCCATTGAAAGTTTGAGGCTAAGTCACTTCTACAGATGGTTAGATCTAGGGATGAGAAGGTACCGGACGAACTAACGAAGGTGTGGGAATCGGAGTTCAGGAGGGAAAGGTGGAATTGTGCCAGGCAGTCTTCAATTATATCACCCCTGCGGTCAGTGTGTGTGGACCCCCAGGAGGTGCTATGTGCGTTGAGGTCGCCGGCTACTATAAATGGGGGAGTTAGTTGCTGAAACACACTCTCTAGATGATTGTAGGTTAGGTCGAGAGACGGGGGAATATATATGTTACATATTGTAATATACGAAGGCAAGTGAGTACGAATGGCGCATATTTCCAAGTCCGAGTCTATTTGCAGATTTTCATAGTGTAGGGATTCATGGAGAACGATCGCCACACCACCAGAGGATCTCTCTGCATTAGTTCTATCCTTCCTTTCTACATTAAAGTTTTTAAGCGAGGCATTCTTCGACAGGTTGAAATTGGTTTCTTGAAGTAATATAACGGAAGGGGTGTGCCATGAGATTAGGAGGGACAGGTCATGGATACGGGCATAATAACCGTTCATATTCCATTGTAGAATGGACATAACGGGTTATTTGTGTTTAGGTTTTGACTTGTCTGTTGTGGATAGCGAGAGTTCTCAGTCCAGAGCCTCATCGACCATCATCTCTAGCAAAGACTCATTTGAGGATTTCGGGGTGTTGGATCTAGAGGAACCTGATCTAGAGGAGGAGCCAGATGGCTTAGTTTTGGAAGATTTCTCTGGGGGTTTTTTTGGGGGTTGAAATTGTGGTTTTAGATGAGAGGTGGGTTTTGGAGAGGGATCTGGATGAGGAGGAGTTTGAGGAAGAAAGGGTGCTGAAAGAGGGAGAGGCAGGTTTGGTTTGGGGTTGAGATTTGGGAGTGGGAGGTGTGTTAGGTGGAGGGAGATAGGGAGGAGGGAATTTGAGGGAAAGATTTTGTATTCTGGTGGGTTTGTGTGAGGAGGGTTGAATATCGCACTGGATGGCGATAGAGCAGAGTTTTTTGGGGTTGCAGCTACTGAGCTGTAGGGTGATATAAAGGTAGGGTTTTGCAAATTATACTTTCTCCTAGCTTCGAAGTAGGAGACTTTCTCAATAGTTCTTATTTTCTGAGTTTCAAACTCATTCTTGAATATCGAACAGCCTTTGTAACTGGGAGAATGGTTTTCACTACAATTAACACAAAAGGAGGGGAGAGTACAGGAAATTTCAGGGTGAGCTGGATGACCACAAGAGAGGCTTGTTGATGCGTTTTGGCACGTTTTAGATGTGTGTCCAAATTTATTACAATTGTAACACCGCATGGGATTGGAGATATGCGGTCTTACTCTGATTGAGAGATATCCAGCTTTAATAGTGGGTGGAAGAGTGTGGGTATTAAAGGACTGGACAAAAGTGTTGGAATTTGTGGCTGGGTGTCTTAGGGGAAGTCTGAATATAGCTATAACTCCTTGCTCACCGAGATTTAGCAGGAACCTGCATCTCGGCCTGGTTTCCTACCAAGGATGCTGCGCAGGCGCTTGCTAACGGTCGAGAGGGGCCTACGCGACCACCCACTGCATCGACCGGAACTGGGGATCCGACCCCCTGCTCCGTAAGGTTATTCCCTATGGTTGTACAATCCATGGTAATAAAAAGGACATATATTGGACGACACTGGACAAGCACAACATGACTGAGGCCCCGGGTTTATCACACCCGTAGCTGGAAGGATGACTCCTACCAGCACCCCCTGGGGATGAGAGAGAATAGATAAAGTAGAAGAGGAAAGAAGTAAAGTAAAGAAGAGGAGAATTGGTCTAGAAGAACCAGAATAAATAGAAGAAGTACAGGTGTTGAAGGAAGAAAAGAGAAGGAAGGGAAACCCACTAGAAAAGAAAGAAGTAGAGTGGGAGTCCAGCTAAGGGTGCCTCGTGGACGCCAACCACGTACTCACAAGTAGTGAGCCCCCGAGGGGAATCTTAAAGAAGCTTAAAAAAATACATATAAATTACTGAAAAATAAAACAATAAAAAAAAAATTTCTTCTTTTTCGTTCTATCAAATCAAAATAACCACCAGGGCCGTTTCTAGAGTTTTTCGCTAACGGGTAAGATATGCAAAATAGCGCGTCCAGTAAAAATAAGACAATCAAAAAAGTACTTTTTTCAAGGTAAGAAATTTGTTTCTAGGATGCCTTTCATTAATAAATAAGTAACTACCCCGAAGACACAGAACAGAAACATATCAGAAACAAATACTTAATCGCGTTCATAAATTTTGAAAATATAAATCACAATATGAAAGCGACCAGCGGGAACACTACGGTGAGCGCTTTGGACACCAGCTGCTAGAATTCATCAGCGCTTGAATGTTTGAGAACACGAGAACGATCTGGATTGCTTTGAACGCGATAAATGCGCATGTCGGGGATACAAGGCGTTCAGTTTAAAACTAAAAGGCATTAGATATGTTAGTACATAGTGTGAACAATACAAAAAGTTATGGAAAGCAGTAGTAAGAAAGTAAAGACAATACAATTTTCATTCGGAATGGGAAGAACAGTATTTTTTTACGGAAGTTAAAGGAAAAAAATGTATGTTTGTTATGTAATGCCTGTGTTTCTGTTGATTAAAAAAGGAAATATTGAGAGGCATCATAAAAGTGTACATCCGAATTTTGAAAAATATTTCCCATTACATGTTGCCAGCAGAAAAGAAAAATTGAATCAATTAAAGAACCAGTTAATTGGACAACAGTCGACAGTCAATATTTTTAAAAGCAGTTGACAAAAAAAGTCTGCAACGGAAGCATCATATCGTGTGTCCCAAATAATTGCACAAAAAAAAAACCGTATGAAGACGGGGAAATGATAAAACAGGCGTTTTTAGAAGATGCAAATTTCTTATTTTTCAACTTTAAAAATAAAGACGAGATAGTTTCAGCAATAAAATCTATGTAACTTTCTGCTAATACAGTGGTGAGACGAATGGAAGTAATGAGCAAGGATATTTTTTCACAGTTAAAAACTGACTTAAATAAATATATTTATTTCTCTCTTGAAATGAATGAATCAACAAATGTGATGTTCGTCAGCATGGTTTTTAGTGATTTTATGATTAAAGATCTTTTGAAGTTTGTTCCACTGAAAGGATATACCACTGGACAGGAATTGTTTTCTCATTTAAACAATTTTATATCTTCTGAGAAAATTCCAATTTCAAAATTGGTAGGCTTGACAACTGACGGTTCTCCAGTTATGGTGGGTTGTGATAAGGGTCTGGTAGCATTTTGTCGTAAAGATGAACGCTTTCCACAATTTCTGTGTTACCATTGCATTATTCATCACCAAGCATTATGTGGAAATTTTTTAAAACTAAACGTCACGAAATTGGTAGTAAAAATTGTAAACAAGATTAGAGCTTACGCATTACAAAGATTATTCAAAATTTTAGCCGATGAAATTGATTGTCAGTACGGAGATCTACTTTTTCACTCTGAAGTGCGATGGTTAAGTAGAGGACGAGTGTTACCACGTTTTAATGAAGCCCTATATGTATCTGTCATAGTTCAATTTTTCAAAAAACGCGACTATCCGATTCAGGAACTGAAAAATTCAATTTGGCTTAGAGATTTTGGGTTTCTTGTGGACCTTACAGACAATATTAATGAACTCAATTTGCAACTTCAGGGAAGAGATAAAGAACTGGCGGTAATGATTTCCGATATAAATGCATTCATAAAAAAACTTGAGTTTTGGGAACAAACCCTAATCAACCGTGATGTCAAACATTTTCATGTTCTTTCAGAGAAGATATCTCAAAATTCAATAGAACCCTATGACAGTAAATCTCATGTAGAAATAGTTTCTAACTTGAAGGATAACTTCAAAAATCGGTTTAAAGATTTCAACAAAATGGCATTGGTGGCTCAATTTGTTGTTTCACACTTCATAGAAATTGATATCCAACAGTTTGCAACTTGTGTTATGCAGAACTTTGGCGAAGACATCGCTTCAACTGAAATGGAAGTGATTGCATTTCAAAGTGAGTTAGCATAGAAATCGTTAGTTTCAAGTACAAAATGTATCTCTGGCCTATAGTAAGTAAAGACAAATATTCAATTCTAGGTTGTATTGCCTTAAAAGTGAAAGAGTTATTTACTTCAACCTATTTGTGCGAATCTTTTTTCTCCAATATGAAGTTTATGAAGAACAAATACCGCAACCGTCTTACAGATGAACGTCTGGATAATTGTGTTCGAATGGCTGTATCAAATTACACTGCGAATATCAAAAAAATTATCGATGAGTCCAAGTGTCAACCTTCTCATTGAATGCACGCATTTTTTATCACCTGTTTTTGTTTAAAATTTTAATTATAATGTTTACTTTTATTAAATCATATGTGACTATATGAAATTTTTTTTATTTTTTAGGTATGTATTAGTATTAGTTAAACCGTGCTAGACCATAATGTGAGTGCCCTAGTACAAACATTTCAAGAAAACTCTATTTCGAAACAAAACATGATCCGTAGGATTTAACATAGCTATTTTGTCACAAGTACTTAATTCTCAAGAACATGGTATAGAGTACTACAGCCATGTATTATCCAAACCTGAACAAAATAATTGTATTACAAGAAAAAATTTACTTGTCATCGCCTAAACCTAACTTACCTGCGAGATGAGCGCAGATTATTCCGGAAGGTTCCAACTGCACATATATTCCCAAGGCATCGACCCTTTAGAGTTAGTCATATAATAGATGTGTTAGCGCAAAGTTTATTAGTTGTATTATACTGGGTCCCCCAGTCACAACACAGATTCTTCAACGTGCTTCCTATTGTTGTTTTTTCAGTATGAGCTACTCGGTTCAGTGGTAGGGTTTTCTAGTTTGAAATGGATGTGTGTTCGAATTCACGTTCAGGCGATGACTTTTTTTTAGTTTAAACTTAGTCGTAGTTAAGCGGTTTTTGCTCAGGTCACGTAAAAAAGTGAATCTATATTAAAACGGGGTTTTTTTTTTAACAAAACCTATACTGTTAGGTGAATCTGTCCCGTTAGCGATAGGTTAGCCCAGGCTCATTAAAGCCGTAAACCAACATTAGAGTAATAAAATCATATGCTAAGCTAACCTCAAATAATCGAAATGCAGATTTGAAATACGCGTGCGCTCTAAAGTGGTGTGATTGCCGGATTCCGCAGGCACTTTAGGGTGTTGTGTAAGGTAGTCTTAAAATCGTCTTAAAAAATCTGTGATTTTTACCGGCCTAACAAAAAAACATCATCGCCGTGTGAGATGCGCTAACACAAGAGAGATCAAAGAATTCTTCTTTGCTATATTATTCAATAAGTTTCTTTGGGTGTTTACCCGCTTAAACGTTATCTTGCTGCTCTAACGGGAGCGAAATTCTAAAGAAACGACTAAAAATAAGCGTTTTAAGCGTAAACGCTCATACCGCATAAAGTCCGAAGAAAACGCACTATAAATTCACCTGCTTTCAGCGTAAAAGGGTATCACAAACAATTTTATAGAATGCAAGGCGTCAGATCAATAATCATAATTTATCGTAGCACTGTGTATGAGCGGGGTCTTAGGATCATACTTATATTAAAGAAGAAAAATATATGGATAGGACAAAGACTGCATGCATCGTTGCCGGTGCTATCCGACTTTAGTATATCAAATTCAAAAAGATCTTTTGACATTCGACAGAGATAATAATTATTCTAAAACCGCTCACTTTATGCCAACGTTGCCAGGCCCGTTACTGATTTTTTAACTTATAGGTTTATTTTGGCGGAGTATAAACAAGGTTGGTTACATCCCCAGTGTGAAGGTAGCCACGTGGCAAAGGGATAGCGTGGTACATTTTTCATTCTAAAGAATGGGTGTTCGAATCCAAGTTCGGATCATGACTTTTTTTAGCTTCTTTTACCAAGCTTATAATTTGGTATGTAACTGTGCTTTATAAATTGGATTACGTTTTGGTCAGCCCTGGTGAGGCCTTTTTGGAGCTAAAGTAAAAATGTGTATCTAAAAACAAGTATTTGTTTTAACAAAACCTATATACTGTTAGGTGGATCGTTAGATTAGCACTAGTTTCGTCAATAAGACCATCATTAAATCCATAATAAATAATAAACCATCATTAAATAAGCAAAGATTCTGTTGTACTAGGGAAAGAACTGTGGCAACATCGACATGATGTGGGCGGTTTACCGAATTCTGAGAAAAGACCAGTGCTGCCAGAGCTACCGTTTTGAAGGTCTAACTGCCGTTCTACCGCATAGCCACCTAATTCTACCGTAGATTTGAAGCAGAGTAGGTACTAAAATTGATTAGGGAAAAAAAGTAGACTGAAAAAAATGAATGAAATGAATTAATCGGCAATTCATCGATCTACGATTCTGTCCTCATCTCTATACATATGTCGATAACGACGCATTTTGTATCTGGCGTTACTACCAGTCGAGCAAACTGGTCGGATTTAAGGGAATCCCCGAGGCGAACAATTGTATTTTCCTAATTTTATTTAGTATTACCAAATGACCCTCTAGAAGTTTGACAATGAAGGGAGACTTTAAAAATTTGAACTAAATTAAAGATTTTAAAGACGATGGGTTAATATCCTTTTAGTTAAATGTTCAGTAACAAATATATTCTGATGAAATAAAAATATATCCTCTTCTTTCAACATTCGCATTTATTTTGCTAAGTTTCCCACACTCTTCTGCAGATACAGAAAGAAAATTTTCTTAAATTAATTTATTCAAGACAAAGTAGAGGGACCATTTGTCTAGAGGCACTATACTTGGTCTTATACAGAGCAAAGAATATATATGTTTATTTTAGATGAGCGAAACGGCATTATTTGTTTTTCCCCATACCAAATATTTATTTTAATTTATAATTTTCATATATTCTTTTTTAAACTGTGTTAAAATGTTAGTACATAATATGTACATATATCATCTTTTTAATTGCATATAATGGAAAAAGGCAAGAATTCATCAGTGGCGGTTCGTGGATTTAAGAACGGGTGATGTGCAGCGTAGCTAGGTGCACAGCCCCCGTTTTTAAGACATTATTGTTTTTTGAGTATATAACCCATTAGTTTTGATAGAAAATAATGGTATAATTAAGTAAATCATGTGAATTTATATAAAACATACTACATTTTTATAATAGAAATGTAGATTATAAAATCCTTAACACTTTAAAAATATTTTTATTTTAAAGTAAAGTGATTGGAAAAGGTAGGTGAAGCGGCGTTTCAGCCGCGTTCACTGGCGAGCCGCCACTGGAATTCATATTACATTGAGTTTTCCAAGTTTAAAATGAAAAGTCTGAATAAACCAGCAGTTGACGTCATTTCGGACATCTACCGTTTTCAAACCTAAATCTGCCGTTCTCTATATGCCGAAGCTGCGGTCGACGCTTAGTCTAGTGATCTAGTACGTATTGAAGGAAATCTAGTAGATACTTTTCATATTAAGATCTAAGAAATAAAGTACGCCGGGCTTTGAAAAGGGGAACAAGGAATAAAATTCAGTCAGAATAGCCGCGGTGTCCAATAGCGTAATTCTGTTAGCAAAGTATTTAAAATAGTATACTGATTAAATTGCAGTATCCAAATAGTAGGTAACTCTTCATTTATTGCAAGATATTTTTTTTATCAGAAGCCTATTTTATATTTAATTAGAAGTGAGGAAACAAGTGTGTTAACGCTTGGAACACAATGAAACTCCCATGTTCATTTAACTTAGAGTAAGAATTAAACTCTTACTGTAAGGCATTTAACGTAAAAACTAACCAACAAAAACGAAACCTAAAAAGGAAATACGCCTTTGTGATACACTAATGGGTGATACATTTGATATTGGAATTAAATATAATCGTTTATAATTTATATTTCAAAAAATTATCTAACCAAAATCTGGAAAATACAAAGAAAAATAAAGTTTGGCGTAAATGGGCCAAAATGATTGACGTAATTAGCGTTGTGTTTCGGGCTTTAACCCTTGTTAACTTCTTCAAACAACAGTTAACGTCCGTTAGTCACAGCAGCTTAAGGACGTTAAAGAGAAGAACTAGTCGGTCAAACAAGGGTTAAACATTACCTTGTATATTTGGTTGTCTAATCAGTAAAAAAAAACAAAATCTACTAAAGTGTCAAGCGAAAATATTTACTCAGCTTGGTACTTAATCCGATATTTAACATTTTTGTATTTTACTTTTACTAACCATAGATCAGAATACCGATAAGAGGTGACAACAGATTTTGTCTAGAAATACGGCCATTTTCAAGAGATTAGAGCTTATCGATGATCGAGCTGTTCGCGGATTCAAAGGTTTGCCGCATCTACGTCATAACTGTCAGTTGATCGTTGAAAGTATATTGGTTTGGTTCGAAATTAGCCTATAAATATGAACTTTCACATATGAAATACATAGCCGTCATAATGTCAAATGTTACAATTTTATATCCTTTTTTTTTGTAAAACTACTTTATTCTCACGATTTTGTACATTTCTCAAAATCATTGTGCCCGATGTGGCAACGCTGCAGCAGTTTTACCGTTGGTTTGAGCATAATTGTCAGAATCTACCATAATTTTGAATAAATAAGATTTTTTAAAATTAATATTTTAAAATTGCTACTAATCCTATATTAACGCTTTTAGCGGTTATGTTGCGATAAAGTAAGAAATATATCACTATGTTTTTTGCATTTTTAATTTCTACTGCAAGTGAGTTTAGACTAAGATGACGATGTTTTTACCACAACGCGTAGCCGTTTTCGAAATTTTTTTACCGCAGACTGTCAGTCAGACAACACAAAACATTCCACGGGATGTGATGTGTGCCAGATTTTCGATAATAATTTGTAATTTCATATATTCAGTGCTATGTAGTTCTTATAATACACATAGAGTTTTACTTAAACTAATATAAGTTGAGTATAAAGTAAATGCTGATAAATAGTGAGGACTTTTTTAGAGCTGCTAAACCACCATTTTGTTGCTATATTTAATTTATTATTTTGTCAGATTACTTGATTGAATCTACGCAAATCTGATAATTTCATGCGCATTTGCTGATAATAGCTTATTTACATTCTGGCAACACTGTACAGACTGCCCTGCAGTATTTATTTACAATTCCATTCCACTAGCTTCCACTTTTTAGTGATTCAAAAATAGATTAATAAAAATGAGAGATAATTTTATTTCTTGATTTATTTAAGTAACATGTGTTTATTGCGTTTAACGACAGATGTTTCAAATTAAACTTGTTTTGTTCAAATTCAAAGGACTGTTACCGGTTAAAACACAAAACTAAGCAAAAGTTTTTTTGTTAGGGGGGAACCACCGATATTGAAGTGCTGAGTATAGATAAAATTGTTTTATCATTTATTTGTCAAACGGTTTGCACTACAGGATTTACACGCCTAAAAGTACGACATTACTGCCGATATTTATTCGTCGTTTCCGAGTTCTGCTGAGTGTTTTTTTGAGGGGTAAGTTAATTTCTAAGTTTATTTCTTCTCAGTTTGTGTTGAAGTGCAGTAATAAAGTTTAATCATATTTATTTTATATCCATATTAACTTACAAGTTTCTTATCAGCATCAGCAGATATATTAATTCAATTAAGGTTCATGAGATTGGCTTGGCATTCTATAAAACTCTTAATTTTTTGTTGTTAAAAGGTCTTGGGTATTTGGATTTGCTTGCTTTTGTTCTTTTACCTTATGTACTTAAGGTCTACAAACATGGTCCTGTCTGCTTTAGTTTATACAAAATGTATACAAATTAAATAACTTGTTTAAAGTAATCTATTATTAGTTGCAGTATTGAATACAAAACCGTTCAACTGGGACAAATAATTACAACAAATAAAAATTATATTTTTGATAGGTAGGTATCAATTATTGAACAAGAAGATTTTTGCAGTGCAGCATTGGCATACATATATCTGCAAGTTTCTTTGAAATATATTTATTATAACTACAAAAATGAATAAGAAAAATGTTTATTTAGCTTGAGCTCCAGGAAAACAGACCTAGTTGAAAGTCTAAATGCCATCGAAGAAAAATGTACTAATTTTGACTTGGATCTTCCTCTGGTAAAAAGTGTTTCAGTCTGTTCTTTCAGAACAATTTTCTCGACTGTCAAAATTAATTAATCTCTTTTTCACCAGAAAACCACATTTAGCTAAATTGGTTATCCTTTTCTAAAGTTAAAAAATGGTTTTGGTCCTATTCTTGGTTTTTTATTTGATATTTCATTTTCAAGCTGGTCCTGTAGGAATACTGCATTTATGGCACGTTTCTTGCATTTTTGTTCTGTTAAGGACTGCTTCGAATGCTTTTTGCATGTTCTCTTTGGACTTGCATTTAAATAGGCCTGGTATTACCTAGAAGTAAAAAAATCAAATTTGCAGCCTAGAAACAACTTTGAAAGAGTTCTAAAATCGTATACCTTCTTTGTTATTATTTTACCCCCTGAGGCTACGAAAAAAATGCAGGTATCTATGGAAAGGTGCATAACTCATTAGTGATTGGCTGAAACTCCATACATAGGAATGGTCTGCTTTTGACAAACCTCCCTCTTTCGTCATGGCTTCAGATACGTGCTGCATACTGTAGACATAGGTAAAAGAGAGAGATACTGTATTGGTTGAAAAAGCTAAAAGATTCAATTCATACAATAAGGTGGTTTGTGGCTGACTATCAAAGGTGGCCGGCTTACTGGTGCAGTCACCCTATGTAGATGATCTTTCACATTTTTCAATAGCAGAAACACATATTTGCTGATGATGCACATTATGATGGACATTACTAGAATTCAACACTAGTGTGACACAAATTTTGTGTCTTTTAATAGAAATAAAGTTATTTCCAGGCCAAAGATAATTAGATTTGTGGGATAGACAATTGCCATAGTTTTCAAATTTTGAATAATTTGTATAAACAAATATCCAGCGATTATGCCCTGAGAATTATTTCCAATAATATAGATATCTTTATAGCAAGGAACCTCTATTTGTTCCAACTTTGCACTAGTTGAAACCCATCTTAGATATACATCTGTTTCAATGACTTCTGTTTGCAGTACTCTTTTAATTATCTATTTGATGTTCAAAAAAGAGTAACAAGAGATGTGTATTATATATATTTGTGATTCTTGACATCCCCTATTTTATTTTGAAGACAAACTGTTCAGTTTATAAAAAATATGAAAATGGCATAGGAAGGCACTTAACAAATGTATGTATGAAAATAATATAACAATCCAGGGCGATCCTTCATACAATGGCAATATATTACTTTGCAAATTTTTGTCTCAATTACTTTTTATTAGTATTGCTGGACATGAGAATGCTTTGGAGTCAGGAGTGTCTGAGTCAAGTAAGAGATGGCTGCTGGGGGTTTAGCAAGTTGCCCTTCTGAGGAAGCTATAGCAAGTATAGACAAGTGGAAAATCTATAAGTGCTGCTTTTTTAGAGCGAGCAAAGGCGTCAACGTAATAGTTTTACTATTTAATTATCGGCCAATAAGTGTTATTTATGTAGGGAAAAGCTTTGAATATATTCTCTATAATGATATTTTAAAAAAAATTTAGAGTAATTTTGTATCAGAGCAGCATGGGTTTCTACCTAGTAGGTGTATTGTGACGAATCTCACCATATTATGAGATATAGCTTCCTAAGTAATGCAAAACAAATTACAGTTAGATGCTACTTTTACTGACTACGCAAAGGCATTTGATATTGTTGATCATGGTGTTCTTGTGGATAAACTGAATATGTTTAACTTTTCTGTGGGTGCTTGTATAATTTTATAGCTTCATCTAGAGTGCCCCAGGGTAGTAACCTTGGCACCTTACTATTTGCAATTTTTGTAAATACCTTACCTTCATGTATAAAATATTAACAAAGCTTGCTATTTGCAGATGACTCTAAAGTCTTTAAAATAAACTCTTCATCTGATGATTGTGTCAGATTGCAGCAGGATCTTGATTGTGTTGTAAACTGGTTTGTTAAAAACAGAATGATTTTAAATGTGAGCAAGTGCCAGTTAATGACTTTTAGTTGCAAAACTAACCTTAACAATTTTAATTACACTATAAACAACTCTGTTGTGGTAAGGAAATCTGATGTAAGGTCCTGGGAATATATTTACAAGCAACCTTGAGGTTCAACTGGCATTATGAGTTTATTGAAAATAAATCATACAAAGGTTTGGGCTTTGTAATTAGAAATTCAAAGTTTTTTAGAATTGATACTATTATTAAGTTTTACAATGCATTAGTAATGCCATACTTGGTGTATGCTGTTGTGATCTGGATGCCGCAAGCAGAGTTCTTATCAATATGATAGAAAAAGTTCAAAAAAGGTTTTTGAGATGTTTGTATTTAAAACAATATGTATATACCCTTTTATGATATCATACAACACCATGATCAATGCATTTAAAATAGAAAAATTAAATCAGAGATGATGTATATATAGTGTTTTATTTATTTATTACATTGTAAATAACATAAAGTATTGTAAATTTTCCTTAATTAACAAAATTAGATTTCATGTTCCTAAAATTACCCTTCGAATTAGGCAACCGAAGCTTTTCTATGTTGATCCTTTGAGCTGTTTAAAATATAAAAATAATAAACAATATGGTTCAGGAATGTAACAACGCTATATATAAGTGTAATATAGACCTTTTTAATATCAATGTAATCACAATAAAGGCATACTACTTTTAAGTAGGAATAAATGTAATTTCATATTTTTGCTGCCAATCTAATGATTTAAGCTCGAATTTAAGTATTAGTTTGTCTGTAACATCATTATCATTGTGATAATGGGTAGTATATAGTAAAGTGGGTCTGTAAGTTTATTTTGCTCTTATTCTTAGTGTTAGAAAAATAAGATACAATCTTAAAGGTTTAGTAACTCGCTACTCTTCCATTATAATTACTTTTGTAAAGTGTTTGTAAGAGTATAGTAATAAAATAAAAAATAAAATAAATATAGAGTCTATTGGAAATAAGGTTGATGAATTGCACCTTTTTGTTGAAAGCTTGAATTACCAAGATATTTTGTTGTTAACAGAGCATTGGCTGGATGAGGGGAAAGTCCTTTGTTTGATGGACTATTTTATATTACCCAAATATTCTAGAACTTTATCTAGTCATGGGGGTACCTTAATTTTGATTAATGAAAGTTTTTTCAAGTTGTACAATTTTGCGGAATTTGATAAGGTTAACAATATGTTTGTTGAGAAGAATTTTGAATTTTCAATAAGTTTCGGTACTAAATTTAACCTTTTTGTTATTTGTTTGTATAGGCCTCCTAGCAATGAGCTTGAAATATTTATATCTAGGCTACAGCTATTACTTTCAGGTTTGCCTTTGCGTGCTAATATAATACTTCCTGGAGATTTTAATAAATTTTTTGGATAAGTTAAATAAGAACACTTGTTTTACTGCTCTGTAGGGTCTAATCTATTCATAGTCCTAAATATAGGGATGGATGCTTTGAGTTATCTCAGAAATATCAATATTCCTGAAACATTTTATGATGTTAAGCAGACACTAAAAAATGATTTTAAATGTAGAGAAATGCAAAAGTATTAGATTTAGTAAGTCACCAAGCTGCAATAAAATCGACTATCATTTTAACCATTCAGTAGTAGAACAGGTTGACCTAATAAGAGGTCTTGGGGTTCTCATTGCTTGTTCATTGTAGAAGTGTGCGTATGATTCACAAAAGGCGCAGCGAGTGTGATGTTGGTTTGACATCTCAGTAACGCACTGGTCAGTCATACCATCTCAATCTTCCATTGCCTATATCTCGGTTTTCCTTGACCAAGAATTCACTCATCTATGAAAGCATAAAAATTTATAACCGTTTACAAACATATTACTTAAAAAAGCATATTATAACTTAGCAGAATACTATGCAGGTCACTTTTAATTGGTAATCATTCTAACCTTACTTTTAATTTTTAGTTCATTTATAATGGAACTGTTACGTATGTTTTTTTTTAAATTTTTTTTAATTTCCTCTTGGAATTGTTTTAAATGTGACTTTAACTGCATGTATGTATATATTTTATTTTTCTTGACATGTTTATGTTGTTTATTTATAAAGGTTTTTATATCATTGACATAAATCAGAAACATATACCTACCTCATAGTTAGTTGAGTGTTTGTTATGATGCTTGTGAATTTTTAGGTTTTAAGATTTTTTTTCCAGCTTTGTCAACAAGATTTAATTCTTTAGACAATAAAGCACATTTAAATTTGACTTTGACTCATTTCTATCTAAACTCACATTTTGGGTGCATGATCTGTATTCCCTGACTATTCAGATAGAAGATGAGAATATCCATCATCTCTATAAGAAGCAGAAAAAGGAATACAGGCAATCAGTCAACAGTGCCAAAGTGAACTTCAACAAAGATCGCATAATGAACTCGGAAAACAAGACTAGGCGAATGTAGTCTATAGTCAATGAAGAACTAGGAAGAACCAAGCAAGAGGAACCAATACATCTTAACATCAAGGGGGAAATGTTGACTGAGCAAAGCTAAGTGGCTGATGAATTTGGAATGTACTTTTCGACAGTAGCTGAAAACAAAATAAAACAAAACTTTGGAAGCTTGAACGATGCCACTGTGACTACATATTCTACTTCTGAACTGCAACCAAATAGTATATTTTTGGAAACTGTAACAATACTTGAAGTGAAAACGATCATTAAAAATTTGAAAAACAATAAATCAGTTGGCACTGACGACATTCCCATCAAAGCGCTAAAAGCAGTTTGCAGTGAAATTGCCCAACCACTTCAGATATTGATAAATTAATCCATGGAAACAGGCAAATTTCCAAAATTGCTTAAAACCGTTAAAGTGATTCTGCTATACAAGAAAGGTATATAGACAACTATAGACCAGTGTCAATTTTGAGTGCTTTCTCAAAGATATTTGAAAGAGCCATTTACGACAGACTAGTAAATTTTCTAAATACATTTCACCTTTCTGCAAGCATCAACACGGTTTTAGAAGCGGAAGATCCACTGAGATAGCAGCAATCGAACTGGTAGAGTTCATACACCAAGAACTCGAATCAGGACATGTTGTGGCGGGATTGTTTTTAGACCTATCAAAAACATTTGATACCCTCAACCTCAAAATTGTTAATCACAAACTTCATCAACTGGGAATAAGAGGGAATGCTCTTGCACTTCTGATGTGATTCATGCTGCAACTTGGCAGTTGCAGATCTGAACAATATGAGATCAATATTGGAGCCGCCTAGGGCTTGGCTCTGGCATCACTCATTTCCATTTTGTTCATCAATGACTTGTCCCTTCCAGGAACAACCATCAAGTTTGCTGATGACACAACAGTGGGAGTGTCAGCAATGGATGAAAAATTCCTTTTGCAAAATATAGCACTGGCATGCAACAGCAGTGGTGTACACAAAATAGACTGATCCTCAATAAAGAAAAGATGGTGACAGTTCACTTTTACAATCTCAAACCAAAAGCAAATATAGAGGACAGTGCTGATGTGGTTAAATTTTTCGGTTCTTACTTAGACTCCAGAAATAGTTGGAGTTCACAAATAGATCATATATGCTCTGGGCTTGATAGGGCATATTTTGCGATAGTGAAACTAAAGCAAACTATACCCGCAGACATGCTTTTAAATTCGTATTATGCCCTGGCTTACCATTACCTCACATATAACATCATGCTTTGGGGCCAAGCCTCCGACGTGAACAGGAATTTTGTGTCGCAGAAGCGTATCATCAGGTTAATATTTGGGTTAAAGCCACTCCAAACATGTAGGGACCCATTTCAAAACTGGAAAATCTTAACAGTCAGATTAATTTATATATTTAAGTGTGCTCTTTATATTTTTTGCAACAAGGATAGATTCCCATAAAACCAGTGCTACCACGATTAACCAACACGTAATGCATTTGCACTGACAGTACCAAACCACAGAACAACCCTTTTTGAGAACTCACCGTACTATGCCTGTGTAAGAATCTATAACGGGATATCTGATGCCATGAAACGTCAAAAATCTGTGGGCCAATTTAGAAAGACTCTCCGAAACTATCTGTCTGAGAAGGTGTTTTACTCCTTAAAAGACTTCTGGGACCAGACCTGAATAATGTACATATGTAAACTGTCTGTCAAAATTTTAGTGTGTGTTAGGTTGTAAATAATTTTACTTTATATTTGTTCAATGTTAAATGTGTTCTTGATTTTAAATTAGTATTTAGATGTTTTTAAAACATTGACCTGTTCTATATCATATTTGTGATCTTAGGAACTAATAAAATGAATTTGAATTTGAATATTGAAAATTGTCTAATAAAGTTCTGAAAATCTTTGGTTTCATAAAAAGAAACACAAGAGACTTTAAAAATATCAATTCGATAAAATTTCTTGTTTGGAATCCACATTTCAAAATCTCTATTGACAAACTCGACAGGGTACAAAAAATTTCTTCATTGCCTTGCCTTAAAACATATTTTTAATTAGATAACAACATAAACGATAATTTATTAAAAAATCACTTTAACATTCAAAGCATAGCAAACTGACGAACTGGGTTCAACATTATTTTTTGCTGTTTTTTGGTCAACAACTTTATTGATTGTCCTGAACTAGTATCCGAACTACAATTACATATTCCATCTAGATTATTGAGAGATAACAGAACCTTTTAAATAAAATTCTCACAGAACCTCATATGGGCAAAATTTGCCAATTTCCAGAATAATGAAAACCGCAAATTCACTTGACTGTGATCTATTTCATATATCATTAAACTCACTAAAGCTGAAACTTAAAAATACAAGACTTGTTGCTACTCTAATTGGGTTATAATTGCAAATGATTATTTGATTATCATTTAGTATCGTCATTGTTGTTGTTTTATTTATGACTTATGTTATTTTGACTTGAATTGTATTCCTTAGTGCTATACATTTTTACTAATTTTAGTAGTAGTATTAATATTAGATTTATACTTTGTATGATAAATAAATAAAATCCATTAAAAACAAAAATTTATCGGGATGGGATCATGTTTCTCTAAAAATATTTTTAAAGCTTCCTGATCAGGCATTACATAGTTTGGTTGAAGCCATAAACTGATCTTTTCCTACAGGCATCTTCTCTCCTAACTTAAAAGTTGGTCACAGTCATTTTTCTTTTTAAAGGTGGAGTTCCATCAAATTTTAGACCAATATCTTTGCTATCAACCCTATCTAAGATAGTTTGGCTTTTAAGCTTCAAGGGATACCAATGACGCAATTTTTTAATTTTTTGAAAAACTGTATTTTCAGTTAAATGATGATGAGATGGCTGCAGCTGTGTTTTGTGATTTAGCTAGGGCTTTTGACTTTGTTGATCACAAAATATTGCTGCATAAGCTTGAGGTCTACGGATTTAAAGGCCAGTCTGTTAAGGTTCAACTCATACTTGTCTCAGCGTTGCCATCTGCCAATTTTAACAACATTCATTCTGAACCCCATATAGTATATTCAGAGGTACCCCAGGGATCTCTACTGGGTCCTTTTTTATTTTTAATTTACGTCAATGTCTTGCCTACTCTAGACACAACTGGTTCTTTTAAAATTTTCGCGGGTGACACTACCATCCTTTGGCATGGCAAAAATCAAATTTCCTTGCCAAGAATATTCAGACTGATCTCATTAAAGTTAAGGAGTGGTGTGATTCAAACTTGCTGTCTTTTAATATTTCAAAAACCAGTGTACTCAAGTTTAAATGTAAAATGAATGAAGTGTTTTTGAATTGTGCCCTGGTTGATAATGTACAAGTTAAGAAGTTTCTGAGATTGTATATTGACGAAAAATTGAAATTTGAGACTCGTATATTGAACAAGAACAAAAAATCCAGAAATTGCTATGCATTAAGGGTTATAGCCAGATAATTAATTTTTTTAACGTCTAAAAAAATTCATTTTTCGTTGATTAAATCTTATCTTTGATATAGGGCTTGTTTTTGGGGTTCATGCCTGAACTATTTGTTTAGTTCAGTCTTAAACTTTGTATTTGTTTGTTTGTTTTATATATATTTTATACTATATTGACACTTTATTAATTTTTTTTTAGTGACATGTAATATTTACCTAAGTTAGCCACAAGTTTATTAATATTTCCATTATATTTGTATATCTTTCTTTTTTTTTTTCATTTCATCTGTTGTGTTTTATTTTGAGGTCTAGTTTTAGTTTTGCTTTGTCAATGAGACTGTTCTTATTATAATAAAGCTGTTTTTGAGTTTTGAGTACCTACCATTATTTTAATATATTATCAATTTTAATTTGATTTGTGTTGGTAACTGGGATGATATAATTTAAATATCTTTTTAACGAAGCCTTTATTGTTGTCCGGTGAGTTGCCTTTGTTTTAAGTTCGGTTTTATGCTGATTTTTATTTTTTATGCAGTTATATTTATTTTTGTCTTACCCATACAATAAAATATTTTTCACATTTAAATTTTTGAAAAGACAAATTAATAATTATGTCTTAATTACTCAATTATAACAATTTGTGAACTTTTCAGTACTAGGAACAGACAAACATGGCAGTTCCTTTGCAGTTTCTTAAGGAAGTTTTTCCATCTAAGACTGAGGACCAAATTCGAGAAATAATGCTGATTGTCGAAGAAGAAAATCCTTGTGACACTTTAGATCAAAAAATGGAAAATATGTACAACATGTTGGCAGGAGATGCATATCCTGACAATGGTCAAAATGATAATGTTGAGGTAAATATTCAGGAAGACCAGGAAGTAATGGAAGGTAATGATGACAGGTTTGAGAATCCAGACAGTGATGAAGAAGGAGCTGTAGGTATGTTAAGTTCTTATGTATGTACCAGGTGTACAACTAAGACAGGAAGCCAGCTATATCTCAGAAACCATTTAGTCCATGATGTAGTAAAGGTGGCAAAGAAAAAGTGCTAGAAATTAAGTTTCTAGGTCAGCTGCTATAGGGAATAACGGGCATAGTTGATTAGAAAATGTTGAATTTGTCAGAAATTCACCCAACTAGTAAACTGCAAATAATTCTTATTAGGTTTTTCTCTAGCTTGTCAAATAAAGGGTGAGGGAAAGGGCAACTATTTGTTTAAACAAATGTGTATAATTAATTAATAATTTAATGGATCTTGACAACTTGGCTTATATTATATTGTAAAACTTCTCATATATAGCCTATATAGTCTATTAATTATTATTACATTATATTGGCTGTTATATAGCATCTTCTTTCCTTTCAATGGATGGCGTGACAAAAACTACTACTATCAAGAAAACGTTGTGTCAGTCATGTAAAAACTCTTTCCTCATATCTGCATCTACCATGATATCTAGCAGCATATATTTTTGCTGCAATGATAGCATTTTGGGAGCATTCAAAGTAATTGGCAAGCATATCATACACTTCTTTCGTTTTCATAATACCTCACAAACACTGAATTTGAAAATAATTTGACAACTCTTTTTCTAATAAGAGTTTGTTATAGCGTTCAAGCTCAGTTTTTACTAAAGCCGTCTACTTTTTTAACATGTGACTTTAAATTTTAATTATTGGGTTTAAGTTTCTATGAAAGGGGTATATTAATTTTATTTTTATTTATACAACTTTCTCTTTACAGTTTATTTTTATAACATTGTTCATTTTTTCATTTGTTTGTACTTTTTGGATTGGTAGTTGAGGTGCTAGTTTTAGTAGCACTGTGTACGCCTGTATGTCTTTTTTTCTTGTTTCAATGTACTTTGTTATTTAACTTATTTTTCTGATGAATTAAGCTCGGATATATATTGTACTTCTTTTATTTTATTTTATTTTTTTTTTGAAATTGGCCTTACAAGCAAAGTGTTAGGTTTTACCTGTACGAATGACTTTTTAAAAAAACTCAAAATTTGAAAAATACGGACTTTAATTAACCGGTACAACAGTTAGTGGCTTAAAGACGCCTTAACATGTTTACAAAAAGTATTTATATGATGAATAATTGTATGTCAGCGGTTTTCATCTTCCGTGGAACATCTCATCGTTACAGTTTCCCATCATAAGGTGCTGTGTTGGCTGTTCCCATAACTCCTCCGCCCTTAGTGTAGAATTCTGGGGTTGGCTACAGAATTCGGGGATACATGGCTGGGGATTTCTTCTAATTTCATTTCTTCATTTTCTTCTTTCTTGAAGTTTCTCGTTTTCCTTCTATAAAACTTGATTGCAAAAAATGGTATTAGTAAAATTAAAATAATGTAAATTAGTATTGTCCAGCCATTAATAGTTTTAAAATGAATTGGAGTGTTTTCGATGGAGTTGATTTCTTGTTTTTCAACTTCTAAAGCACTTTTAATAACACTTATGTCTTTTAGATCTACATCGTCTAGTTTCAATGGTTTTAAGTCTGTCGCGGATTTATATACCGGGTGTGTAAAATTAATTTTTGGAAGCAAAATATTTTTGTAATTGTTTTTGGAATTTTTGAAGTTTCGAATAAGTATGTCTTTTATACGCACTTCACAATTATATTTTAGTTCTAATACGTAACTTCCTTGTAAGGGTATATTTTCACTATTTTCATCGCATTTTGACTTGGCTACTGTGTATTCGGGACAAAGCACAATCCATTTGTTATTCTCAAGTTCTTGGATTTTGACCTTTTCGATTTTGACAGGAACCAATCGACAATTGGATAGGTTTTTTGAGAATTTCAGAAGTTGCGTTTCGCATGGGGAATCTTCTGTGGTTTTTATGGGATTTGTATTTTGGCAGATAAATTCTTCAGGAATGATTTCTTTACATTTTTTATTGAAAAAGATATGGTTTTGCTCATTAATTATTAAATATTGAGAATTCGGTATTATTGTTTTATAAGAGTTATTTTGTGGAATCGGTAAAGGGTATAGGTGAAAATAATTATAATTATTTTTTTCAACAATTGGAATTTCGATTATAAATATTATTTGATTCTTTTTGCTGTAACTTTTTATTTCCATTATTTTTTCAAAAAGTAAGATGTTCTCTAATTTTGTTTCGAATGGTAGTTTATTATTTGTTAAGTGTTTAGAGATTAATTCTACTTCTCTTAGAAGCTCGTTGGGCTCAATTATAGAGTTATGAAAAATATTTAGTTTGGAAAAAGTTATTGCGATTTGTATTTTTTCTAATATTTCGTATATTATTTGAAATTCGGTAATTATTTGGGAAATTATCATTTCGGTGTAAAAGTAAAAGTAGGTTCCTATATTTTCGACTTCCATGGTATGTAATAATTCTTCAATTCGGTTTATTCGATTTTTGAGAATTATTTGATTTTTTGTTAAGTTTTGGATATCATTTTGGAAGGTTTGGATTGATTTTTCTAGAAGTGAAATTTGGTCTTTTACAAGTGTTTTTATTTTTATTTGATTACTAGATAGAGTTTCTATAGCTTTTTCATATTTTTGAGCGTCTTCTTGGTCTAGGTTTCCGGTTATCGATTTTATTATTGATCCTAATCCGTCTATAAGACCTCGTTTTTGTCTATTTTTAAATAAAGGATTAATTTGGGTAATTTTACTTATTATTTTATTTTCGTAAGATAATGCCAAGTTGTAGGTATTATAGAAATTATTTTTATAGCTATTAGAAATATTAGTTTCATTTTCAAATGCGTTTTTTATACGTACGTATTGAGACTGAAGTGCATTGAATTGACTTATTATATTGGATATATCAAATATTTGAATAAATGACCATATATTTTCTTGGTTTTGGGCATTGCCGAGTTTGTGTGGGAGTAGTCCCGGATTGTCTTTCATGTTTTCGAATACTACGTATCCTGGGTTGCTGAAGGCCCCGGTGAAGAGTCTGAAACAATACGAGAAGGTTTCTTAAGTTCCTTTATGTGTATTGTTTCTTTTTTGTTAGGGTTATTACTTTGTGTAATTTCAACGCGGTTCCTTTCTAATATTTTGGTAATTTTATATGGTCCTAAAAATTTATTACTTTTCTTACTTCTATTTTGGGGGTTTTGTTTAAATACAGTTTGTCCTAAGGTAAAGTCTTTATTTTCGTTACCATCGGAATTATGTTTTGAAATTATTTTCTGTTTTTGGGCTTCCAAATTATTTTGGACATTTTGGTAAACATGTTTTAATTTATTTTTATGGTTTTCAGCGTAATCTGAGAAAAACTCTTTTTGGTTAAATATTTCATTCGCGTCTCGTGAACTTGTATGTCCATGAGTTAGTTCGAATGGCGTATAGTTTGTTGCACTATGTATTGAATTGTTATAGGCAATTATTGCATAATCCATTAAATTGTCATTGTCATTCGGATAACTCTCTTTTAGTAACCTTAAATGTTCGATAATTGTTGAGTGAAAACGTTCTACGATGCTATTAGAATCGTGATGTTGTGGGGTGGTAAAATGAATTTTTATTTTGTGTAGATTTAATATTTCTTTCACTGTGTCATTGTTAAATTCGGTTCCATTGTCTATAATTAGTTTTTCAGGTATGCCACAATAAGAAAAGTATTTTATTAAGGCATTAGATATACTAATTGCATTTTTTCCAGGTATTAGTATCGCTTGTGCGAACTTGGAGAAAGAGTCGACTAGGGTTAAATAGAGTTTTTTGTCGTAAAAGAAAACATCTATATGTACGACTTGAAAGGGTTTCGAAGGCGTTTCTGTGAGCATTAGTGGTGAATAGGGCTTTTTTCTGGCATATTTTGCTCTTTGACAAATGTCGCATGAGTTTATGTACTGTGAAATAGTTGTTTTCATGTTTATCCAGTAATAATTGCGTTTAAGGTATTCTAGGGTTTCTAAGATTCCGCGGTGGTTTACTTTTCCTTCATGATGATTTTTTGTTAGAATAAGTTGTTCTTCTTTGTCAGTTATGGTGTTAACCATTTTGGTACAGCGTATTAATTTTGGTCCTTTCTCGGAAAAATGATTAAGATATATTTCATTAAATTTTATATATAGTTCGGGTCTATGAAAATATATACAATATGTTTTTTCGGACATTGTGTAGTCTCGTAAAAATTGTAAAATTAATTGTTCATTGTTGGTGTTTGGAATTTTTACAGTAATTATTTTATGATGTTCATAATTTTCTTGTTTTACGTCTAATTTGGGATATACATGCGGAAAAACTAAAATTTGGCTTACTTTATTATTTATAATTTCGTCTAAAATTCTAATTCCTCTATTAGTTGTTTCGTTGAAAGTAGGGTGTTGTGTTTGTAAATCAGAATTATTTTCATGTTGTTTTTTCGGCGGTTTAACTTGTATATCAGACAAGATTTGTATTTTTTTTGGACTTTTATTTATTTTTTTACTAGTTGAAGGTTGGTTTTGAATAGGAGGGTTTGATTCTAGGGTACTAAAACTTTCGGCAATAGTACGCAGATATTCTAGACTTTCGAATTGATCTTGTTCAAAATTGCCAGGATTATTAATCATTGATTGGTTTTCTATGGCATTGATTTGGATTCTAGATAGGGCATCGGCATTAGTATTTAATTTGCCTTTTTTGTAAATTATGTCATAATCAAATTCTTCTAGTTTTAATCTCCATCTTACTAATTTACTGTTTGGTTCTCGTAGTTTGAATAGCCAAACAAGGGGTCGATGATCTGTGTATATGGTAAATTTCCGGCCAAATAAGTATGGTCTGAAATATTTACATGCCCATACGATTGCGAGTAATTCTTTTTCGATAGTGCTATATCGAGTTTCGCTTTCGTTAAGGGTTCTTGAGGCGAATGCAATGGGTTTGTCAGAACCTATAGTTCCTTGTGATAAAACAGCGCCTAGGGCTATGTTTGATGCATCGGTTGTTAGAATAAATTGTTTCGAGAAATCAGGGTATTGTAATATGGGTGCATTAATTAATAGATTTTTACATGTATTAAATGATTCAATGAAATTTTGATCGTGAATTATTTTAGAACCTTTTTTTAGGCAACGGGTTAAGGGTTTAGTTATTTTGGCGAAGTCCTTCAAAAATTTCCTGTAGTAGCCTACCAGTCCTAAGAAGCTTTTTATGTCTTTAGGGGTTTTTGGAAGGGGAAAATTTTTGATTGCAATGATCTTGTCAGGATTTGGTTTTACTCCTTCGCGGGTAATGACATGTCCTAAATAGTTTACTTCTTTTCGTAAAAATTCGGATTTGTCAAGTTGTATTTTGAAGTTTGCTTGTCTTAATCGAGTAAATACGTTTTTAGTCTTTGAATATGTTCTTGTAGTGACGTGCTGAATATTACAATGTCGTCAAGATAAACGAGACATTCTTCGTTTTGAATACCTCTTAAAATATTATCCATCACTCTTTGAAAGGTTGATGGCGCGTTTTTTAAGCCAAAGGGCATGCGTTTAAATTCGTAATGCCCGTTTTCTGTAGAGAATGCGGTCTTTTGAATATCTTCGGGACTCATTTCGATTTGATGGAATCCATTGGCTAAATCAAGGGTTGAAAAATACTGACTTTTGCCAAGTTTATCGAGAATATCGGCAATATTGGGAATTGGATATTTGTCATTAATTGAGCGTTCATTGAGCTTACGATAATCGATTACAAGCCTCCACTTGCGTTTTCCGGAAGCGTCCATTTTTTTTGGAACGATCCAAATTGGACTTGACCATGGGGAAACAGAGTCTTGTATAATACCTTGGTCTAACATTTTTTTTATTTGTGTTCTGACTTCATTTTTATGTATTTCTGGGTACCTATATGTTTTTGTAAAAATTGGTGAGTCGTCAGTCAATCTAATCTTATGTTGGATTTGATTTGTAAAGGTTAGAGGTATTTGATCGCAATAGAATATATCACGGAATTCAAAACATAAATCTCTAATAGCTTTACGTTCTTCTAGATTGCAGTGTTCTAATCGCAAATTTTTTAAGTTAGATTTCAATAAATTGTCTTGAGATTGATTGATTTCGATGTCATTATCGACTTCCATTTTTTCTATAAAATTTAGTTCGTTACAATTTAAAAGTTCGGTATCTAGGGGTTCGAAAATATTTATCTTAATATCTTCGTTGCGTCCATTTGTTATTGTAGTAAAAGCAAAATAATTTTCTATATTAGTAATAGCTTGTGGGGATTCGATTTGATCGCTAAATTTAATATAGTCAATAAGGCATAAACCTTTTTCGTATTTTACGGGTAATTTAACAATTTTTTTTGTTCTTGCTGGAATTTCTATGAAATAATTTTTTAGTGTGTAATCGTTTTCTTTTTTTGATTCGTCCTCGCGTTCATAAATTATTGGTATCTTAACATTTGGTGTTATAATTTGTCTTTTATTGACGTCTACGACGGCTTTTAACTGGTCTAATAAATCTACTCCTATTAATCCATCATATTTTTTACTAAAATCAAAAATATAAAATTTGTGTTTTTCATTTACGTTAAATAATTTAAAAACTGGAATAAAAATTACTTGATTATGATTTGATATCATGTGAGCTGTTTGAATTTGAAAGTTTTCATTAAAAATACAATTTTTATAAAATTTTTGAACAATTTCTGGAGACATTAAACTTTTGGTACTCCCTGTATCTATTAAAAAGTTTGCATTTAATTCAGGAACATATATGTGAGGCAGATTAGCTGTCGTAATATTAGTGTTTATTAAGGTATCGAGTTTGCTCGGCTCTCCGTAATAAAATTTACATCTTTACTGTTATCAGTTTCTCGTGAAATATAATCTAAGTTATTAATATTAGATTGCACGTATGTATCGTTCGGTGGGTTTTCTGCGTTTGAATAACAATTCATATTCGCATTGGAATAATTATAATACTGAGGTTCATGGTCATAATATCCGTCGTAATGAGAATTATGATAGGGTAGGTCAGGTTGATTTTCGTATATATAATTTTCGTTGTTAATAAAATTTTGGTCGAAATATTGATTTTCAATTTCGTTATTTGGATAATAAAAATTTGGGTCAAAATATTGATTTTCATGATTTTCATTATTTTGTACATCTTGCAGATGTAGTTCAGTTACAGTAAATTTGGGTTTTTGTCTAGTGTTGGTTGATGATGTGTCCATTGGTTCATCAAGCCTTTGATTTCGGGGTTGGTTTTGGTTTCTATTGTAATTAAATTGTGGTTGATTATTTATCGGTTGGTTTCTAATTATTTGACTAGGTCTTTGCATAAAATATGGATGTTTTTGTGTTGGGAAATTATTTGGTCTAAATTGAAATGGTGTTTGATTTTGCATTATAGGTCTTGGTTGAAAATTAGGGTATTGTGGTCTGAAAAAATTATTATTAAATAGCGGTGGTCTTAAATAATTAAAGTTTGATTGTGTGGGATTTGGTATCGAGTTTGTATTTCGATTATTTTGGTAATTAATAGGTTTTGAAAAATTTATATTTGCATTTATAGGCGTTACTCTTTGATTTGGGCGAAAATTTTGTGTATTTAATGAATGACTACGATTCTGACTATAAAGAAAATTTTCTTCTTCTATTACTAGAGACATTGCTTTTTCTAAACTATCTGGGTTTCTTAATCTAACATTATTTTGTAGTTGGCCTGTTAAGTTTCTTATAAATGTTTTTAAAGCTAAATCTTCATAGTTTTGTACTCTAACTCTTTTTTCGTTTGGAGTCATAATTATTGAATTTATTTTTGAAAAAATTAAAGAGCGTGCGTCTTGGCATCTCATACCGAAATTATATGGTGTTTCATTTTTTTGAGGTGTTAATGTTATTAAATCTTGTACTAAACAATCCAAATTTCTTTGATCACCAAAACTTAATTCTAATGCAATTTTTATGTCTTGCCACGTATTTAATTCATGAATCCTAGAACCTATTAGACTTAATGCTCGACCTGATAATTTACCAATGATGGCTCGTACTATAAAATTGTTATGTGCGTTATCGCCTTCTTTATAAAAATTGTTTATTAAGCTAGAACAATTATTTATAAAAACTGAAAGTGTATGTGGGTTACCATCATACGTAGGAATTGTATCTATATATAAACGTAATAGTTGGTAGTTTACGCCTGCGGCATTTTGTGGTTGTTCCATTCTGTTATTTCTTAAATTAGTATTATTAATATTTGTGAGTCTAAACAAATTTATGATATCTTCAAGTTCTCGTTCAGAATCAGACATAAAAATTAGGGAAAATTAAAATTAAAATAGATTTTTGTGAAAAAGCGAAAATTTGAAAAATGTATTTAAAATTCACTTTACGAAACGAAAATACGCAAATATGAGCAATATATACACGTGAGCAAAAATTGTGCGAAAATATATACAAAATGGTTTTAACTTACATTAGGAATATTATTATTTTCATTCCTGAAGCACTTATTTTCTAGGGTGATGATGATTTTCTTCTTAGCCTACGAGGGTTGAAACGATGCTTGTTTTTCTGTCTTGAATTTTCTTACAGCTAGGGTTTTCTTCTTAAAGCTAGGGTGCCAATAGGAGGTTGGGCGATGTTTGTCCCTTGATCCCTGGTCTTCCTATCCTAAGTTTTGCCAATAGGACGTTGAGCGATGTGTGTCTCTTGATCCCTGGACTTCCTATCCTAAGTTTTGCCAATAGGACGTTGAGCGATGTGTGTCTCTTGATCCCTGGACTTGTTTTTATTTTCCAAATTTGGTTATTTCTTGAGTCACTCGCGTTTTCGGATGTCCAAATTAACCGTCGATACGGACGCTATTCGCGATTTTTGTCGAAACGCTTTGGACAATCCTACCGACTGCGCCAGTTTTAGGTTTTACCTGTACGAATGACTTTTTAAAAAAACTCAAAATTTGAAAAATACGGACTTTAATTAACCGGTACGACAGTTAGTGGCTTAAAGACGCCTTAACATGTTTACAAAAAGTATTTATATGAGAATAATTGTATGTCAGCGGTTTTCATCTTCCGTGGAACATCTCATCGTTACAGTTTCCCATCATAAGGTGCTGTGTTGGCTGTTATTTTTATCTTAAGTAGACAAATACTAGTGACTCATCAGTGTGCGGATTGTAAGATATTAAATAATAAAAAATAATTATCGTCAAACTGACGTATTATGCTCTTTTGTTTAAACAAATATTTGCTGTGTTCACCACACTTTATTTGACAAGCTAAAGATTCAGCTAAGTTCATTTTGATATGCATACACGTGAATTTCTGAGAAAATCTGCCTTTTCTAATTAACTAAGCCTGTTATTTCCTCTGATTTCCGACCTAGAAACTTTTCCTTCGAGTGCTTTTTCTTCTCCATTTTTACTAACAAAAGAAACATTTTTCCTGATGTTAAGGGATAAATGGTTTCTGAGATATAGACTGCCACCTTTCTTAGTTGTATACCCGGTACAGTGCAATCAATCTATCTTAATTACATTTTAAATGTTAATAATTTTTATACTTTTTAACTTACTGGAATGGACCAAAAACCAAATTGTAGGGTTGCAGGAGGATGCAAACAGTGATAAGTCTAAATGCACAGGATTTTTGCTTATATTTTGTATCAGACTTACAAACTTTAAAGTAGAGGAAAATATTTTATTTGACAATTTGCGTCCAACATTTCAGGACATGTGATGCTTTGAGGGAGGGCAGGACTGTCTGCTATGGTGTCCAAGGTACAGTTCTATTCAGAGAAAAGTGGTACAAGTCTTATGACGCATTTGCTTGCAACAGGCTTTTGCACCTGATGTTTTTTATGTTTACATTTGCTAGACGTTATAATATGCCAAACATTCAAAACATTGGTGCCAAGGCCGTTCAGAGGGGCCTGTCCGCCTTTGAGCCAAGATTTAAGATACCTCTCTTTAAGAAAATACAAAAATACATATTTTGTACTATGTGTACTATATTTTATTCAATTTAAAATTATATATGAATAAAATACAAACACAAGTGTAAGTAATGTAATCACAACATGCAAACCTTGCAAATTCATCAATTAGATTTAAATGGATTTTTTACAAATATCATTCTCTATTGAATTAATGAATTTTAACCCCTTCAGGGTAGAGTTTCGAAAGAATTGTTTTAAAATCTCATTTAGTTGATGAGATATTGTACAAAAAGTAAATTACCGTTTTAAATGTTTTTACGCCTTAATGGTAGATTATTAAGTAATTGACGAAAGAATCTTAAAATCCTCATTAAAAGGTATGTAAAGAAGTATTGTGAAAAGGTAATAATACATTTGCCCCAGTTAAGGATAGAATTTCAAAAAATTCGGGAACTGATTTTCAAATAAATATTTTTGAGTCGTCTAAGAAACTCATTTATTACAGAGAGATTCTAAAAAGAATAAATTATGTTTTTACGCCCTTAAAGGTGGAATTTCGAATATTACGGAAATCGTTTCTAAATAATTATTTTTGAAAGCCATTGGCAAAGGAATTATCTTAAAATCACACTTAGTTAAATACATATTTAAGTACCTCGTTAACGCGAAGTTTAATTTAGGATTAAATCCTTTAAAGGAGAAATCATTCACATTTAGTTGACAAAAATATTTAATTCACAATATCATTAATCACAGTTTTATCCTGTTTTGAACACCCCAAGAATCGTTCGCCTTTGTGCACGCACAATGTGCCCACCTATAATAACAGCCTGGATTTGTGATAAGGAAATAAGTACATAGCGAAATTTAAAGCAAGTGTATGATATATTTTAATATAAACAAAAACAAAGTAAGCAAGAGCGATCAACAAGACAAAAAATTAATATTTTATCATAGTGCCTTTTTTCTGGATTGCTTGATTCAGTCTTTTGGACATTAAATTAATTACACTTACCACAATATTGGGATCAAGTTCTTGCCAAAACTGATGGATTGTTTCCCATAGTTAATCAGAATTTTGAGTCCTAAAGTTACGCCTATATATTTTTTTCACTATCTGTCCCCAAATGTTCTCTTTCTGATTCATATCTGGACTAGGCAAAGGCAATACTTCCACAATATTATTCTGAAACCACTGTCTTATTGGCAGCATGGACAGGGCAATTATCATGTTGGTAAATAAAAATACTTGGATATAATTGGGCGATTGATGGAAGCATTATGCGTTCCAAAATATGTTCATAATTATTTTGCAATAAACCTGCCTTCTATGCGATAACATACGCCGAATTCATGGACATTCAGGCAACCCCATACATTAATGGAAAATCGCCAGTTTTGAAAGCTAAGCCGATTGTATATTTTTCTTGAAATCTGCTGTTGTCTGGCCAGTATACACGAATGTGGCCATTATAGGTGGATTGAAAAGTCTTCATTGGTGAACATGATCCTGTACCAAAATTGTGGCTGACAGTATACACAGTTCAAGGCCTTCCCTGTTTTTTGGTCTTCCATCCGCAACATTTTTTGCAGCCATTCGGTTTTTTAATTCTGAATTGCTAATCCTCCTACTGGCGGGGGGTGCGATCCAGGAAGTCATGTTGCAATCACAGCATCCTTAGAGACTGCAAAAGGATTTTGTCTCAGGTGACCTATAAGGCCGCATCCTGTTCTGCGTTGGAAACCCTGTTATACCCTGAACCTGCTTTCCTCTTTAATGTTCCCTCTAAGTCCCATGGTTTTTTTGATTTTTAAAATTGTCAATTTACTTTTTCTGTGTTGCTCTGCTAAGGCATGAATAGACAAATCTTCTATTCTGGTAATTATCTGGGCTTTTCAGCTATATATAGTTGACCAAGCATTTTTATATTTATACATACTGTAAAAAAAATCTCGAAAAAGATAATTGTGACTTTGTCAACTTGACAACTAAAGTCATTTTAAAATTTTTGTGGTAGCACCGAAAATCTTACTTACACAAGCATAACTTATGTGTACCATTTTTCTCTGAATATCATGGGAATTGGCTAGGAGCAAATTAAGAGTTGGCTTTGCAAAGGTAAAGTCATTTTTGGATACTTTTAAATTTACCCTAAATTAAGTGGGACTAACATGTTTTTTTTATGTAAAAAAATAAGAGTAAGAGTCACCAAAAAAAGGGATGTTTGCCCAGCTAGCACTAAAAGTAGTTACAAATGTTTCCACTACTACTCTTTAAGAGTTTTTACGTATTTATTACTAATAAGTTTTTAAGTATTATATATGTATTTGTTACTGCGAATAATACTTTATAGTAATTTTCCATGTAAAGTAATTATATAATAACTACTGCCAAGCAACTACTTAAGGAATTGACTTTACATAATAGTTATTATTCAAAGTTACTGTTTCTAATCTGTTAACTAAATAACAACTTTTAAGTATCAGTATCTTCTTGAACTTTGCAGGGACTACTCCATTACGTTGAAATGTACTCCTATAACGTATTACTATAAAGTAAAACGAGTCGTTGCAGAGTCGAAAAAGTTATCTTCTACTTCTACTTTAAACTGGCTTATTACCAGTCGTTATTCTGGCAACAATAGAGTAACCAATTTTTGATGGGTCGACTATATTGCTGCTAAAAATCGTTTTGTTTACTTTTCACCTACGTGGGTTTCTTATGAGGTTTGTTGTTTTAGAGTCTCATTTTATTAGTTTTTTTTGATTATTAAAATTAATATTGCTTCAAACAAGAAGTTTTCAGCCATTGGCCATGTGAATAAATATAGTTAATCCTGGTTCATCTGTTTTTTTGCTTGTAATTATTAAAGTGTGTGATGAATGTGTAAATGACTATGACAGTGAATGTCTTAAGTTTTTCTCCAAGAAAAGTTATTAAATATTGCATATTATTATATTTTGGTTTTATTTTGCTGTAAAAGGCAATATTGTTTCATATCTTAGTGTATGTTTTATTTCATTCACCACCTCAATTTGAGGTAGAAGTTCTCTAAGATTAGCATAAAAGAAACTTTATTTTGTAGGCTTTCTTCAGTACGTATTACATTAGTAAATTTACTTGGCAGACAACTCGCATTAATCAGTTGCACAAACATTGTTATTTGTTAAAAATCTAAAGGAGGAAGTATGTTTGTATAGATAGTTTGAATAGATTATTAAAGTAAAACATTAACATAACCCTACATTTACAACTGACGCTGACAGGGGTTGTCGATATAAAAGTAGATTAATTTAGTCATATTTTTCGAAAAACTAACGATAATATGAGTGCCCCAGTTTAAACCTTTAGAAATGTTGCATCATTTTGACGGGTGGGCTTCTATTGTCGCCACTCTCCTTCTAAAGTCATTGTAATTCGGTCTACAGATATTAATTAGTTGTGTATGTTATTGTCTATGAGTAACAAGTTAAATTGGTCCACAATGGCTTCCCATACCATAAGAAATCAAAGTAGCTTTCGTCACTCAGCCACATTTTATAAAAAATTAAAAATATCACAACTTGGTTATGTCATACCTGAACAAAACAACCTAAAGCGGTATTTTAAGGAAACAAATAATAAAAATGAAACAAAGGGTTATGGTTATCGTAAAAGGCAGAATTACAGTAGTGACTCAAGTACCGCAACTCTCCGCATGCTACGACACAACGCATTAAATTTTAAAGAACCGGAGGAATGTTCCCAAATCATAACCGCTTGGTAATAATATACAGTATAGGTTTAATAAGAACTTTGTAGATAACTTTATTCGTACCACCTTAGTGTTCAAGACTTTAGTGTAATTGGGTATAAGTGACAGTTGCGTATTTAAAGAATCCAAAACTATAAAAGCGTATGGGAGTAGTCATAGACACTTGTAATTTTCCCAGTAAAGAAATGCAGCCAATCTAAAAGTAAAAGTCCAATAGAACGCCATTGTTTATTTTCATCTCCCCTATAAATATTTAGCTATGATGTTTGTTTTTGTGAGTATAAAGATTTTAAATGCATACAAATTAAGCATTACGTTAAAAAAAGAATCACTATCACTATAATAAGATATTTTGTATTGAAAATTAACGAATTTTAAAGGCGCGTAATTTTTTTTACGACAATCATCGGCATATTTACCAGAGAAATTGCCTGCGTTTTAATTTTAGGTCCTTAGCATAGCCACAAAACTAAGTGAAATGCATGTATCCTACCTCAAATACCAATAACGTATTCTATATGCTCTATACCATATTCTCCAATTTGAGTGTTTGTAGTCGCCATAACTGTTTTGTTTGTATTAAAACGAACTCCGTACAATCTACGTAATAGTGAGAGTCACAGTTACATGTTATTTACGAAATAGTTACTGTAAAATTGTTCCCCATTTTGGTAATGACTACGTAGTCTCAGCTTACACAGAACGTGGCGACACCAAGTTCCGGTTACTTCAATAAAAATACTTGTGATAACAGTGACGTATTCATGACTAACAGTGCCGTTTGGGTGTGGTTACCCTAGAGAAATCTTTATCAGAAATATGCTCATACAGAGCAGCATACAGCCATGTTGCGAAACTCATAGCTCCAGAGTAATTAAATCAAAAGTAGAAAATATTAACCAAGCAAGATCTATGATATAGTTGAAAAAGGATTTTTTTTGGGATGACTGGTAAAGCACAATGAAATTTGGCCAACTGTAGACATGTGTTTCTGACTTAAGGTCTTTAACAGTACAGTCAACTAGTGCCAAACTTAACACACAAAACATGTTTTCTAAGTAAGCTAAATTCTCCTGAAATAAATGTTTTTTTTTTTAATTTTCAGGTGGCTGTTTCATCCTCCTAGGGCTACCCTGTATAGTTGAAAAAAATGTTTTTATATACAAAAAATGAAAGAAGTTTGATATGTTTCACAATTTTTTTTTTAATTTTTATAGAAATGCTTTATCCTTTTTGGGTTACCTTGTGTACTGAACAAAAATTCTTTCGTATACAAAGAAATAATATAACATTGATGTGTTTTTTTAAAATATATATAATTGAAAAAAAAATTATCTATGCCAAATATTTCTGACTGTTATTGGTTTGTGCACTCTCAAAATATGAATTTTTTAATACACTTTTATCTAATCACACACAATCACAATCTAATCCCCACATACATCCGTACATACATAATAATTTTTTTTTCTAAATATTTTTTATTCTTATTCTAGTGACTCTAAAATGTTGATTAAACTCAACTTATATTTTTCGAAAATATTGTGATTTCAATATTTATTTTCCATATATAGCCTATCCATATAGTACGAGCCCAGTCACATATGTATTGGACCAAAGGAATGCATAAGAGATATTTATTTTTGTTACCTAGTATTTATTGTAGTGATATTAACAATTAATTGTTAATTAATTGTTAATATCAGATACTATCAAATAAACGTAGTTGCATTTCTCGAAGCTATGTTACATGCAGTAAATACTAGGTGACAAAAATAAAATTATTTTAAATGCGCCCTTGGTCCAATACATATTTGAGTGGGCTCGTATATTAATAGTAGAATATATTGGCTGTTATATAGAGACGTAAAAATAATACTAATTTATACTTAATATTTTCAAAATTTTAAAGAAGTGAGATGTAAAATGAAATTATAAACAAAAAGTACATAGGCTGGTCAAATTAAGGGTTAATCTAAATCTCTCGCTGTTTATCGCATTTGGGCTTGTATGTGTCTGAAGAGCAAATATATTTGATAAAAAGCATGGATTGTACAAAACAAAATTCTTTAACGAGATTGATATTGATTTTCAGGCATTTCTTTAAACTTCTCGCAACTGCCATCAACTGTCATGAATAACCACAAAAGAGAAAAGTAAATACCAAAAAAACATTGGTTATTCATTTGACGTAAAGCAGCTGACTTGTGACATCAGTAATTTATTACCAGAACTATAACCAGAGGCACTGGTCAGTCAGTGGTTATTTTTGGTAAATACCAATTTCTTTTGGTCTTTCCTTTGAAATTGGTTTATCTTGAACACATGTAGCTGTTCAATGTCATGTAGAGTTGTTTTTCTCTATATCCTCTATTTTTACAACATCTTAACTTATTATAATGGATTTGCTCTCTGGATTATGTGGTCTATAACTCTTTTGATACAACTCAACACCTATTTTAATAAGTTCTGCATCAGGGAACATTGTTGTTGAACTGAATGATCTGAATATCAATAGAAGTTAGTTATTGTAATGGATTCAAAACAATAGCCACATCAGTGTTTACCATTTACTATTGCAATAACAATCATAATGTCTTTATTATTATTATAATTCACAAATCAAACAAGTAACAAACATGTCAAAAAGAAAAGTTCAAATGAATTACAAAATGTGAAGTTAAAACCAGGCTCCTTCAGTTAACCTAAAATAGGTTTAATACCTATGAAAAGTATTAAATAATATTTACTATTTTGCAAGTAAACAAGTTATGCACACGTAATCAAATCAACTAGAAAAATCAGAGAAACTGAAAGTGAAAAGCTGAAAAAAAAGTATCCAAAAATATAAATGAGGAAACCAAAAACAGAACAGAAGGTGGCACTCATTGAAGGTCGAAATCCTCTTTAATTTGATGGAGCTGGAGGATCTTCCAGTAAGTGTGGTTTTATGAAAAGGGGGTGATGTTATATTTATACCTCAAATCCAAGTTTAGTATCATATCTCAATTTTACTTTTTTGATAATATGTGATTAGAGCATTTTTTATTTATGATTGTATGGGACAAAACCAGGCCATGTAACAATCTTTGAATCATTTTTAACAATCTAATTTGTCTCAACTTAGCACTTATTCTTCTATCATATCTTTTTTACTTCCAATAATCATATGTAACAGTTTTGTATTAACTGAATACCCAGAGAATCTCAAATGAACATCAAGAAGCAGTCCCATGTTCCTTGTCACATATGAACAATTGATTGTTTCTTGATTTTAAGGGATGTTAAGTTGGTTTTCATACTGATCCCTACACTGAACATGCCCAAAAGAAGTACTTGGCATTTCTTTGGATTCATTTCCAGACAATGGTTGTTGGATGCCTTTAACAAAAGATCAAGGTCATTGTTAAGATTCTCATTTGCTTCCAGAATTCCTTCACGTTGAAATGTGTTCCGCGTACAGATTGCGGTGTGGATGGGATGTCAACTGACATGTATATGTTTATTTAATTTGTTATTCATTTATTTCATGCACAAGTCCATTAAAAACAAAATTTTATAATTACATGGTTACAATCTTAAACATTTCAACATAAAAATGCAACAATATTAATTAAAAATAACAAAAACGGCAGTTACATAAACTCCTTTACATCCCCATGATTGCTATTTGCTAAGTGAAAGATATGAGGTAAACTTTTGTTATATCCATAATTAGTTTATGAAATAGAGTGTGAAACAAAAATTGATTCCTTATAATGTAAATGAATTGTGCCAAGAAGTGCCAGATAGTCAATTTTATTGTTAAGTAATCCTGCAAAAAAATTTCAGTCTCATGTAATGCTTGAGGATTGTTAAAGTACTGACAGGATCTTCTGATAAAACTAAATATCTTAAGGTTTTTATCAATAGTATCAATATGTTGTTACATATAATGTAGACAATAGTGATCCAATGATGGATTTGTGAGGCACGCCACATCAACCCACCAACTATTGTTTAACAATATTAAGTTTAACAGTTTTTATCCTGTTGGTCAGATATATTTTTACAATCTATCATGTACTCAGCAAAACCAAGGTACTTTAGGATTGCCAGAAGAAGCAGGTAGTTTAATCTATCAAAGGCTTTTGACTAATCCAACTCAGCCACTTCCAGGGTATTAGTAAACTTAAATTTGCTGCAGCAAAATTATGCTCTTTAGGGAAGATGAACTGCACTGGTGGCAGGAGGCTGAAGAAGTGTATATAATCCCAAACCTAATTCTCCAAGATACTTTCAGTTACATGTATATACACAGAGTTAGTAAAATGCTGATTGGTCTGAGGCCTTTTAGTTAATCAGGTGAAGATACTTTTAGTATAGGAAGCAAAAAAACAGAACTCTTCCAGCCTTGACGAAATAGAAACGTCAATACAAAAATTAACTATATCTACAATGAATGGCAATAGATTGGGTAGATGGTTAGGTAGCGTAGTTGCAATACCGTCTGTACCGATTGCCATCCGAATTTTCTCAGTAGTAGCCATTTAGAATTTGAAATTGGCATCACCATGTTTTTATTATGCATGTAATAATCTAAGGTTGCGGAACCTGGATTGGCAGATTGCGTGGTGAGAGAGAAACAATCAATAACATTTGCATTTTCCAGATGTTCAGGGATCGGTTTAGGAGATTTTGTATAAATATCAAGCTATCTCAATTCTTTTTAGTGTTGTGTGTCCGAAAACTGTTATCAAGATTTTTTTTTTTCATTTTATATAGTCATGTAGTTTTTTTATATGTCTGTAGTATTCCCAGTAGTGTACGATTTTAATTATATCTGCTTTCTTTTTAACTCATGAGCTTTAAAAGAGTCATATTCATTTATATTTTGACACTTATCTATAGCTTAAATTATAAATATGATATGTGCTTTTAAGTTTAAAAAATTTAGTTTTTCTTAAATGGAACCCTTATGTATATTATTATTTCATTAAATGGGCTTCTTCTTACCAATTATAATTTACGAGGTTTGATAACCTTATCTTTAAAGGCAATCGAGAAAATTGGTAAAAATTCTACTATAAGACGAAAGTCTAAAGAAAGAGAGAGAATATTCTCTTTTAAATGTGGAATGGTACAATAAGCATACATTGCTGTTTATAGCACAGTTTTTGTTAATTTTCTTGGTTGTCTTTAAAGATAAATGTATTAAACTTGACATATTTTTATACAGTAAGGACATGATACACTAATATACAGGGTGACCCATTTAAAAAATATAATTTAAGTATTGTTTCTACCTTTTATTGATTTTTAAGAATGTTTGATTTTCTTATAGGTCAAAAAGAAAAATCCTACAACTTTTATATTTAAAGCTTTTTAGTATCTTCCACAATTAAAATTCCATCTATGTATCACATATAAACCAAGTAAATATGAATCAGTAACTTTAATTTGTATCTATTGTAGGTTATGGCCACAATGATGTTGAATTAAATAGATATCTGAACCATCTTCAAACTATATTTCCTGATGCTTCAGATGAATATTTGTGGGAATTTTGTTGGAAACGCAGGGTAAACTTCAATCTCGACCAGGCCATAGACGAGTTGACTAGAGGTAGGTTCAGATTTATATAATTTGAAAGACGTATTTAAAGTTTAACTAATTGAATTAAAAATGAATTAATTTAATTCTAGATGGATTTGATGTTAAAGTTCTCGATTCAAACTCCATTTGGAATAGGCTGAGGGATGCATTGCCTTTAGCCGATCCTTTATACTTAAAGGAACAAGCTGAAAAATTGGTTAAAGAAGGCCCGGAAAAATTAGAAGAGTTTGTTGATGCTGCGATTGAGAATAATGATTATCCTACCATGGAAGATTATAAGAAGTAAGATTTTTTTGCTAAAGGTGAAAGAGTGATGTATTTAGAATCTGTATTTTCTTTTTGAGTGCTAAATCGTCTAATTGAGGTAGTGTAGTAATTTACTAATAATTCAGACTGTTTCGGTTTATGCGCTGCTACGAAAAATTGGTTAAAAAAGGCCCGGAAAAATTAGAAGAGTTAGTTGATGCTGCGATTGAGAATAATGATTATCCTACCATGGAAGATTATAAAAAGTAAGATTTTTTTGCTAAAGGTGTATTTTCTTTTTGAGTGCTAAATCGTCTAATTGAGGTAGTGTAATAATTTACTAATAATTCAGACTGTTTCGGTTTGTGCGTCTGCTACACGCTGCTGCAAGCCTAGGCTTGTGTCAGAGTCAATAAATCAAAGTCAAATAGTAATAAAAAAATTATACAGAATAATAAATATTTCCAATTATAGAAGTAATATAACTACCTGAATATACCCAGAAGTACACATAACTACTTAGATAAAATAGACATTCAGACCCCAGATGCATACGAACATGAAACATCACAAATTTAACTGCCTTTTTAGGTTCAAACTGCCGTCTGAAAATATCATACTCCAAAAGGTAGCAGGTGCAATTGGACATTAGTCGGTCAGCAAGAGCACTAAGCTCATAATTAATGTGGTGATATATTTCTAAAAATAGTTGAGGTTATCTTGTTCTCCTCGTAGCAACTAAAAATGAGACTGATTGCAGCAGTATTTAGATTCATTTCCTCCTTTGACTAGTTTGTGCTGAAATACGAGAAGTGCTTTCTTTTTTCAAACCTCTAGGGGTGCAAAGAGCAGCTCTAGTACTATAATACAGACCTTGATATCGAAAATTAAATTTATATAAGAGGTATTTTGCAAATCTATTTTGTAATTTTTCGATTCTGTTGATGTGACCGATATGATGGACTCCATATTGTAGAACTGTATTCCAAAACCCTCTGAAACAGTGAGTTATTGTATAAGTATAAGTATAAGTGTCAGGGTAACATTTGTGAATTTTTATTTGTTTATTTATTTATTTATTTATTATGGGACTTGCCCAGTCCATTAAATAGGTAAAATACACACAATTTACTTATAAACAAAATACATTTCGATGCACAAATACAAAGAAAAACAAATCACACTACAAAATGTCAAGTATTAAGTAAGGATCTTCTAACCACCTACAGAGAGGAGCAGAATATGCCAGCCATGATTATTATTTGTCAATATTCTGTTTATAGCAGAGTTCTAAGAAATCTGTTCTATATCTTAACAGAAAGATTAGTTACTAATGAAACTGTTCGTTCATATCCAACCATGTATAAAGAAAACTTTTACATCACTAAAAAAAAAACAAAAAGTTCTGAAAATTCTGTCTACCATAAAGGTTTACTTAGTTTTAATTACCTGCCTGTCCAGTAGCTTAAATATATTTATAAGGAGCACTTGAGGGAAGAATGATAAATAAAACAAAATGGTAGTTAATGTTAATGACTTTTGTAACATTTGATATTGTTTTTTATGGGTTTCTATGTTTTTTTTTTATTTTTCTTATTCTCTTTTTTAACTTTAACCTTTGACTTCTTTATGGTAGCTTAATTTTATTTTGTAATTTTATATATTTTTGTCATTGGTCTTTAAATGAGTATTTGGTTCGTTTTAAATATTTTGTAGATCATTGTATCTTAATTTTAACTGTTATCTTTACATTTGACATTTTTTGATGGATTTTAACATTCAATATCAATACTAGGTTATTTACCCATTGTATAAACATTATATTTCGCTGAGTTGTGCATATTTTATTTGATGATTGGACTTTAGTTTATTATTGTTTACATTTATTGTATTTTTATGTATTAGCCAGGTGCTACATAAATAATATTAATTTATTAATATCCTTAAGTAATATGGAAACCAAACACAAAAACTAGTTAGGGCAAATATAGGTGATTGCAAATCCCAACATTTTAAGTGCTTTGTTGCAACAGAGCTCAATATGACTCTCAAAAGATAATTTTTCATTAAAGATAAGCTAACATAGAGATCCTTTAGGGCAAATATATTAACTATATTATAATATAACAATAAATTGACTACATCATTAGTAAATAAATTAAAAAGATGAGCAAGATGTGCTCCTTGTGGGACCCCAGAAGATGAAATAAATGTATCAGAATAGAAAGTATTATTGATTTTAACAATCTGTTGTCGATTATTTAAATAAAATCATATCCATTCCATAAAAGTTCCCACCAGATTATATATTCGTATTTTATATTTTCGAATTAAATAATCTGCCTTACCGAAAGAGTTCGAGCAGTCTGTGTATACTGAGTCTACAGAGCACCCTACCTCCAAGGCCTTAGATACGGCCAATTCATATAAGAGAAGGTCTGTTGTTATAGATCTACCCTCCACAAAACCGTGCAGCTTTGTTGTAATGATATTTTTAAAGACTTCAAGTAATCAATAATTATGGATTGGAACAACTTTAATATTTGGAAGATAATGGATAAGCGAAAAGCTATAATAGATGAGTTAAGTTATTGAAATGTCATTATTTACTTAGGAATTAAAAAATAAGTCGATTTTTGAAAATATGACAACTTGTCTTAGCACAGCAGAATTGCTTTGGTGTGAGTCACATGCTTTGTATATCGTTTATAAAATACAGCAGTCTAAAACCCTTAAGTACAAAGGGTTAATATGCAGATTAAAAGTTAGGTTTTCATTAAAAATAACACCCAGGTCGGTGAAAGAAGTAGCAACTTCAGTACTTATACTACCTATGAAGTAAGTGGAAAATATGGGTTTAATACGTTTATGGAATTGGAGCTTTTTACATTTAGAAGATTAAGATACAGGTGAGTGCTTATTGCTGCATCATTTGGCAAGCCTTCCAAAGTCAGACTAGAGTCCAGGAAACTAGAGAAAATAATTTTAAGTTGTCTGCATATAAGGACACTCAGACATTTGGAAACAAGATGCGATCTTATTTACAAAGAATCAGAAGAGAATTGGAACAATATGAAGGGGAGGACCCGACTTTAAAACAAACACCTTTTAATACTTCCTACTGTAATAACATTATCACAAATTAAACAACCTTCTAGTGGTTGATACATCCAATTCATGCGCTAGAAACCCTTAATGTGAAGCTTCCTCTGGAAATCTTTATGGACGATTGAAGGGCTTGGTGCAAAAACCGGCCAAAAACCAAAAATGCTAAACTCGAGTTTTTGATAGAATTTGGTCCGCAAATTCCTTCCAGATCGTTTGGAACATAAACCTCCATTTATTGCTGCAAGACCTTTTATTGCCTTAAACAGATTCAAGCACACATTACATTTTTTTCATTTTTCTTAAAACTATGTAAATTGCACGTGGAAGGTTGTTGCATCAGACCCTTCAGTTGTGAGATATAGAATAGAATAGAATAGAAACGTCTTTATTTTTTTACTCGGCGAAGGGCAGCATTGCTGTTTTCTTAACCGAGCATGTTTAACACAAATTACAATGTTATAATATAGTTAAATGTATCTTGAAATAAAATTAATAACATAGCAATAACTAACACTATAACAAATAGCCTTATCGAATACACAGTAAATAATATATCTAAAACTAAAATACAATAAATATGTAGTCTTAATATTGGCTAAGAAAGTAATTTTTATATTTCCTTTTAAACAACAGGTATCGAAAATTCACAAAATTACTTCTTATATCCGAATTAAATAGTTTGGGAATCACATAGGAAAAACATCGTTCAAAGAGGGCGGTTCGGTGCAAAGGTATATCAAGCTGATCGTTGTGACCGGTAAGTCTGGCATGAGTGGAAGATCGAAAGCCTAATTTTTCCCGAAGATACCGGGGATAGCCGCTCTCAAGTAATTTGTGTAGAAAGCAGGCGAGGTGCAATTTTAGTCTATCCGGGTAGGACGATTAACAATTTGCTTTAGATTATATGTAAACAGAAAATTGTCAAATATATTTACTGCATTGTTCTGTTTCAAAAGATGAATGTTTAAATCACCCATTATAATAATTTCGTCAGTAAGCGGAATCAGTTTGGTCATAGAATTTTCTAAGGAAGTAAAGGTTTCCAAAACATTAGATTTGGGTGGACTATATAATATTCCAATCCCGAAACAAATTTTTCCGGACTTAAAAGTCGCCCAAATTTGTTCGAGCGTGTCGCTCCGCACCCCCACTTCAGTTAGTTTCAATTGCAAATCATCTCTCACATATAATCCCACTCCGCCGCCGCGAGAACCTCGGTCCACTCTGTGAAATCTAAAACCAGCTATAAACACCTCTGCATCGACTATATTAGGCATAAGCCAAGTTTCAGTGACCCCCAAAATATCCAATCGATAATTATATTTTTTACTACCTCTATACTAGGCAACAATGACCCTATATTTATATGTGCTATTTTTAGATTGTTTACGTTAGGATTGAAAAGGTAAAAATAAATTATTGTTCCTACAATACATTCTTATTTTACAAGGTAATTTCAAAAAGAGCTATAAAAAAGGAAAAAAAATGGTATACGGTTTACAAATTTATACTAACATTTCTTTTAAAAAAATTTCATTTTTTATAAAAATAACATTGTCACCGTCTTGTTTGCGTGCTAAAACCCTGTCATTTTTGTGCCAAACATATTTAAATCCTTTATTCTTTAAATTCTTGGCAGATTTGAAAAGCGAATAAGCTTCTTTTGTAAGTTCTTCACAAATATAAATATTCGTATTTTCTTCTCCCAGTCCGGCTGATTCGCCCCTTTTGAGCGCGATCCTTCAGGATTCGCTCTTTAGTTTCCTAAGTGTTACCAGTATTTTCGGGCCATTCGTGGTTTCAAAATGTCTAACATTTTCGAAATCGCTTTCTGATGTCTCAGTATTTAAATAAAAAGGTAAAAAGTTTACATAACCTATTCTTGATATTGACCTTTTCATCTTTCTTGACCAATCCAGTTACAAAAAGATTATTCTTAATGTTACTAATCTGCTGGACGTTCAAAACAGTTTCGAGCTTCTGAACTTTTTCCTTTAATAATTGGTTGTCCTTTGATATCTCGGTAAACATCTCAGACATGATCTTTGACCTTTTCTTTTCTACCTCGTATTTTTCGTTTAATAAGTCCATGGCATTCCGCATTTCCCTGACTTCCATTTGCAAATCCTTAAGCATGGATTTCAGTTCATTAATTTCCTCGGATTCAGATGTATGCATATTGTAAACTGTTGAACGCCTAACGGAGACCTCCTTGGTACAATCTTGGCAGTTCCATGATGTTTTTTCTTGTTGCATGAGTCTTGCATCAACCTCTGAGACTTTACCACATTCAAGATGAAAGTAGTCTTTACACCTTCCGCAGTTTAATTTAAGTTTCTTCCCAATATTTTTGTTACAAACTCGACATAACCTGCTGCCAGTCATTTTAAATAAGTTTTACTAAATTCAAAAAATCTTGGCATCTATAATATTAGTCAATATATATTTCAAAATGATTGTATTATAATTCGACTATAATGCCACTGATCAAAAACGTGAACCTGCATAATCTTTCAGACACCAACAAGAAGAGGATATGCTCAACATTTACCGGCAAGACGACAATCTTGATCAGTTCTTAAAAAAATTCCTGGAAATATTTCCTGATCCTGAAGTACATTTTAAAGACTCCAATCGCCAAAACCCCTTGGAACAATCGAATGTTTCTGAAGAAGATATATTATATGCCAGAACCTTTTTGTATAACAGGTATCCGTATATTAGGAAGAGACATGTCGATTTAGTATTTAGGATGAAGAAAAAATGTCTTATGCAGTGTTGTGATTATTTAGATCAAATTATGAAAGGTATGAAAACCAAAAGGGCTGTGGATGAGTTGCCTGAATGTAGGAACTTGGCATTGTTACAAGAGGTAAGTTATAAGTTTATTATTGTTTCTTCTTTATCATTTAAATGTAATTTTTTTCAAATTTTAGGCAACTTTTATGTTTGATGAATAGTTTTACTTCCAGAAATGGTACGAATTTCTGGCAGTAAAACCATTCAATAATCAGTCAACAGACAAAAACATAACATTGTTAATAAAAACACATTTTCATTTTGGTTTATTTTTTCTTAAAGCTAAATATGTGTTTCTTGTATAATTTTTTTAATTTTTTTGTTTTATTGTTTATTTTTTTAATAATATAGTTGTTATTAATAGTACCAGTATGCGGTCTTTACTCGGCTGAACCTGCAAAGGATGATAGTGTGTTTTAAGAGTCATATGTATTATTGTTTAAGACCAACTATGGGCTAAACTCACTCAGTTGCTTTGAATATGGTTTAATTATTATATTGCTTTTACGCAAAATATCTCTTGTTTTTATTATTTGTTTTTACAGGTTGCTTACCTTAAACACAGAAGACTGATAAGAAGACTAATTAAATACAAGGATGACGTGTACAAACAGTTTAAGGAAGAAGCAAGAGCATTGGGACTCTTAGAGACCTGTGGGATTTGTGCCGAAGACGAGTTGATTCCCGAAGAGTGCTTTAATTGTAAAGAGGGCTGTATTTTCTGCAAAGATTGTGTGCGAAAATACGTTGAGGTGAACTGAATTTTTGAATTTGAATCATTACCACTTTTAGGAAAAAAATGACATTGTGAACGGTATTCGGGTGATTTGCCAATTTCTTATAAATTCTGATATACTTCTTTAAACTCATTAGAAATACAGTTTAAGCTAGTCATGTTTCGTAGGAATACAGGGTACGTCAACAAATGGGATCCAAAACATTTGATATAAACTTATAAAAAATAACCAGATGATTTAAATCATCTGATTTAAAGTCATGATTGTAATCAAACAATTTTTAATAAAAAAAAGTTTTTAAAATTTTCTGACAAAATCTTCTCTTTTTATTGATTAAGTGTCTACGAAAATAACATTTTGGAAATGCTTTCAATAAAATCAAATATAAATATAGCATCTTTCTAATAAGCTCTTGTATGTATAACATTTAAAACTAGTTCAAAAAAGGTCAAAAAAGCTAAAAGCTAATATTGAACACAAAAATAAATATGCTTACAAACAGAACCATTAAATATTAATTTTTTTAAAGTCAGATCATAATTTAGGGGCTTTTTCATTGCCAAGCCTATTTCTAATATCGGAACGCATATATCCATGTGTAGAAAATATTCTTTCCAAGTCGGATTAAGATGCACAAGTACATATAATGGGAACAATTATGTGTAGTACCTTATTGATTTCTGGAATGGCTTCTTGAGATCTCTACTATTGTAGTGCGGTCACATTTTGTAATACTTCGCTAGAAAACAAGGTTTTCAATAAGGGTGATTTGAAATCTAACTTGATTATTAATGGTAATAATCCTGTGTCTGGGAGTCTTGTTTTGAAGTGTTGATATTTTTGTAAATTTGTATCTTTATTTTCAACATTATCAAAAACAGCCATACGTTTTTTCCATGCCTCAACTGCATTAGACAAAGAGGCACCTTTTCTGTGAACCACATCTAGTGATACAGAAATTGGTTTAAGAAGTTAAAAAAAAATGTCAGCCATTGGTTTAGTATAAATATTCGATACTCTTTGGAAAATCACTGAGTCAATGGCATCTTTGTGTTCTTCACAGATCTGCAACCGTTTTGGCCACTCACTGATATAAATTTCCAAGAAGTCAGAAACTACTCCATCGAACATCTTATCGTAATATTAGCTTCTCTCCTCCGTTTTGTCTGTACCAAGAATTTGGCAAATGGGTATTTCGAAAATATTTTACAGTTTGCACTAAATGATCTTTCATATGTCTTCTAAATCTTTGGAAAGCAAATATAGGAGCTTACATCAACCTTTGTCAAAGCTGAACGTATATGGTCGTTGTGAATATTGGACCAACCATCGATAGGCATACCAAGGGACTGACTAGATAAAAGGTTTTCATTTTTCTTCAAATATTTCGTTTAACATTTCAATTGACCCGTAACTGAAATTTGTGGCAATCAAAAATTGCTCTTGCTGCTAGTTGCTTGTGCAGTTCTCTCATATCTTGACATGTTCTTATAACAAAAGAGGATAAGGAGGTTAAACTACTGGGTTGGTATCCTAAATAACCGCCGACGTTATAGTTATCGCATTTTTGTTTTTTAGTGACTGGGAATTTTTCATCACTTAACTCACTTAACTGATTTGTACACATTTTCCAGTGATTTTAGAGCCTATCGACTAGTCCCTGCATTTCTTTATTACCCTTTTTCAATTTGCGCGACATCCAGGTTTGCCCGTGACTTTTAATTGGACAAAATTTTGCCAAACACTGTCTTCTGTTCTACCTCGACTAGCCATAACTTTGCGACGCGACATGTTTTAACTTTAAGAGCAAAAGAGTAAATGCAAAGGTTTGCGTTCGCTTGTTAACAGCTGACTCGTCCGCGACAGACCATGCGAGTTTTAACAGGGTAGCAGGCAGGGTTTTTGTCCTTTTCTTGTCAGATTTTCAAGCGAATTCTCTTGTATTTTATTTGAAAAAAAACTAAAAATTATTTTGATAGAATTTAAAAAAAAATCAAGATTTTTTTAAATTAAATCGGCGATTTCGGATTAAAGAAAAATATGATTTTTCCCAATCCTGAAAATAACATATCCTCTAATTGTCATTTATTTGGAAATTTATTAACATTCTTTATCAGGTCATGTCATGTCATTCAAAGCATGTCTGTAAATAAAAAAAATTTAAAGTTTTTATGTGCCAAAAAGAATAAAATAAAAAAATATATAAACTACAATAGTCACTGCATTTTTTAAACAATTATGTGGTTTAGCTACTCTTTAATATTATTACTTTGTTGTAATTTTCATCGGGGCTGGAACAGTATGCCAACTACTTTTAACTACCTAAATGAGGCCAGAACACGACTTTGAAACTTTACTAGAAGATTTGATTGTAGGAACTTACTTGTAATATTATAAGGTAACAGATCGAAGGCATTTCTGTATTGTCTTGTTTTTGAGGTAGAATAAACTTTGAGAGAACATTTTTATATAATTCGCCACTTTAAGTAAACTTAACTTTGAAGGATTTTTTTTTGGATTCTAGAGAAACACATCATCATTTTCTACCTAGCCCTAGCGGGTAGACTTTGTGAAAATATGATTTTTTACCCTTAAATTACTTTTTATTAATATTAAGGTTTATTTTGTTATTTATATGAATGGTAATTTTTGTTTTTAATTATTTCAGTATGTGTATTTATAAAATCAATTGGGAATGCATTTACTACCAAAAATACTGTATATTTTTAAAATTTATCTTTTAAGAATTACACAACAATAATCTAAATTCAGTTATATTGACGGAGGTTTTATAATATGACTCTTATATGACAATATAAAATTTGTAATTTTAAATTATGTTCAAAGTTTTACTATAAAAGTCGAAGTTATTGTTAAAAAAATCTGCAAACCTGATTCTTTTGGGTCCCTGTATTATAAATAACAGGGTAATGTGGCATTTATATTGTAGAACAATATCAGTCCTTTAACATACCCAAATTGTTGTTTCAATAGATTATGTGGTTTTTAAAATATCGGGATTTAATACGATATTTTGGAATTTTTTTTATTGAATAATAAAAATTTCGCTGAAAAATGTTTAGAGTTGAGTAAAGAATCGAAATACTAAATTATATAAATACAAATAACTAAATGGTGTTCTATTTGATATAGCCAAATTGGACTCAATTTCGGGCCCAACCAGATGTGACTGAAATGTCAAACTATTTTGTTGACCAAAAAAAAATGTACTTGTTTTCTATTTACGAGTTTATATTCCAAAACCGTAGCATAAAATGTCAAAGTTTGGAAAAAATTGGTCGATTATCACTGGGCGCTATATCATTTGAAACTGGGATAATATCCATGGATTCTTGACAAAACATTTCTTGTTCTAGTCAGCAGCTAGTGAACCAACCCACAGAACCAATTATGTCCAACAACATTTTTGTAACACTTTCCGGATTCTGACATCTTTAGTTGTAGCTTGTCAGTTTTAAAAAGGCTAGTGAAGTAATTGTAGTTTAAGGTAGCCGTAATTTATTGTAATTTAAGTTTTCCTTTTTTACTGTTTTTTATCTGTTGGTTATACTTCTCTATTTTTTTATTGTGCTTACTTCAAACTTTATACTTTGTTTCGCCTTTCAGGCATAGCATTTAGAATATTACTTTTTCGTAGCTTATGTTTTAGAATAAAATTAATAAATATATAAATAATAAAACATCGTAAGTGACACAATAGCTGAAAATCAGGTTTTTTAACACACATTTTGCGTATGATATTCGTCACATTGCAAACGGTTTTTAGGTTAGTTTATCGTTAGTCTTCTATTTTGCAATAAACGACAGTTTATTGCAACCTAATATAGTAAAGTCCCATTTATATAGTAAGCACCAGAGATAATGTTACCAATAACCCTTATCGCCCTGAGTTACGATATTTTTTCTGGCACTTAAGATAATTTTTTACTCTCTAATGATTAAGTAAGGCGAAGTCAAAATATTGCGGGGAATTGTGCAGGCGATAATGCTTATTAAAACTTGTGTTGCAGATTATTTTAAAGTAAGATATTCTTTATTCTTTATTGTGATTAAGGTCACATTGGAACTTAAACCAACCAATTATGTCTTGAAGCAGTTATCTAAATTGTGGTTGAGTTAGGTACATTTTGTTCAACTTGAAATATTACGACACATTTACTTATTGTAATATATAAATGAAGACTTTTTGTTTGTCATCGGTGATAGTTAGCTGTTGGTACAAGTACAGAACTGGGGACTTTTTTTTGAGTCAGCTGGTTTTTCTCTTCATGCTTCTCCCTCCCAACCACAAGAGTCTAGGGCTTTGTAAAGGTCACACTTTAAAACGAAATAGGACTAAATTAAGAGGTCATTGGGTCATTGAATTATTAAACGGTTCATTTTGTAAATACAGACGTTGAGAAATAACATTTAATTAATCCATTAAAACATTTTTTTAACATTTAATAAAATGTTGCAACTTGTTAGAGAAAATATTTTCTATTTTTAATACTTTTCAATATCAAAAACATTTAGGATCAATATCGGAGTTTAGAAGACTTGACATCAAGTAACACAAATTCATTATTTTTCACTTTTTCTTATATCTACAAATATAATCAGGGGGGATATAAATATGGTTAGAAGTATACATTTTAGCAGCGGCGTTCCATGTGGTGACTGTTCTTATTATGCTATAAATATTTCTTTCAAGGGGACATTATATAGCCTTAATGGCGCTTAGAATGTTTTGTCAAAACGCCATGAATATGATCAGTACTTTTTTTTTAAATTAATATTTCTGAATTTTAGGTTAGAATGGGCGATGGACTCTTTAATTTTCCATGTTGTAACGACTGTGATTCAGAGTTTAACCTTCACACTTTGCAGGTGCGGAAAACAAAAAGTGGAATGTCAAATATTTTAATATTAGTAATTGCTATTCCATCCATATATGGGTCAGTTAAACCCCAATATCTCTTAACATTTAATTAATCCATTAAAACATTTTTTTTAACATTTAATAAAATGTTGACTTGTTAGAGCAGGGGGGATATAAATATTTAGAAGATGACTAGAGAAATCAAAACGAATTTTTTTGCGTTGAATAAATTCTTATATTATTTATTATTTAAGCCTGATCCTAAGTAGATTTGTATTAAAACTGCAATCTACACAATGTTGATAAAATATTTTTTTTCTTCACTTAATCCCATCATAACATTCGTCAATTTGACCATCTTTTCGTTATCTCCATGATTATAGAAGATATAATTTTTTAATAAATATGTGCAGACCTAAGAGTTAAAATTGACCAAAAAGTAAAGGCGCTTTAAATTAAAGCTAATGCCTCCAAATGAATATTATACATTTTTAACAGATTACAAAAAAGGAGGAGGTTAACAGTAAGATACTGTGTATCTTTTATATATGAACATTTATTAGTCGGGGGTGGTTTGATCAATTTGGATGAAATTTTCAGGAAATATTCAGGGTAGTACAGAAATAGTGTCGTTTATCAAAAAGTCAATTCTCTGCACTCTGAGGTACATACATCTGTGTTTTTTTTTAGGTTTTTTTGGTTATAAATTTTAATAAATGTTGAAAATATCAAATATCTTTATTCTTGGCACAGAACATTTCTTCTGATAACAAGTGAAGTGTATATCGGAGTTAGGGGGAATAGGGGGGGTATTATGAAAAATATAGTATTACATATGGGTTTCGAGATCTTTGATGGCACGAAGTTCAATTGTACTAGTCGTTTTAATTTTGTATAATGTGTATTGCTGATTTTTTTATAAATATGTAAAGAGGGCACTTTTTATATAATAATAATGCCATGATTCGGGGCAAAATTTTAACGTAGGTTTGGGCCTCGAAAACTTTAAAATTTGACCTTTGCAATGAAACTTTGTATAAATAGAACTGAAAAGTCATTTAATCTTTTATTTTAAAAAAATAAAACCACTTAACAAAAAGCAATACAAATTAAAAAAAAATTACCTAATTTATTCCATCTTGAAAATTCAACTTCATGAAGTCGACGTCACAGTAATAAAGGCAATAAATAGACATTATGTTCGTGATATTAGATTCAAGACACATACATGTCTACTACTACTAAAATGACTTTTTGTGATTAATTAAGAAGAATTAATTTGATGACCACTTTAAAAAGTCAAATTTTCAAGATGGAATGAAATATTATTTTTTACTTTGTTTACTTTTTTTAAGTTGGTTTGATTTTTTATACAAAATTTTTCTTTTTTAGTATGTATCTAGTACCGAGTAATTCACAGCGATATTTATGTAAACAAATTTTATTTTAATTGGAAGCCTAGACCTAATATTATTCAACACATCGACGGATTTTCGTAACTTTGAGATATGTTGCTATACAGATCAAGATAAATAACATGATCCACTAATACAGGGGTACAGGGTTGTCCAAAAAAAGATTAAATTGAAAACTATTAAACTGGACTTTACATACCAGGTGTCAATCCGAGTCACCTGACACATGTAGTGCCCACTTTAAGAAAAAATAATTTAATTTTTTTATCATTCCTGTATAGCAATAAACATTTTTAAATTTCGTCGATAATGATTTTTAGTGAATGTTGACTTACCGTAACATCAATTTGTTCCTCAGTATATCCAATTTAGATCGATGCATAATATTTCTCCATAAAAAAATTAAAAGTTAAAAATATATTTCATTTTGACTTTATGAAGTCTTTGTCAAACTAATTCTTAATTGTTTACTTACAAAAAGATATTTATATATTGAGTGTCTGTATATATCACGAATATAATGTCTATTTACTGTCTTTGTAGTTTAACGCAGACTTCATAAAGTCAAATTTTAAAGATGAAATAAAATATTATTTTTTTAAGTCGGTTTTATTTTTTAAAATTTTTATTTTCTCCTTTTTAGTTTTATTTGTATAGTTTTATTGCAAAAGTCTGCTTTAAAGTTTTCGAGGCCTAAATCCAGGGTTGCATATGATTTTTTTTTTCAGAATTACGATACTAATATTATATAAAAAGCGTCATCTATAGATATTTATAGAAAATAAGCAATACACCTTCAAAAATTAAAATGATTAATAAAATTTTACTACATGCCAATAAAAACCCCGAAAAACGTATGCTATTTTTATAATATACCTATACCCTGCTGGGTAACGGTATGTCTAAACAGGAGAAAAAATAACTTGTATTTATGTTATAAATCTTGAAGATTTTAAAAATTTGCACGATATATAATACCCTTTTTAATAAACCGAAACCATTTTTATGCAAATGCTTTTAGGGTTAAGCTTAAGTAATACAATAATCTATGTAACAAAAAAAACCGCATTCGATTTTCATATGAACCTGAAACAGAGATATTAGGTTTTAAAAACAGTAAAAATATTTTAATTGTTCTTAAGAACTGATTAGTAGAATTTATTAAGGTTTTTTTCCATTTCAGTTAGTGCTACCTCAGCATATGTTCGAAAGGCTCGTTTTGAAGATTCAAAGTGACGAAATCAAACGCGCCAATGTGGATGGGCTGGAAACTTGTCCATTTTGCGATTTTGCTAGTATCCCACCTGAGGACTCCAAGATCTTCAAGTGCGAAAATCCGGAGTGCCTTAAAGAGTCTTGCAGGTAACATCGGCATTTTAAATATCAAAACAGATCTATGGTACAATAATTAACTTCCAAAATTTGGGTTGAAATACGTAGATACAAGACTAAGACAAGCTTTTAGGCAAAAGTTTAATCATCAGAAGCCACTAAAGGCTATGATTGAAGTTAAGGAAATACTGCTTTTCCGAAATAAATTCGAGAGACAGTGTGTATAATGAATATTAATTTTACTAGTAAAATAGACAATGAGAGATTTATTTGGGCCCTAAAATAAAATATTTCGGTATTTTACTGGACAACATACCTTAGCACTAGTGCCAACTTGCATGATACTAAGCTGTCAATTTGCAGCGTACAGTTTTTTTCGTATAGAAGAACGTTGTCGTGGGCCTATTAATTAAGGAATGGTTTTATTTTTGTGATATTTCCTACTGTTAAATGACCTTACATACTGATGTCACTAGTGTGTATTATTTGTAAGCTGTTGGCGAGGAGTTTGTGTGTGAAAGTGGCATTCTAAAGTCGAATTATTAATTTCAAATATAGAAAAGAAACAATTTTAGGTGTCACTGACGCAATGTGGAACATTAGGACTAGGTTTGTTTGTGTTATTAGTGTGAAGGAATAGAAAAAAAGGTAAATAGAATAAGTTAATGATTTTAAAGTAGGTGTTTCATCTAATGAACACTTAAGCAAGAATGTTTAACGTTGCGCTCTATCTTGCTTTAGAGCGTCACCAGCACATAATCTGACATCTGTTTTAAGTTTTTGGTAAATATTACTGCCAGGGGGTGTATTAATAGAAAACATGATAAATAAGGTTAAAAAGGTTTTAAATATGGACTGGGTTGACCCCTCTATTGTCTCAAGAGAGTATTGTGAGTGTCTGAAGTCTGTTGAGAGCAATAAATATCAAGTATTGTGTGGAATTTATTTGAAGACAACAGATAAAAGTAAATTTACGCAGGTAAATAACATAAAATTAAAATAACATAGGAGTTAAAATACCATTACACCATTCATACAGGCAAATAATAAGATAAAATAAGAATAACAGATACCTCCCTAAACTGGGACCCCATATAAATTAATTGTGCCTGAAATTAAGTAGGGTGGGTTACAGCATTAGAATATTAAGCAAATATTTGAACATAGAAACCACAAAAATAGTTAGAGAGTAGAAGATCATGACGGTATGGTGGAATCTATGAATGTTTGATGTTCATGTTTAGAAATAGATATAAATATTACACAAGAATACCAGATATAATGTATGCTAAGTATAGACTAACATTAACAGACAAAATTCCATATTATGCTTGTATAAAATTTTTACAATAAACTACCCAATAGAATTAGGGGATGCACAGTCTGAATAAACTGAAAAAAGTTATGAAAGGCACTGATAGATATAGTACCATTATTCATTGACTGAGTTCTTGTCTTTGAATTTTAAAAATGACGTCATTTTATTTGGTGTTATACTGTGTGTAATAATGTACTGTGTTATAGGTGCTTTGTGACATGGTTTGAAGATTTATTATTATTCCTGTTATATAAAAATATTTATGTAGGGTTTACTACAAGAAAAATTTTTAAATAATCAAATCAAAAAGAAAGGGATAAACTTTTAATAAAGGCTCGCAAATTTTTAATAGGCACTGTAAAAAAGCTTTTTGAGCGGTGTAACTTAAAATATACATTTATAAAATATCACTTGCCCGAATCCATCCACAATATTAAATAATTTTATTGCTCAACAGTGAGCAGAACATATGATACAATATTTGCTAAAATTATTTGAGCTAATATGTGACAATATGCTTTTGATAGCTTCTCAGTCATACATAGGAGGATCATTAGGATATCATCATATCAAGTATTGATACTTGGAGTTTTGCAATATAATTAAAGTGATTCTAATATTATCTCACGGAAACGCTTCTGCAGCATCAGCATTTTTTATTAATTAAAATATACGGGTTGAAAATTTATTAGAAAATTCTTTAATCGCCCAAAGGTGCATTTATTATTCAGTAAAAATAGTCCAGTTGGAATTTTTGGGATAAAAATAACAGACAATATGAGGAAGTTTGTCACCACTAGCCGAGTTGCGTAAAACTTAGTTATTGGCTAAGTTGAGTTTAGTTTATTGTTTTATATTAATACAATAATTAGATGAAAGTATTTCTACATACTGTTGTTGATAACGTTGAGTTATGTTTTCTTGTTATATAAATGTTTGTTACATGAGATTAAATCTTTAGAAAATTAATCGTGTTTTACTTTTCCCTAACTCCCTAACCTAACCTAAAAAAAAATAGTTTCAAGAAAATACTACATTTACCAGTGACATATTCACCATTTTATAACCTCATAGTAAAATTTCTTAAATAAACCCAAAACAAAATAAACAATTAAGGTTTGCAAAAATCATGAATGTATATTTTTTCCTTTTAAAATGTGTTATTATTTATTTCTGATTGAAAAATCCTGGAAAAATCAGGGAGTTTGCTAGTTGAAAATTGTTCGGAACCCTGTTTTGTACACAAAAAGATATCATATATCAATATCAATGTGATCCCCGCGAGACACTGACCCAGACTCAAGTCATTGTGCGACAAAATTCATGATTAAAAAAAAATGGTATGTATACTTTTTTCCTCTTAACATATGTGTTATTATTTATTTCTGATTCTTAAAAAAATATCGGAAATGAATTTAAAATCCTGGAATACCTGGAAAAGTTAAGTTTGGTAATTGAAAATTGCTAGGAACCTTTTTAATCGAAAATATGTTCGTTATTTTTTTAATCGCATTCTGATTCTATAAAAATGTTTGCATAATATATTTCTAGGTAAAAATTTCAGGCTTTCTATTATTGGTCATATTAAGTAAATCAGTGTTTTATAACCGGAGATATTTTTCCTCATTTTTGGCGAAAAAAAGATAAATAATTTATTTGTTTATAATTTACAGATAGCGAATTTCTAAATATATGATTTATTTTATTATTCAAGACTATATTCTTCACATTAATAATTCGGTAATTATGGTTTTTGTTTATCATTTTTATTAGACATTATTTGTAGAACTTGATATTTTTTTAGAACCAAATGAAATAAGTAGTTTGTCAGGATATGTAAGTGTTTCTCTCTTTTGTCGATCAAGATTTTCTCTGATAATGGTCAAGATATTGGTTTTAGATGAAAAAAATTTCGTGTATGTAGACAAATATTGTAACCTAATCCCCGAACAAGGTTTCGAATTTTTAATATTTCAATAAAGATTTTGAAACTATTCATTATTTTCATTTGCCGTGGTCCTTTAAATTTCGTAGATTCCTTAGCAAATTTGGATATTTACCTAACACCTGTGATATTATATTAGGAGTTTTTAGCAACGATCTTAGCGACTCTGATACACCGTACAATACTAACTTAAGCATTCTACTTAATTTTACTATACTAGCTATACTAATACTTTTAATATAGTTGTATAGCCGCATTCCCCCACTCGAATAACGTTTTATGCTCAATTTTTGAGGGTTTGTTGCATCATGAGGTAAGAGATACATTTGGCTCTTCTAGTAAAGAAAATACATTAAAAAAAAAAGAAATTTTCCCAGATATGTGCAAATATAAATTTGCACATATGTGGGAATATAATTGCGTCTCAATAATGTTTATATCATCTTACAAAAATCCTTAAACAAAGACTTTCCAATTCAATAAATCAAAAGAAAAAACAATAAACTCTGGTTAAGGACGTCCTCTGCAAATATACAGTGCCTTCTTAATCTTTGGACGTTTATTTCTGATAGTGAAGTTTAAATTATCGGAAATGTCTGCTGAAATCCACTACAAAGATAACTGGGACAAGAAGCAGGCAAAGGGAGAGTTGGACTATCATCAATGAGCTTAGAGTTGTTAATGACCCATCTCTTTCCAACTTTTCAGACATTTAGTCTAATAAATTGAATTAAATTTTCTATTGCTACAAATTTAGTAACAACCTCAATCGAAAGGATGATCCCACTGACTACTTTTGCAATATTTCTGTTACACAAGCGCCCCACTAATCTAGAGTTTGGTTTTGAGTTTCTCCTTCGGCTTTACAGTTTGCTACTACGAAAACTTCAGGTACACGGTACTGATGTAATTTGACTCGTTTATGAGTGGCTTCTCTCAGAGAGACGCTTTTAAGTTAACAGGGATCAGTTTGGCTCCTCTCCTTTTTCTGCTATATGTTAATGATATTTCTCATGCGGGATCAAACCAAATTGGACTCTTAGAGATATATATCAGGTGACCTCTTAACTACCAGAAGATAGTTTGTTCTTTAGCTTACAGTCTAATTATAATTTCCAGATTATGTCGACACGAATCCCACATACCTAAAAGGTGCAATGAAATAGAGTATGATGAGGATGTAAGAAGAAGGACATACATTGAAAATATGATGACGGACGCTCTTGCAAGGTAAATAAGTCTTTATTAAGGTAACGTTATATTAACCTTACTGGTGTTTTGTTCCGTGATGATTTTTTGTTAAGAGTTGCTTAAATTAAATTAGGCATGTTTTGCAAACATAGTACTTCTTCATGTATGTGTACGTCAATGGTTGACTCAAGTTAAGGTTTACATGGAAAAAAATATAATAGAGTTGATGTAATTTCCTTTTTATAAATATCAGTTTATTAAAATTTAGCGTTGTACACCGTTAAATAAAAGTTATTTTTTAGGAGCTTTTTCGCCCCCTTAGATTAAGCCTATATAAAAGATAAATTGCTTATGTATGCAAAAAAAAAGAATATTGAATTTGTCCTGTTTCAGAGTTTTTTAAAAAGCTGAACGTTATGAAAATAAAAATATTCGCAATTTTAAGGGGCTCTTGTATCCAATAGGCCTTTCTTGTATAGTGGAAAAAAGGTTTTATATACGAAAAGATAAAATAAATAAAATAAATTTGATGTCTTTCGCCGTTGTTTTCTTTTAAGTAACTTTAAAACAAAAGATTTTCGTTTTTTTTTTGGGCTACGTCATGTCGCTTGGGCTACACTGTATAATGGAAAAAATGTATTTATATGCAAAAAAAAAATAGTGCGATCTTCTAGGTAAATGATTCTGAAGTATATATTTTTATATTTTCAGAGGACTGTTTCATCATCCTAGGACTAGCTTAAAAACATGTTTTTATAAGTATACAAAAAAATAATAGAAATTTGACGTCTTTCACTGTTTCCTCGGTAAGCTAAAAGCTTCTGAAATATATATTTTTTTCATTTTCAGAGGACTGTTTTATCCTCCTAGGGCTACCCTTTATAATATAAAAAAAAAATTATATACAAAAAATATAGAAGTTAAACATGTTTTACCGTTTTATATAGAAGTTAGACATGTTTTACCGTTTTTTGATTCTTTCGGCTGCCCTGTATATTGGACTGAAAAAAATTTTGTATTCAGAAAAAAAAAATAAAATATAAAAATAATTTAATAATTTGTGGTGTTTCGTCATTTTTTCGAACTAGGAATTTTTTTTTTAAATACATATATAATCGAAGAAAATTAAGTATCTACGTTAATGACTTCCAAAATTTTGGACTGCTATGGGTTTATGCATTTTCAAAACGTGATTTTTTTCATTTTCATACCCCTTAAAGATATCGAATATCTATATCCATCCCTGCGAGACACTGACCTATACTATTTTTGGTGCAATTTTGCAAAGGAATAGGTTTGACCGTTCTTAAATCATCGTTCAACAAATTTGGTTTATATACATCTGTACAGACATATTTTTTAAATGTTTTTCTGTTTCTAAGGACTTTAAAAGGTGGATTAAAACCCATCTTATATATGAAGGACCTAATTTTTTTCCTTATTTTAGGAGTAAAACTTAATATAAACATGTGTTCGTTCTTCGTTTTTATAGATCTGGATGTCAAAATTTAATTTAATTTTTTTAGTTTTTTTTATGAACCTCGTACATTTCTAGAGGTAAAAATTTGACACGTACTAGTGTAAGCAATATCTACGAAATGGCTATAATACATTTTACAAAAAGCTACTGGGTGTTACTGTTTCTTTGTTACCAAATCCAGAATTGTTAAAACTAGTGTAAAAAAAATACTTCCCTAATTGACTTCAGATTTTGCACAATAATCAGATAGTGTAATATATTGATGCTTACACAGTTGACTTCAAATGTCAAGTGTCATATAGAGATAAACTATTAAAAATTTTATGAGGATAAAACTTCGAAAAAATTCCATGTGGTAACCTTTATTTGGATGTTCTAAGCATATCTAAAAGTACCTTAAATTTGATCCGTGTTTTTTTTTTGTTTTAAGGGGTGAAAAGGGGGCGAACTCTGGTTTTGAAAAAATGAGGAAAATTGTAGTATGAAGTTTTGTACAAAAAACTTCCTTAGATTTTTTGTAGATAAATACTTTTTGTAATATATGCTTTTTTGTTTAAAAAGCACGTTTCCTTTTCCACACCATCGCATCAAACTTGTATAAGTATGTCCTCTTAAGAAAAATTAGCAAACAACTTTCTATTTCCTTTTTAAATGGCATTATTGCATTTTTTTTATAAAAATTAAATAGATCTCGTCATTCTAATTTAAGTAATCAAGGAAAGTGTGACATAAATTAATTTATTTGATTCCAAATGTAAAAAATCGACACTCTTGCCTTTACTTGGAACTTCCGTATAACACATAAATTATACAGTAAAGTATATACATACTATATGTATATACTTTATAATTATGCAGGAGCGGATCTAGAGGAGTGTCTTGGGATGATTCCAAGTGGAAACCGCTCGGTAAATTCTGTATACCAATGCCTTCTAATTAATAATTTTTAATCTACTTTTTTGTTTTTTAGAATACGTATCTATTAAATTGCCAAATAAATTCTTTACTTACTGCATTTTATCATTAATTTCTTTAAATATCAACTTTTTAAAGGGGGCTTTACATTGAGGTATGATAAAATTAACTCCACATGACTATGAAAAGGTGAGTCTGTGGTGGTAGGGGGTTTAACTCTAGGCAAAACACTCTTACACCTAGTTGCTTATAGTCAAAAAATGGAAAATACTTTAATTAATCTCATAGACAGACGTAAAATATCATTTGCTAAATATTAAAGATTATTTTGTATAATTGAATTAGCTAAAAAAACAAAACAAATTGTTTAATAACTATTATTTAACAAATCGAAATACCCTGTGTTACGAGTGTGTTTACTATCTATAGTATCATTGCCAATTACTTATTTAATGTAATTATTGCATTCTTAGCTGCTAAACAAGTGGCACAGATAATCATAGTTTTTAGTAGAATTTCAACGTGCATATTTTCGTAAAGAGAACAGATATTAAAAGGTGCTTTTCGCAAATCTTTGTCTAATATTTATGGGAATAAAACATTATAAACTAAAATTTTGTTTTTAAAAATTTCTGCTGCTCCGAAATTTCAACAAAATGTTATAATTTATTTAAAACATTTTAAATTTTGTTATTATTTTTAAAGATTGGCGTTTCTACCTGAGTAATAATACCTAATCGTACCATAAAAAATAAACTGATTTAGTTAGATTTTTATGGTTGAATCCTGATTTTTTTCTCTAACACTACCGTACACTACGTAATTAGATTTAATTTAATAAATAAATATAATTCAGAAACGGAAAAGTTTTCCATCTTGTCTGAAGTGCAGTTATATAACGAAATATTAGGTGATAAAGAAGTAGATAGACTTAAAGAAGGAACAATTCTTCTTAATTGCCATAATATTGTTATCAATATCAACTTTTGTCTGTTGGTCCTGTTTTATTAGCATTTAATTTGTTTCGTCATTTTTGATCGTCCTCAGTTTTATTGTCATATCATAATTAACGTCTTTATTTGCATCAAAACTTATCGAATCCAAATCCGAATTTTGTACTGTTGGTTTATATTTAGATAATAGTTATTCATATATTTAAAAAAGATATGATAGTTTAATAATTGGAGCGGTTTTATATTAGGTGCCTTACTTTTCGAGTAATAGATTAAAATTTATTACCCCATTTATGACAACCTTTTTGATAACCCAAAATAGATATGTACTTGTTTTAGTAAATAAATTGGGGCAAATTTCAAAATGACTTAAATTTCAAACGTTTAAATGTATTTTCGGGGTATTCTTTTCCTAGTTTATGATTTGCGCTCTACATTATTGAGGTCGATTATCTTATTTATATTGTTTAGGGTTTTTAATAATGTGCATTAATTAGTAATTTTTCAGTAACGCCTCTAATTCTCAATAATTTGTACTAATGCCCAGGTTTTATATACCATAATACCCAGTAGTTCGCACCTCGGGTAATACTCATTAACTCAATTAAATTGTTTTTATTTTACTTTTTGTGATAAAAAGAAAGCTTCATTACGGGACATACTCTGTTAGAAGGGCTGTACCTATTTTCACTACTACGGAACTTTTGTCATAACGAAACGTTCCTGTTATTAAAAAAAAAAAAAAAAAAAAAAATATAGTAACAATTTACATAATATAAATAAAGTTATTACCAAACAATTATATGAATTTATAATCTGAGTCAAGTGAATGTGGTAAAATTATCAGAGAAGTTCCGCGATCATTCTTCAATATTTAAGTTTTAATCAAATTACTTTTGGACCTGAAAATAGGCTGTAAATAATTGTTGTAATGCACTGAATGTGGGTGATAGATTTGATAATTTTACTGGCTCCGGATAGATGCACAATTGGTAAAGCCCTTATAACGGAACAGTCAGAACATTTTTCTTAATAAAGCTTTCTTTTTATTATAAAAAGTAAAATAATTACATTTTAAATACTATGTGTAAAATTAGTACCAAATAACTAGAGGCATACCTAAACTGTCTAATTTGAGTGTGGTAGAATTTGCTACGGCTACGAGAAGGGTAAAGACAAAGTAAGCGATTTTTTACATTTAGAATATAATAAATTGATTGGGTTGCTATAAAAAAGTTGCTTGCTAATTTTTCTCAACTGAACATGCTTAGACCAATTTGGTGCGGTGAAGTGGAAAAGAAAAAGCATTTCTAGACAAAAAAGCAAATATTACGAAAACTATTTATTGTACAAAAAAAAATTAAAGATCCTTTTTTGTACGTAATTTTATAAACTATCCTTTTCCTCATCATTAAATATTTAGTCTCCTGAAAAATGCAATATGGTTAAAATTGTTTCGACGTCAAAACCTAATTTTTGTTTATAAAATTTAACCCCTGTATTCACTAAAACGGTTTAGGAGTTAGACCAGATCTAATTAATATGGTAACTAAAACTGTTACTTTATCAATTGTGTTTTTTTATGTTGCTAATGTCGTTTTAAACCTATAACTGTCAAGTTAGACCCGATCTGAATTTTGAGGTTTTCTTTAGTGAATACGGGGGTCAGCGTTTATAAAATTTGAATAACAAAAAATAATATTTTTGTGCTGATTGTAACATTTCTTTATCAATGGTTTTTACTGACCAAAATTGAGGCGTTCTACTTACATGTTTGAACCCTGTATTTTTCTTCTTTATGTAAACAAACTATCTGTAATCATTATAGACAGATTCCAATTTGCATCGTTGTAGGACTTGTTACAAATGTAACAAAAAATTCATCAAATCCAACGGCTGTAACAAGATGGTGTGTAACTGCGGAGGTATGATGTGTTACCTATGTTCTCAACCTATTCAAGGATATGAACATTTTGGCGATAATAGGTAAGTATTACACGTATTTTTCCTATTTGAGACATTAAGTTAATCCTTACATTTCATTACCGGCCTCTTGAAATGTTTGAACGAAATTTTTGGTGCAATTTTTAAATTGTTGTCTCTTAGACATAAATAGAGTATCCCAAAATAATGCTAGTTTGTCAAATACAATTTTATATACCTCTCATCAATTGAGGGATTCCATCCTAAACTTATGATGTGGAAAATAATATTCAAATTAATTTTGGTATAGTTTTATGTAACTTAATGTTAATTAAACGGTTTACCACAACATAAAACGTCAATAGGTTTGTGCTTCTTATATTTTTTACATCACAACTTTTAGCTGAGTCAAAATATTTCATTGAATAAGGATATTCCTTATCCCCTAGTTGTTTTTAAGGTAGTCTATACATTTCGAAAAATTAAACCGTTTTTGAGAAAAATTACTTTTTATAAAAGACCGCAATCATACACCTATGATGTGGAAAATAATATTTTCAAAATAATTTTGATATCGTTTGATGTAACTTAACGTTAACTTAAATTGCTTACCACGACATAAAACGTCAATAGGTTTGGGTTGGTTACTACCGTTAACCGTTTTTCCATCATAGTTGCCTAAATGCCTTGTTATGTTTGCGCAAAAAAAATAATATATAATCGTTGATATACTAGTCATAAGATTTAATGGTGCAATGTTTCTTGCGCGTCAGAGTTTTTATTTATTTTTTTGTTAAAGTGTGATCAACTTTACCCCATGAAGTGGCCACCACCTACTAGAAACACCATGAAATCAACTTTAAACGAGGTTATGGGTAAAGTGGATCACAAAATACACTAAAAAAATATTCATAAAATTAGACCACGAAAATAAAAACAGCAAAACAGCGTATAACAAACTTCATATTATAAACTTTTATCTGGCAACAACATATTTCCTGTTTCTAATTAAACATTTGCATGATACAGGACGTAATCTAGTACAGCGAAATAACTAAATAAACAAGTACATTTTAGGTAAAAAAAAACATTTTTTTGGCTGAAACGTAAATAAAATTATCCTAACATAAATTTGGATGGCACACGATCCAATATCCTAATTTTAACACAACGAAATAACTAAATAACCACAAGTGAAATTTAGTCAAAAAAATGTTTTTAACTGAAAGGGGCTTAAATAAAATTATTCTAACAGAAACTTTTGTGGAAGAGTAAAGAAATATTTTCCCCTTATTACTCGCTTTAATTGTATTTTTTGTAAATCTATAATAATGTTTACGGTTATTGAACTCTCCTAAACTTCTTCCACTTTTCAAGATAGAATCGGTCTCGCTTGTTGATTTTAAAGTTGATTATCGCAAAATCATTTATCAACAAATCAGATTTGATAACTTGAACGTGTCCTTGGAATTTTTGGAGTCAGAGGAAAGGGAAGAACTTCTACTTCTTTTCGATATTACGAAATCTTCTTTCTGATATTTCCAAGGCTAACTTTCCGAAAGTTCAAACTCTTCAATATCACTTCTGCTACTCCTGACTTTTCGTTTTATTGATTGTTTCACGTTTTTTGGAAAAATCTTACTTAGTTCTGTGTTTTTTCCTGCTTTCTCTTAGAAAAAGTAAGGTCACTGTGTGATATATTTTGTCCCACAACGATGCTGATTCTCTTCCCTCTTTTTGGAGCTTGTGAAGGCCCAGATTTTAAATCTTCAAGATACTCTAAAATAACATCCTTCCAGGCTATTTCCGAATCGCAATTTTGACCGGTTTCCCGGGGAAGCTTTTTAAGGACTGCATCCGGATTAAAATACAGCAGGCTTTAAATCCTGCTATTCAATTTGTTGCCGATCTTGATCCATCTAGTTCTATCGCATCTTTAAGAAGTTTTGGAAAAAGTGTTCTAATCTAATCTTCCATTTCTCTAAAACATTGCTCCAGGACGAGGCTTTTAATGGGCGTAAGTAGGCCACGTCTAGAGGCTGTAGTTGGATTCGGTGGAAGTAACACACATTTTATTTTATTATTTTCGCATTCTATAACACTTACAGTTACTTTTTAAATTGTCTCCGATGAGCAGTCAGTCATCATCTAACTTTCTGATATATGACAAGACAACACTATAAAACCAGTCTTAAAATATATTTGAATCAAACCAGCTGCTTGGTATGTGGTTATATTTTGATCCTTTTAAACAACCCTATAATATCCGAGGAACTAGTTATTTATGTTTCAAGGATCAAAATAATGATCATTATGAGACTCATAATGATTGTTTTCGATCCGAATAACTTACAAAATTTATCTTTTGGCGTCAATTGAAATATTGTGCAAATATTCGTAAAAAATATTCCCGATAATCAGGAATCCCGAAATCAGAAGATAAAAAGCCTTTTATGAAAGACTGCAGTCATATACCATGTTTAACCTATGATGTGGAAAATAATATAATACAAATAGTTTTGGTATCGTTTGATATAACTTAATGTTAACTTAAAGTGCATATCACGACAAAAACGTGAATAAGTTTGGGTTGGTTAGTTCTTATATTTTTTACAGCAATACTTTTATCTGAGTCAAAATATTTCTTAGAATAAGAATTTTTCTTATCCCCAGTGTTTTCAAAAATAAAAGGTAGTTTATAAATTTCGAAAAATTAAAGCCTTTTTGGAGAAAAACGATCTTTTATAAAAGATCGCAGTCATACAATATACAAAACAATGTTTTCAAAATCATTTTGTTATCGTTTGTGTAGCATGCTAACTTAAACTTTTATCTGAAGTCAAAATATTTCATTGAATAAGACTTTTCCTTATCCCCAGATGTTTTTAAAGATAAACGCTAGTCTATAAATTTCGAAAAATTAAACAGTTTTCAAGAAAGAAGACTTTTTATGAGGAACGGCAGTCATACGCCATCTTAAACTTATGGTGTATGATACAGTATTTTCTTTTAAATAATTTTAGTGTCGTTCGATTTGACTTAATGTTAACTTAAACTGCTTACCAAGATATAAAACGCCACGTCCGTGCTTCTCATATTTTTTATATAACTTTTAGTCTCGTCTCGAAAAATCTCGTTTCAACTTTAAGTATATTAACCTATCCGGTTAAAGGTTAAGTAAATGAAACTGAACCGCGCGAGTTTGCAAAATTGCTATTCTATCGCATCTGCCTGGATACTAGTCCCTTGAAAATTCCTTTTTACCTTTTGTTTAGAAAGTGTTCTAACTCTTTGTTTGATAAGTTTGAATAGTCATAATACGTAAGTAATTTATCACTACATACAATTTCAGCCTTTATGAAATAATCGTAATGTTTTATGACATTATAAAAGTGCTGATTGTAGACGTTCTATCAAATATCTTGCCGAGTGTGTACTTCAACATGTGGACTTCACAGGGTTATATTTGCTATAGGAGTTGCATTTTTATGCTAAATAACAAATATTTCAATATTTAAAAACTGGAATTTATAAATTGACCCCAACTTTCTCCCAGGGTATAAGTAATCTGGACCAAAATAGGCTGATACCAAAGAGTACTGATACCACAAGAATACTTTATCTATTTTTGTGCCGATAGCTTCAATTGTGTGACAAATATAATAACGCAATTAATTGCCCTTTTGCAGGGAAGGGCTTAAACGATTATTGATGTTATTAGGTTTTTGTAAGTTCTCGAAAGCTGTGAAAAGAATAAATAGTCAGTTGAATATAGATTTTTGATTTGAAAGGTTCTTCGATTAAATTATGATTGCCCCCCTCAGGTCGTTTGACCAGTATAAAACAAAAATTATATATTTCTTTTTAAATCATTATATAAAGTATACATGATCTCATTCATTTCCATGCATGAAATATCTTTTTAACAAAAGTTAAAAAATAATATCTTTAAATAAAATGTCATAAGGGGGTCACACTGAACTAAAAATGCTATTTAGTTCATTGGCGGGTTATTATATCAAGTGCTTTAAAGCACCCAAACGTCAAATTCGAGATGTTTATTTTCGTATTGTGTGATAACTAGAGGTTTTTGCGTTTTATTCTAGCTAGTTAACATATGAAAATTAATTAAAATTATTAGATAGCTAAAATTATATAAATTTATAAACCACTAACTAGTAGATTGCATCGTGTAAATATCATGACCCTGGGCATGTAAGTAGATTGTATCAAATTTTTGATATACTAAATAATACACTTTAACCCATACGATGTTAATTTGTAATAGGTGTTGCAGAAGTATTTTAAATTAAATATACACGTGTTTCCGCGAGACGAGATGAGATTAAGGCTTCATCTCGTCTCGACTTTGGCTAATATCGTCTCGTCTCGGAATTTTGGTCGAGACGAGATGTGACCAGGGCTATTGTCTTGTGACTCGTCTCGTCTCGACTTCGAGTATATTAATCTATCCGGTTAATACATATTTTCAGTGAAGATGCATTTTTAGCTAGAAACACTCACTCTGTATCAGTGAATCGCGCGCGTTTACAAATTGCTACTCTATCGCACCTACCTAGATGCTAATCCATTGAAAATGCCTTCTAACCTTTTGTTTGAAAAGTCATCTAACTCTTTGTTTGATAAGTTTGAATAGTCGTAATACGTAATTTATCACTACATGCAGCCTTTACGTTCTATCAAACATCTTGCTGAGTGTGTATTTCAACATGTTATTAAATAAATTGCTAACAAATTAAGATAATAATTTTTCGACATTTATTTTTGCTAAAAGTTTGAACTTCTCCGGGACTATCTGTTGTAACAGTGTTGTATTTGTTATAGGAGCTGCGTTTTTACGCTAAATAATAAATATTTCAATATTTAAAAAATAGCTTTTATAAATTGGCCCGAACTTTTTTTCCGGGGTATAGGTAATCTTGACCAAGATGGGCTGATACCAAAGAGTAGGTATGTACTGATACCATAAGAATAATTTATCTACTTTTGTGCCGATACATTCTATTGCGTGTCAAATTATTAACGCAATAAAAAGCCCTTTGCAGGGAAGAGCTTAAACGATTATTAGTCTGTTTTTGTTACATGTTATTAGGTTTTTGTATGTTCTCGAAAGTTGTGAAAAGAATAAATCGTCAGTTGAATATAGATTTTTGTTTTGAAAGGATCTTCGATTAAATTATGATTCCTCCCCAGGTTGTTTAACCAGTGTATAAAGTATACAAGATTTCATTCATTTCTATGCATAAAATATCTTTATATGAAAAGTGTGAAAAAATAAAATCATTAAATAAAATGCCATAAGGGCATAAAAAAAAGGTAGAATGAACTAAAAATGCTATGTCAAGTGCTTTAAACTTTAAAGCATCCAAACGTCAAATTCGATGTGTTTATTTTCACCTATTGTTGTTAACTAGAGGTTTTTGCGTTTTATTTTAGCAAGTTAACTGAAAATTAATTAAAATTATTAGATAGCTAAAATTATATAAGTGTAAAAACCAGTATCCAGTAAATTGCATCGTGTAAATATCATGACCCAGGGCATGTAAGTAGATTGTATGAAATTTTTATTATACTAAATAATACACTTTAATCTATACAATGGTAATTTGTAATAGGTGTTGCAGAAATATTTTAAATTAAATATACTTAAAATATAAATTTCAAATTGTATCTGAAATATACGCAATTATATTGCGAAAAAAATGTATTCGTAGACAACATTATTGAAAAACTAATAATATTACATGTAACTCATGCATTAAGCTATTTTTTTTTTCACTCTGTGATTGCGGTTCAAAATTTCCAAACTTCTTAGTGCACTTGGTTACAAAATGACTATTATCGGGCTAGTTAATAAAAATAAAATGAATATTAATATTGTCAAATATCTGAAATTGTTTCGATTGGTGCTAGATTTTTTTGTAATGTTTCAGAAGTATTTTTAATATTTTAAATAGATAAATACCTAAATATCTCGCTGTTATTTTTTTTTATTTTTAATTGCAATTAGATAAAAAAGTTGTGGCAATTATTAAACGTAACTCAATTTTAAGGAGCTACTACTTCCTGAATTTCTGCTGTAAGATAAGAAAATTAAAAACAAAAATTTCTAGGATTTTATCAAGGGAATTTTAGATCATTAAGTGTACAGAAGGGGTATCAAAAAATGCTGTGAAAAACTGTTCACATTTTAAGGAGTATTATTTGAATTAAATTTCACCAGCTCTAAATTTAAGGATAATTAAAAATATTCAAGCAAGACACCCTACCAACAGAAACATGAATGAGCGACAAATTAGGTGATAATTATTTATCATTCGCTTGTACGTCATGTACTTAAAAAATTGGTCTTTTTGGCTTATTATTAAAATTAAAATATATTTAAATGCACAAAACCAAAAATCTAAATTTAAAATCAATAAAAAATATAAGAAAGACATCTGATTTTCCAAAAAAGACTGATTAGAAGAAATTCAAAATTTGATAAATTTTTACAATGCAATATTTTATTAAAACAAATCCGAAAAATTTTATGATGCCATAATATGCTTTGACAGAAATGGAAAGACGTATGTATTTATATTTATAAGGTGAGGGTTTCTTTTAATAAAAGTCGAGACGAGAATCTCCACCCCTTCATTCTCGTTTCGTCTTGAATGTCGAGACTGAATGGTGTCGAGCGAGACGAGATTAGGTCAAGACGACAAGAGAGTACACACATTTTGTCTCGTCTCCTTGCATCACTAATTCTGTATAATCAGCCAATTCCCTATTCTTTTTTAGGTGTCAGTTGTTTACCAACGATGCCCAAATCAACCTCAGCCGAGTGAAGCAGAGAGCCGAACAAGCAAAACAAGAGTTGGGTAACGTGGATATCAAATTCGACCCGACCGTGGGAATTGAAAATTTCTTCTCAACTTGAGATACTAAACTACCAAAGAAAACTTGACGCTCAATATATTGTGCCAAACGTTGTTCGGAGTGAAAACATTTTTTTCGGACATTATTGTGGAATCACATATCTTGTCTAACCAAGTATGACAAACTTTTCTCTCGCGTGATTAGAGATATTAGAAATAAGAGACTGAAGACAAATGGGTGAAAACTAAATATTTTTTCTTATATACTGTGGGCAAAGTAAATTGCCATCTTTGGACGTTAAAACATATCCTAAAAAGTACACTAAATTTGAGCCATGGTTTTTAGTAATAGGTTTTTGCAATTATATCAAAACGTATCAATTTTTCATTAGACTACTTATGGTATATAAAGGGTTTTATTGTTTGTTTTTTCGTAGAATCATTTGTTTTTGCGACATCTGCTTTTTTGTCTAAAAAATACATTTTTTTTCCTATACCACTACACCAAAATGGTAGGAGTATGTCCTATTAAGTAAAATTAGGAGTCAACTTCTGCGGCGTAGCCGGTTTGTACATTATGCAAATTCTATAATTTTTTAAATAGCAACATCTCTTTTCTTTCTAAAAATGAAATAGATCTCATCATTCTAATTTAAACAATCAAGGAAAGTAAAGCATATTCCAATTTATTTAATTCTTAAACGTAAAAAATTGATGCATTTGTCTTTATCCGGAACAGCCCTCGTAGCAAATTCTACCACACGTGCATACAGTTATTTGGGGGTCTTGTAAACAAAAACCAAAATAGTAAATGATATAATATGCTGTTTCAAGTCTATTGAAAAAAAAATTCTTTGGTTGTTTTACCCTTTTCTTCCAGAAAAGAAAATGCTTTTCAATGCAAACAAAATGTCTAGTATAAGGTTTTTGGCAGCATACAGAAATAAAAACTCACCTGATTTTCATGGACATATTTCATGTGTATGTGCCTGTACAATGTCAATTGTACTAATTATTAACAAAACACAAAAACCCAAACCTGACGTAACCTGGGTTAACCAAACCGTAAGTTGGACATTTTTAACCATAAATAACCGTGGAAGAGACAATTTTTTTTACCAAAAAAATCACTAAAAATCTTGTTTTATTCAACTTTTTCGGGTAAGTACGACTTCCAGGTTGTTTCCAGAAATTTTAAGCTTCTATGCTGTTTCTAATAATTAAAATATGTTGTTCTTACTGATTTGTATTGTTATTTTTTTTTGTAAAAGTTACCTAAAACATAAATAACTTAAATATTTTCCTATTATTTTGTTGAACGATTTCCAGCCATATTTTAAAAATAGACAGTTGTGGTCAAGATGTATGCATATAATTATTTGGTAATACTTGTTGTGGTTGCAGAAAAACATGTGGATTAGGTCTGCTGGGGATATCACATAAAAAAATCGGTAAATAGGCCGGATCTTCCCTCTACCACACTGTAACAAAACTTTCTATGTGGGAAGTTTTTTTACATTTAGAATACAATACTTTTTATTTATGTTTCACTATACTTGAATGCTTTATTTAGAATGATGATATCTAGCGAATTTTTATAAAAAATACGATATTGCCGTTCAAAAAAAATAGTAACTATCTACTACGCTGCAAAAGTTGCTTGCCAATTTTCCTTATTTGGATATACTTCTACCAGTCTGGTACGGTGGAGTGGAAAAGAAAACGTATTTGTTAGACAAAAAGCAGTTCTTACTCGTAATACGCTATTGATGCAATTTAAAGCTTCTGCCAAAAGTGCTTCAAACCAGAGTTATTAAAAAGCTCAGTATGTTGTGTTTATGAAATGAAATCATTTTTTTTTCTAATTCATGTTATATCCAGTAGAGAGAAAGAGTGCTGACACATCTGATATGGTATTTTGAAATTTACCTTATAAGTAACTTGATTATTACGGATAGAGAAGCTACATATTTAATATACTTAATAATAAAGTTTAATTTTTGAAATCAGAAGCATTTGTCAAATTACAGAAAATCTCTCCCAAAAATATAATAAGACAATATTCTGTCTATAAATGACAATTAAGATGTAGCTTAAAATTTTAATGGAATAACTTTTAAAGGAATTCGCATATATGTATCATTCCTTAATATGTATATATCCAATTTTTTCTGCCTACACCATAATCGGAAATTAAATAAATATTGTAACGTCTATTAAAATTGGTAATTTGGTTTGGCCCAGTGTGATTTATAATCATAACAGCAAAGAAAATCAATTTTTTTTAAATAATGGTCTTGGTATTGTTAAGTATAACTTAAGAATTTGTTTCCTTTATGAAACAAGTCAGTAGCACTATAACTGATTATAAATGTTCCTTTTGGTCCAGTACTGGAAAGTATCTGAAGGTGGTTTCCCCTTTCAGCATTTGCGTTTTTATCATTAATTTTATTTATTATAAAGGTTTTTTTGTTAGATAAAAAGAGACCATCCTCCCTTTGGATTTATTTTTTGCCTAGAATTTGCTGTTTTAGTTCTTGTAGGAATTAAATTACATTTTTTATTCCTCTGTTTATTTGGTGAAAATGGTTAGATAGAGATAGAGAACATTTTTAATGAATAATCTATTATCATACAGATATTATTTCGATTTCATATATTTAATACATATTTGTTTACAGAACAGCAACCTGGTAGTTATTTTCATTTTTGGTTAAAGAATGATATGATTAAAATGTAGCAAAGGCTTTTACTCTAATGCTAACTCTTTTCGGATGTATCGTTTTTAAAACATATGTTATTCACATCAGCAAATATCTTGAAATTTATTCTGACTGGAATATAACGTACATCTTCCAGTTTTAATAATAAAATACCATTTTCGTCTATATTCTAGAAAAAATGTTCGATTATCTGTTTTATATTTGTACAATAAAAAAGTGATAATATGTTACTAAGGTGATTTTATATACTAGTATAATTAAGTTTATTTTTATTTTTGTGGAAACTAAAGGACATGTAGACACTAGAAATATTAATATGTTTCTAATGCTTTGTTCAAATTAAAGGAAAAAGACCCAATCGCCATTCAGCTATATTTAAAAATTATAATGTGAGGTATTTGTATCGATTAAGTGTAAGTGTCGTCAGATCTGGAAAACGTGTAAACAGAAATAGTTGTTTGGCTTAGAACTGTACGGGATTTCTAATTACAACTTTATCTCCCTCCCTATATTTTTGTTTATATGTAAAACGAAATAACAATATTATTTTAAATTCAATTGAGTTAGCCGATACTTGATGGAAATGCATTATACACTGAATAAAACATCTATAACTTTAATTTCCATTATACTACATTAAATCTACAGTTGTTTAGACATAGTGTCTCGGATGGAATTTAGGTAATATATATATATATATATATATATATATATATATATATATATATATATATATATATATATATATATATAAACAAGACTATAACAACATCAAACTGTACAAGTAATAAAACTAATAAAGGTTCAACAATAGGGAATTATGCAAATCTACCTAATCGTTTAGTAATAGCCCGGATGTTTTAAAATTATTAATTTTACTTTCTAGAGAATTGAGTTTCTTTGATTTATTTCAGAATGAAGAATTTTAAAATTGTCATCAAATGTGTGTAGTTGGTTTGGTCGATGAGTTGCGTCAAGTGATTTATTTAATTTTTTTATGCAACTAGTTTTATGTTCCTTTATTATTTTTTTTCAAAACATCTACCGGTTTAACCAATATTTTAGGGCACAAACTACACTTCAGGATGTAAACCCCTAATTTCTTGTTTTTTTTTTGGGAATGAGCTTGTTATTTTGTATTATTTTCCCTAACGTATTGTTGGTCTTAAAACTGACTTTTAACCCATATTTAGAAAGATGTTTAGAAATTTTGCTACTTAATTTACCGATATGGGTTATAGTTTTAAAAGTAATGTGGTTGACGTTTTTAACTGATGGGAAAATAATCAATTTAGATTGCTTTTTTATAAGATTTTTTGGCAGTTATTTTATCTGCAATATTTGCTTTGTATTCGTTGTTAACTGCTATCTGTTTAATTAAATTTCGCTCTTTATTATAATTTTTATGTGATAATGGTACGTTTAGAAGTCTGAGAATAACTGACATTTATTGTGAATAAGGATGACATCTATCATATCTGTGTGTGACAGCTTATGATAGATAGATAAATAAATCAAGAAAATTAGTAGATCTTTTTTGTTCTATTTCTGCGGTAAACTTAATTTTTATATGTAAATTATTTATAAAATTTAAGAATTGGTTTAACTGCCGTTCTGTACCTGTAAAACAAGTAATAATATTATCATATACCTACACCAGTGCTGAAAATGCTTATTTAATGGATGTTTGTGTATTTTTTCCTATAAATTATTCATAAAGATTTCAGCCAACAACGGACTTAAAGGATTTCCCATTATTAAACCCACATGTGATCAGAATCATCAGAATTTTATATAATTCACCATTAAATTCAAAATAATTTAAATCCAAACAGACAGAAAAAGCATCTAAAACATCCTATTTTATTATAGAATTTACTTTATTTTTTATTAGCAAATTTTTAACAAACGTTTTTTTAAAAAATGATTAAAAACACAGGAAAAGAAATTTCTCTTTAATGACTCTTAAAAATCTAAATTAATAACTGAACCCGCAAGCTCCAACATTATATTCTTTAATTAAATTACATAAAAATGATTTACCAATAAGACCTGTAGTATTCTTTGTAACAGCTTCATCTACTAAATTATTTAACAAACTGATTAAGCATATAAAAAAATTTTGCAACTTTGAAGCAAAATGGCGTATTAAAAACTTATGAATTAATAAACAATATCAGAAGTACCAATCTCCCATTAAATACAAAATTTATTTTTTTTGATATTCAAAATTTTTTTTTCTAGCATTCTACCAAACAAAAAAATAGAATTTGTTTATAAAAATGAAGTGAATTTATAATAAAACAGGATATTATAGATGCTCTTTCAGTCTGTTTAGATCAGAATTATTTCGAATACTTTGAATTTAATGGTGAATAAAGCCAAATAAGGGTTTAATAACGGGAAATCCTTTTAAGTCCGTTGTTGGCTGAAATCTTTATGAACAATTTAGAAGAAAAAATACACAAACATCTATTAAATAAGAATTTTCGTTACTGGTATAGGTACGTTGATGATATTACTTGTTTTACAGGTACAAAACCACAAATAAACCAATTCTTAAACTTTCTAAATATTACATCCAATAATTAAGTTTACCGCAGAAATAGAACAAAATAAATAAAAATATTTTCTTGATCTAACTATAACATATAAAAACAAAAAAACCTGATTTCTCTATCTATCATAAGCCTTCACACACAGATATCTAAACGTACCTTTATTAAGTGAACATTATAATAAAGAATAAAGAAGAAAAGAATAAATTTATTTAAACAGATAGCAGTTAACAACGGATACAAAGCCGATATTGTAGATAAAATAATCGCCAAAAATCTTATAAAAATGCAATCAATTTAGTTTTCCCATCAGTTAAAAGCCAACCAAACTACTTTTAAAGCGATAACTTATATCGGTAAATTAAGAACCAACATTTCTAAACATCTTTCTAGAAAGGTGTTAAGAATCAGTTTTAAGACCAACAATACATAGGGAAAATAATCAAAAATAACAAGCTCCCTCCCAAAAAAAAATGAAGAAATCGGGAATTAAGTGCTGAAGTGTAGTTCGTACCTTAAAATGTATATTGGTCAAACCGGCAGATGTTTTGAAAAAAAATGAAAGAACATAAAACTAGTTATTAAAAAATACAAATAATTCACATTACGCAACTCATCTACTAAACCAATCACACACATTTTATAACAATTTTAAAAGTCAATTTTCTAGGAAGTATGGAAATTAATAAATTTAAAACATCAGGTAGATTTGCATAGTTCCCTATTGTTGAACCTCTATCGATTTTATTACTTGTTAAATTCCAATATTTTAATTATCTTTCTATATATATATATATATATATATATATATATATATATATATATATATATATATATATATATATATATATATATATATATATATATATATATATATCTCATTGTAAAAGAAACTTAAACTAAAGAAGACACTGTGTTTTTGTCATGGTTTAATGTAATACAGTGGAAATTAAAGTTACAGACGTTTTATCCAGTGAACAATTATTTTGTAAAATTTTATATGTTTATTTTAAATTTATTTTTCAATATACATTGTACCCCCACACACACAAAAAAAGAAGCTCAACGTACACGGTGATCCAACGAGGACGAAATGGGATTTTTTTCAGCTGTAATCTTACCTATTAAAAAGCTAAAATTACCATTGTATGTACCTTTCTTTGCAGAATTGGAAAATGCTAATAAATATTTGCATTTTTCTACATCTCTTGCCACATATACTTTCTATACTTTTTTAAAGTATACAAATATTTTTAAAACGATTACTCTATTTCCATTTGCTAGAAATAAATAATACAAAATTAACGAGCACACTAGTTGCTTGAAGTCTTTATTGGTCAAGATTTTCTTTGAATTGTGAAATGCATTACTTATTTAATAATAGCGGGTGGGTATTTAAAAAAAAAGAACGCGAAACGGTCATTATTAGCCGAATAAACAAGACTCCGAGTCGAAATTTTTATTACATTTGAAAAATACCTCTCAGCAAACTGACCCATCGTATGTCTGTTAGTTTTTGACTTTGAAAGCGTAAATATTATCTCGAGCAAATAGGATAATGTTCTTAAAATAGGCGCTAATGTTTCTTATAAAAAAATTGCTCAATTACGTCAATATGATGATACTATGTCAGGCTCATTTATTTTCAGTTCAATTTTTCCTATTGGCATTTTCCAATTCTTCAGAGAAAATTAAATCTAACGACTTTCAGTTCTTTAAATAAGTAAAATTGTAGCTGAAAAAGTCGTGTTCACTCTTCGTTGGATAACTGTGTACATCGATAAACACACGAAACGACTCGATTAAAACTTAACTCAGGTTTATAAAAGTATATATTTTAAATAAATCGATGGATTTTAATGATTCTTGAATTATTTCAAAGCTTGTATACTGAGTACTCCAACTTTTTAGTTTCTTGCAGCCTCTGAAATATGTCGGCTTGAAATGGAGCTGTGATTTGCTTGTAAATTTCAAACTCATGTTCGGCCAAATGTCGATAATCAGGAAAGCTTATCTTTTCGCGATTAAATTCTATATCTGCCGTGACTGAAAAAACTTAAAATATAATTTATATACATTTTGTAACAGAATATCGGAAAGTCTCAGTTTTTCAATAAGCAAGAAACTAACTTTTTGGAACAAAAAATAAGATATGATAAATACTGACCTCGATAATCTTAACAAAAAAACAACATACTTTTACTCGCGATGCCACGCACGAGCTAAGTCTGGAATATAAACGAGCACTGTAATAACACCTAATGGGACGTTTATTCTATAATACTTTATTTCTTGCTCTCTATAATATTTTTTTTAATTAATAAAAAGTTATGTTTATTAAAATTTAAGTAATATTAGTTGGCAATCTAACAATCCTATTACATTAACGATGTCATATCCATTGTTTTCCGGTGCTAACTATGATTGTCTTGCTTGTCGCTGTGTCACTTCAAGTGAAAAAATGTCAAGACTGACAAATCACTGCTTCCTAATAAAAATTACATGGAAGTGTTGTCAGGCAACACATTACGGCATCAGATCCTTCTCTTTTGATCTTACTCGGGCTTTTGATACTGTTAATAAGGATTTTCTGGCTTTAAAATTAAACAGTTTTGGAATTAGGGGTAATTTGAATGAATGATTTCTTTTTTAACTAACAGGACATTTTCGGTGAGGGTTGACGGTCAAAGTCTGATCTTTTTAATCAAAATATAGAAATACCTCTGGGTAGTATCATGGGACCGCTTAGGTAGAGTATTCTTGTCTCGGATCCGGATATGGCTGCATAGAGGAGTAAAGCCAGTTTTATTCCTTCCTGGTGTAGGTAAAACAAACTTATGGTTAATCAGGCGAAAACTGTGTGCTTGGAAATAAAAACCGTAAAACATCATGTGGTCCCATTTTTGATCTAGATGGTCACAAGCTAATTTTAACTCGATAAATTTCTTGGGTGTCTCCATTGATAGTGATTTATACTGGAATGGGCAAATTTCTAAGGTGTGTTCAAAAATCAATAAGAGCTCCTATGTTTTAAACTGTTTAAAGCAATACATAACTCGTGAATCTCTTCTAAGTGTTTACTATGCCTTTGTTTATTCTTCAGATGCTTATAATATTGTTGTATGAGGTGTATGGGGTCAGTCATCCGACATCAATAGATTCCGCAAAAATAATATTCTTACTGTCTGCTCAATTTATTAACACTCGGAATAAGTCTAATGTCTCGCTTCTAAAACAAAATTTAGAAATGTATAAAAAATCTCCTCTGTCGGCCGGTAGTCGCATTTTTAATCTGTTGTCAAGTGTCTTGGAAAAACCACATGACAAATTTAGAAATAAATCCCCACTTGTTCAATGTATATTTTAGAGGCTGCAACAAATAAAAAGTTTGGAGACCCCGTATGTAAGCTAATATTGTGGCTTTGAAAATACCCAATAAACGTCTGCTAAAAACAGTCAGTGATGAGAAAAAAGTGACCTATATAGAGCACCGTCGGATAAGTATCACCCAATATAAACCATCGAACCAATTTCTAAATGTGTCACAATACTATTCTTTTTTCCCATCTATAAAAATCTTTTTTCTATGTAGCGGTTCAAAATCCCTGAATAGTCGATTTCCATTTGTCCAAAAAAGGTTTATTACGAGTAGCTCGTAAAAAAAACGCCATAAAAGAAAGTTTTTGCAAATCCAAAAACAATATTTCTCGTTTCAGCTGGCCAGCAAATTTAATATATGCAAGTAAAATTATTCGTTCCTAATAAAATATTTTATGACTTCTAACAATTTAGAAGCAAATTATTTTTTTATAAGATTAAATATTATTTATGAATTATTATTTTATTATGGGTATTATATGATTACATTCGGGTTAAAATTAGGTAAAGATTAATTAAAAAGATTAGAGTAACAGAAGACCTGAATTAATTTTTTTTTAATTTCATTGACATTGGATGTTTTTACCTTGCCAAGCAAAAATTTGTTGATTTCACACACGATATAAAAAAAAGTACATTCAGTTGAGCTGTTGAATGTTTACCTGTTAGACGATAGATTCTTACTGTTTGTTAACATAATATATAAAGATTTTACTCACTCATTTCCTTAGAAAATGTATCAAAAGTGAAGGGATCATTGCCACACAACTGTTTAGTTTAATGAAGACTTATAATCTGTGCAGATGAACTGTCTATTTAAAAAATGCAATTAGAACTCGTAAAAAGAATGACCTACTTCATAGAGTTAATAAAAAATACTCAAAAATTTCCAATTTCTGAGGAGATCAAGCTCATGAATCGGGGCATATCTGAGGGCACCTTTCTGAACCTCTTAAATTCAGTAAAGTTCCACTAATTTTTAAAAAGGAGATGGCAATGACAATAGATCGATAGCACTCTTACCTATCTTTTCAAAACTATTGAGACGTACAGGGTCATTTTCGCTGAAACTAAAGATGCCACAAACAGATCTTAGCTAACCGTCGTCGTTTCTGTGCTACAGGGTGATTTTGACAATTTGTCGTTTTCAGGCAAATTTCCGTAGAATCCAATGGCGTCCTCAGATTATTTCCAAAGATTATACTTTTTGAGATATTGCCATAACTTGCCTTCTTTTAAATGGGATCACATATCATAGTCCATATTTATTTTCATGAATAACGCCACAAAATGCATTTTACAATTTTTTTTTCAAAACCATATTTTTTTTATTGAAGAAAACATTTTTCATCATAAAAGTAAAATTACTAATATGGGAGAAACAAACTTATTTAATGAAATATATAATAAAAACAACAGATATACTTTAACAAAATCTAAAAAAATATAATTTACAAATGTTCAAATTGCTCACCATTATATGTCCTACATTATTTGGCAAAGTTTTTGTATTCTAAAAGATTGTCTGCAATTGTTCAACTGCATTTTCTGTGGCCGCTTTTAATTGTTCTGTTTTGTCATGTTGCCTTGCATAAAAGTTGGTTGAGCCAGTTTAGGATAATTCCTGCATTGTGGGCTGGAGTCTTGGAAGAATATATTATTCAGTTGGGCCAAAAGGATATTTTCCAGAATTCGCATAGAGTTTGCTTCTAGGATTTGTAAATACCTATTTGAATTTAAATTTCTTTCAAAAAGATTATAAATAATTTTTCTCTTAAAAATAAAGCAGGAAGCATTGAAGCCAAATCTCCCCTGACGTTCTCTAGGAATAACGACATGTTGTGGTTCCTGACTCTAGAAGCGCGTATTGTGTCGATTCAGAATTCCCGAACTTGTGCGAAAAATGTGCTTCATCCGAGCAAATAATTTCGTTGTGAAAATCATGATATTCTGCTTTCATACTTAAAAATCATCTGCAGAACTCCAATCTACGCGATCAGCGTCACCAGGGTGCACTAGTGGACCTCGTCTGAATTTGTATGGTGTGAATTTGTTTTTTAGGATTCTTTGCCGTATATCTTTTTCCATTTTTCTATATGATGTTTACGGATTTGCTTGAATAAGAGCTAAAACATTGACCTCAGATTCCTCGTTCTCTTTGTTATAGGCTTGTGGTCGAGGTTTGCAAACAGACCCATATTGTCGTAGATTTGATTGAATTTTTTTAAATGTTCTTTTATCGGGTTGTCTTCTTTCAGGATATCTATACCAAAATTAACGCAATGTATGACATAGTAGCGCGAGGATTTTGTTCTCGGCGTTACGATGGTTAAATATCCATGGCGGCCTACGTAAAAAAATTGAAAAATGTCTTTAGCTGCGTTATTAATAAAACTAAATATAGGCTATGGTATATATTTTTACAGCTTTCAGTAAGCCTGATACCAGAAGAGAAAAATATATAAGGTGTTCCATTTAAAAGAAGGCAAGTTATGTCAATATCGCAAAAAGTATAACCTTTGGAAAAATCTGAGTACGTCACTAGATTCTACGGAAAAGGTTCTATAAAGGCCCGTTTTTACATTTACAATAATTTTTAAAATAACCGAGATACGGGGGGTGCCTGAAAACGACAAATTTTTAAAATCACCCTGTAGCACAGAAACTATGACGGTTAGCTAAGATTTGTTTGTGGCATCTTTAGTGTTAGCAAAAACTACCACTGTGTTGTTCATAAGTGAGCCAGAAAACCTACGAAAATGAGACACCGTGTACATAGGACCAAGTGTAGGGAGCTATTTTTATTGTGTCTTTTGTTGCTGATAAGTACTGCCATTAGTTAATAGAAATTTACTTTATAATTATTTTACCTCGAAATTTTTATTTGATTCGTGTGAATATGAATGATACGTATGGGAAAACATCCAACGGATCAACTGTATTTCTGAATATTTTTTTCATAATATGTAAATAATTATTTTCATAATATGTAAACAATTATTTTCATAATTTTGATTGATGATTAATGAAAAAAATTATTTTTATTTAAGTCTTGTCGAAATGTGAATAAAAAGTCGGTAGTTTCATTTAAAAATCCAATTAAACGTGAGTTAAAAATTGACGCAGAGTGTTCTGTGACAACAATAGTTCACATTGACATTAAAAGAAAATTTAAAAAAAAAACGAAAGGGTAGAGGCGTACATTGCCACGTGTATGGGGTTGAATATAAACCAACACTTATTCACAGGGAAAATTCACTTCTAAGTTTAAAATATTTAAAATCATTTTATTTTATTGATAGTTTTTTTGAAACTTATGAAAACCTATTCTAATTAACTAAACTAATTCAAGGGCTTTCTTCTTTTCTCTTACTATTTTCTCTTTTCGTATTTTGACACCGTGTATATACTTGCATTTTAGATTCTGCATACAATTTTGAGCATGTTTAATCTAATGTAAGTAATATTTAAAGTTATTATATAAGGAAAAATAATTGCATTTTCTTATATTAAATTTTGAAGATTTGGTGGTTGGCTCCAATCGGTAACTATAGGGTGGTACCACAGCTAATATAACATACAGCTCCCCTTCTTAGGGTCGGCACCTTTATTCTGGCGGTCGAAAACCAAGTGAGATGAAATTGTCGTTTCCTTTTCTCGCTGGTGGGAAAAGTCAGAGCCAGACTAAACTGATTTTGAATATTGTAATAAATAACTAGTTTGTGACGGACAGTACCGGAGTAGGCAATGTTTAAATTTACATTGATATGGTTATTGTAAAGCGATTTAATTGAATAATTAGAATATTATTAATGATATTAAAAACCAATAACCGACATAGTCTTAATAAAGAGTAGCGTAGAGTTGTATATACCGGGTGTCAACGATTCTATTAGACAGGCCATAACATGTAAAGTATTTGACGTATCAAAAAGAAATTTGGTATAGGTAAATGATACATAAAGGAGAGAGTTTTCGCATATTTTTTACTTTCCGGTCACTTCCGGTTTTACCGGAAATGACTTCAGTTTCAATGTTTTAAATGAAGCACTTTGAATATTTTTACATTTTTGGATTCCTGAGACAATTCTGAATCAGAATATGAAATCTTTTTACGCCTACTTGATTTTTTACAGCCATTTTTAAAATTGCATCTAGGTGGCCATAACCGGACGCAAATTAATCTAAGGACCTAAAATAATGAGAGAATAATACAATCGCTAAGTTTTAGTGATTAGTCTGATAACTAGGAACAAGACAAGTTGATAAAATCAAATTTTTGTGTCGTAACTTTTTTTTCCAAATGGCGACCCTTTTTAGACAAGCACTTTTTAAAAAGAGGATTATTTTGCGAATCTAACGGAACAAACTTTTTTACGATTGGATTAGAAATAAGCTCAAAAATGAAATATAACTTAGGAAAAAGTATGCCATGGATAGCCATGCTGGATATTAAGTAAAATTTTTTGTCTTGACAGTGACACAATCGTATGTCTGCTCAGAAAGAATAGGTCAGTGTCACTGTCCAAACAAAAAATCCTACTTAATATCCAGCATGGCTATCCATGGCACACTTGATAAAATTTAATAATTGATTATCAAGTATTTTTCTAAGTAATATTTAATTTTTGAGGTTATGTTTAATCCAATCGCAAAAAAGTTAGTACCGTTAGATTCGCAAAAAAATCCTCTTTTCAAAAAGTGCTTGTCTAAAAAGGGTCGCCATTTGGAAAAAAAATAGTTAGACACAAAAATTTGATTATTATCAACTTCTTTTGCTCCTAGTTATCAGACTAATAACTAAAACTTAGCGATTGTATTATTCTGTCATCATTTCAGGTCCTTAGATTAATTATTAGCGTCCGGCCATGGCCACCTAGTTGCAATTTTAAAAATGGATATAAAAATCAAGTAGGCGTCAAAACTTTTTAAAATGTCATAATCTGATTCAAAATTGCCTCAGGAATCCAAAAATGTAAAAATATATAGAGTGTTCCATTAAAAAAACTGAAACTGAAGTCATTTCCGGTGAAACCGGAAATGACTGAAAAGTGAAAAATATACGAGAACTCTCCTCTTTATGTACCATTTAACTATATGAAATTTCGTTTTGATACATCTAATACTTTACAAGTTATGGCCTGTCCAATATGTTCGTTGACACCTGGTATGTATACTAATAGATAAAGGAAAATGATGTTAAATAAAATTCCATGGTATTTTATGATTTCAATGGTTATTATTAAGTAAATGAAAAAGAAAAAATTACACAAATGTTTAATAGTAAAAAATGCTTATGGAGTAAACTAAACAGAAATATTTTTATAAATTTTTCCATATTATTAATTTATTCCTGCTTATATTTTTGAAGTTTCCATTTATTGTTTTTAGCGTATAATAGATTCTTACTCTTATATATAGATTAATGACAAATTCTTTGGGAAAGTATTCACATGGATGAATAAAATGCAATGATTTAGTTAAACCAAAAAGATTGCTACAAAGGTTAGGTTTTATTGCAAGTGTTTCAAAGTGTTCTTGAAATATTAGTTCGACTTTACAAATAAACTCTACAAATTTATCATTTGGCATTTGTAGGTTTCCAAACGTATCTTTGTCGGCATTTTCATATGCTTTTAAAAAACAATAAACGGATGAATCATCTAAATCTTTGTGGTCTTTGCTATATTTAATGCAATTATCACAAGAGTGAACTCGAAGGGATTTATTTAAAAGATATCCACACACATACCTTATAAAATTTTTTTCTAACATTTCATCTCGGGAATAATTTATTTTATTAATTTCGAGGCTTACTTCTTTTAGTGAACTGGTCTCTTCCTCAGGTATAGAATCGTCTTTACAGTCGGGAAGCCTTAAGAGCATTTGATCTGCATCTGCCTCACAATTTTCTGCACCTGAGTTAAGTAAGTTAACGCACTGCAACTTTCTAAAAGTTCTGTGAAACTGTATGGCTGTTGGGTTGATGCATTTGCCGTTTTCACTTCTAATTTTACCAAAGTGATTTTCAAGACAATCTTGGTTCAATTTTCGGGTAAATAAATAATCAAAACTAGCATTCTCACGAAGATAATTAAATAAATTTAGAATACTATTGATAGAAATTTGAAAACATTTAATGAATTTAACTTTTTTCGTTAAGTTTACATTATTTCTATCTCTAACTTCAAGTTTCTCTAAAAAAGATAGGCATTCAGTCAAAAACTCCATTTGAAAGGGTTCCCCTTTGAAGGCTGCATTATACCTTTTACCGGGTGAAGTTTGTGACGAATTTAAAATATCAAAGAGCTGGTCTATTCTCTTAACAAACTCTGCAGTCTCAGTGGCTTCTGCAGGTAGAGAACCAAATCTGATGTAAAAACTCATGCCTACAAAAACAGAATTGCTAAATACTTGTGTGGCAAGTTTAACTTTCATTTTTTGAAAATTTGTGGGATATATATGTGAGTCAGTTAATTTATGTGCTGCTTTAACCGGAAATTTTTTATCTATTTCATAAAAGTCAATTATGTACTGCCAAGAAATTTTTTTACCATCAACGTAAAAGTCATACTTCATTAGCATATTTCTAATGGCTTTTATAATATGGGGCACATCAAAAATATAATAAAGGTAACGATTTTGAAGGCAAAAACGGCTATTTTGAATAGAGATATTTAAAATATTACTTAATTTGATATTATTAGAACCCATGTCAGAAGTAACTGCACAAACATTTAAGCCAATATTTTTCAATTTTTGCAAAGCTTTACTTAAATTTTCGTGCAATAATTGCGCCGGACAAGAAGTATGACAAAGAAAATAGGCGAGAGGCTGTTTCCATTTGCAATAAAGTCCTCTTAACATGAACACGCATGCAGTCAAAGCTGGTTTAAAGATCTTCTCTTCTTTGTCATCTATGGCCAGTCCAATTATACAGTCTTGAGACCGTTCATAAAACAAATTTGCTTTAATAGACATCTCATCAAAACATAGTAGGCAATACCTATTTTGCTCTTGAAAACCGTCAATCTTTTTTTTTAACAAATTATAAAATTCAGCGTTTTCTAATCCTGGTCTTATTTTAATAGCTCGAATTTCTTTTAACAATGTATTGGGAGCTGGAAGGCTATATTTATGCATTAAATATTTTTTATAAACTCGGGGACCGGCAAAATATATGGACAAACATTCAGTTTTGAACTCTTTACTATAACGTCTACCCTTTGGATGTTTTCGCCCTTGTGATATCTGCATATTAATAATTTTAGCAGTGTCGACCGAATTGCAAAATTTGAATGTCAGAGACATATATTGATTTAAAGTTATATTATCTAACTGACTATCTAATTGTCTTTCGAGTGTCTGAACTTTTTTTCGCAAATATTGATTTTCTGTAGTAAGAGATTTAATGTTGCGTCTATATTTTTTCTTCCTCGGAGTATCAAAAGATAAGTTGGCTGATGTTTGGGTAGAACTTGGAGACATCAGAGGGGGACTACTAGCATCGAAGGGTCTGGCTTCAGTTTGATTCTCGGTTTTCCCTGGAACTTCAACTTCGGTTTCCACCTCGATTTCGTCCTCGGTTTTCACGTCTACGTCGCGGTCGTCCTGAGTTTCACCCTCGACTTGGACCTCGGTTTCCACCTTGTCTTTGGCCGTGGTTGTAGGCTTGATTCTGACTATGTTTGTTTGACCTACTAGAAGAAGAAAATAACATCAGTTTATAAATAATTCAAAGATCGTAGAAAAAACGTATTTCCTTCACACCAATCATGGTGCAAAATTCGCAAAAAAGATCCTTACACTTTTATTTAGCTGTTACAACTTAACAATACAAAATTATAGAATATCGTAAATACCTGGGTCAGTATTTGTGATAGCTGGAACTAAAATTCTGTCATCCAGAACTCTGATTTTCGCAGGAAGTAGCAAGGGTCTACTATATGCGTGGTCACCCTTAATGCTCTTAGAACTTCCTTCAAGAGATGGAAATAATGTAGGAACTGCAGTGGCTTTCAATCGTGTATGAAGATGACTAGTATACATTTTTTCTTCAAAATGGTCTTCACAAAGAGTGTAGCTATTATGAGCTTTTTCCAATTTGTCTAACAGATCCTCTCGATTGGCTTTCATTGCCCATACCTTAGCTCTGTAAAATTTAAAAAAAAACGAAGATAGTATAAAAAAATAAAAATGTTATTTAGTAATTCCTTTTGGCTCTCAATTTTACCGGAATTGACCCCCTAATTTATTTTTTTTTAATTAAGTAGAACTAGTGTTTTTAAAAAAACCGGCTTTTTTCCAATTGGAAGTATATTAATTTAATTTTAAAGTTTTTAATTAATACATTTTGGTTCTTTATTTTTAACTTTTTAAATTTTCTTTACTAATTTTAAGGAAGAACATTTTTTGTTTCTTAACTTATTTTTCATGTTAACAAAAATAAAAACTAGGATAATTATAAATTGTATTTTTCCATATTTTGTTTTTTTTTAATCTTTTGGAAAAAAACGGATTTTTTCGGGAAAAACCCGGTTTTTTCCGAGGTGTTAAAACACTAAGTAGGACTCTGTATATATTTTTTTGTGCTATCGCATTCAACCTAAACTTAGCTTTTCAACGATATTTTAATTTTTGTTTTCAAAATGGCGACTAGACAGCAATTTTTTTGAAAATTCAACATTGCCGCTTTATAAAAAAAAAATGCATTTATACAGTACAAAATTTAAAACTGTTTTGTTTTTTTTTAGAACACTTCACAATGACTATAAAATAGCCATTTATTTTAGAGAAAGGCTACCTGATTTGTCAAGGATGTCTAGCATATCGTTATCTTGAAAATAAAGTTAAGCATGCGACACATCTTTAAAAACGTAATTTTATGGCGAAAATGACTTATAAAATATACAAGGTACCATTAAAGTAAATGCTCTTTCGATTAAAGAAAAGTAAAAAATTCAAAAAATAAGTTTATTTTGGACTATTTAAAACATATATTTATAAATAGCGCCTGTATTTTTTGTAAAATGCGGCAATGTTGAATTTTGAAATAGGTGTCCAGCCTCCATTTTGCAAAAAGTTAACTTGTGGAATATAGTAGAAGACTATTATAGGCTGAATAAAATAGTGCAAAAAATATACAGGTTTTTTTTCTTTAAATAAAAAGCAGAGTCACTTCCGGCAAAATTCGAAGTAACTTTTAGTTGTTTTTGCATCGGAAATTTGTCTCTTATGGAATTAGACAAATGTTTCAAATTTCAAATAGATATTTTTAAGACCACAAAAATATCAGCTTGTTACTTGTCTCATGTATCACCCGGTCACAGCAAACTTGGTTCTAAAAGCAACACCTATATTTTCAAAAATGATAAAGTTAAAGGGAAAATAAAGACCCCAGCTTGCAGAAAATATTCAGTACTTCTTAGAACTTAAACATCTTTTAAATTTGAATTTCCGAATATACGCACACGATCGTTAGAATCGCTAGGTTTTTAACTAATCTTGTCATTTATTGTGCACGTTCTATATATTTTTTGTGTAGTGCAGACTCTATAGATTGTAAAAAAATCAAAGTTAGGGGCTTTCTAGTAAAAAACAACTATGACTATGTACTATGAAAAAAAAAATTTTTTTTTCAAAAAAACACACATACCTCAAAAAAAACCGCTGCCAATGGAATCACTACTTCCACATCGTGTCAAACTAGTACCTATATATTTTCTTACCCGACCCTTGTTTTCAGACGAAAAAAAAATAAAATTTAGAATTTCAACCTACTCTCCTCCCCTAAAATTTTATTAAAATGATGAACGAGTTTTGAAATTGAAATCAATACCCTCAAAAACCCATAGAACTACGTAACACTCGATTTTTTAAACAGCATAATTTTCATCCCCTAACCTAACCTAACATAGCCTAAACCCCTTATTTTCACAGAAATCTCAAGCAGGACATATAACATGATCATTTACAAAAAATAACTATTTTTTACCGATTAACCCCACCTTTCCCTAAGCCGTTTTTGCATAAAAGCGATCAGAATCATTCTCCTATGGACTGCTCTTCGTGTGCCAAATTTCAGCGCAATAGCCCAAGTTATCGCGTAATCTGACATACAGACAGACAGACAAACAGATTTTTTTCTCGCCGAAATTAGTTTTTTTTACAGGTTTTGAGTCATTTAAACTCGGCAATTTACAATCAATAACTATTTTTTACGGATTTACATCCTCTTCCCCCTAAGCCGATTTTTCCCAAAAACAATCCGAACCATTCTCCTATGGACCCCTCCCTGTGTACCAAATTTCAGCTCGATAGCACAATTCCTTCGAGAGTTATCGGGTAAACAAACAGACCGACAGACAGAAACATTTTTTTCGCCGAAATTAGGTTTTTTACACGTTTTGAGTAATTTTAAATCGATTTAGCGAAAATAATTTTTCGGACATTTTTTTGCCGACACCAAAGCCGATACTATACTTCCCCGTCTTTTGGAGATGTGGAAGTAATATCTGCTTTTTAAATTCTAAAACTCTTAAAATTGTGTTTTAAAAAAACTAAGCTAATCTCGCAATCAGAATAAAAAATCTTTTTTCTAAATTTTCAGAACAAATAATTGAAAAATTTGCCATTTTGTTTAACATCCTGTATAAATAAATTTTTGGCTCAAGCGAGTTTTACTCCTAAATCGGTATTATTCAATAAAATTTGCAAGATAAGAAATAGCTGAAAACCGCATCTCAATATCTCTTGTTTTAAAAATATTCAAATTTTACCTAAAAATTCACCTGTCCCGTTTACTCTGTACAACAGTGCATTCGATAATTAATGGACATAGTGCATTTTTTGCACCTAAATATTTATTTCCATTCGTACTAATTATATAACCACACGTTTAAAAGCAATAAAACATCATAAACCAAGACAGTCGCCGGCCCTTTGGAGTTTCGGGATAATAAATCTGTATTAGAAATATTGCTTTTTTTATTTTTCTAAAGGACATATTATATTCATGCAAATTTTATTCGATTTTGACCATTGGAAATACCTACCAAGAAAATATTTTTATCTGATCGAAAGGCGCCGGCCGGGGTTGTCATTTGCATTTTACTATACCAGACCATTAATTACTTCAAAGTATGGCCTATATTATTCGAAAAAAATCTACTCTACCTGCCCCACCAAATAAAAGCCTTTTTATTGATCTAATATATCTTCCTTTACCTGCAAGATTTATTTAAGTACCTAAATTAAAATTTTAATAACCAAGTTCGAAAATAATAAATTCATATTCTATACTTTCAAAGAGGCGCCTATCCGATTTTTTAATAAATAAAATTTCATTTTAGGCTGAAAAACTGATTAGATGTATTACCAACGGGTTTATTTGTCTTAATCGAAACATTTTATAAATCTATAAGTAATTGAAAAATAAAAGAAACCTCAAATTATTTTAAGGAAAAATTAGCGAATAAACTAAAACTTTTGTCAACCCATGCGGTAACTAAAACGTAAAGAACTATAAAAAACACTATTTACGACTTTAATTATCTTCAACAAACCATCACGTAAATAATTTCAGAGTCTATTGACAAATTAAGATTTTAAAAAATAATCTATTGCAAATTACCCGGAAACTACTAACTTTTAGAAATATTCTTAATGAGATAAAAATTTCTAATAAAAAGCATGGACTCCAGAAATCTGTTAATAGTAATTTTAATTTAATAACCTCTCATCGTCTTAATCTCATAATTTAGTACAGTTGTGGTAAAGTCTCCACAAAGCGAAATCATTTAAATGCATGGCTTTTGTTTAACAAGTAACCATCAAATATAAACCAAAAGTAGATATAAAAAAATGGCGCGGATGACGCCTGACGTCTAGAAAAATATGAAAAAGTTTCAAACTATCACGTAAACAATTTCAGAGCCTAATAACAAATTATTATTTAAAAAGGTAGTTTAGTGTATTGCAAATTATTCGGAAACTACTAACATTTAGAAATATTCTTAAAGAGAAAGAAATTTCCAATAAAAAAGCGCGAACTCCAAAAATTCAATCTAATAATATAGTATAGCGAAATCATTTTAATTTTGTTTACAATAATTATCCGACTACAAATATTACCGAAAAGTATAAAAAAATTGTTAATTAAAAATAGACTCCTTTTATGAGAAATCAATAAAATGTTAATAGATCCCGAGTTATTTGCAAAAATCTTCTTTCTTTATCTTAATTTATTAATATCTTTAATGTTATGTGTGTTTATGTGACGTAATTCCAAATCCAATATCGATATTAATTTGCGCATATGTTTAGAAGCAATAACAAGAATTAACACCATTTTGAGTTATTGAACTGGATTAGAAGGCAGGGACTTTCAAAAACAAAAAACAATACTTTTTTAGTTAAAGATAATCGATATTAGTGTTATAAAGCATCAGTTCTTTGCAAATTCAATAAGAGATATTTTATGAAAAATATGTTTTTAACAATATCTTTCATACAACTTTTCATTTTTCCAAAAACTTAGCTTTCGTGGCTGCAATGTGAAAAAGTGTTTTTTCATCCATACATTTTTGTGTGTTACAGTCATTAAAAAAAGATAATGCTTCAAAAACATATTTCAAATTTGTCTAATTCAGTAACACTAAAAGCCAACAAAAGCCCGGAAAACTTTTAATAAGTACTTACCGGTCAGCCTCTTTGGGAAATCGAAAAAATTTCTTCTTGGAGTTATAGCCTTTATTAAAACAGGATCGCACTGCACAAACATGATGATGTCCAATCTTTTTTTCACTCATTATACTGCAAAAACAATTTAAAAATATCTATGTAATTAAACTCTCGCAACGCACGACTATGGCTGCTGAACGCAAAATATTAATGCGAAGCGAATCATGCACGCCACAGTCGTCTTTTCCCACCAAATGGCTGCCAACCGCCATGCGCGAAGGGATCGGCGCAAACCATTCCCGCTAAGAGAGATGTGGAGCTGTATGTTATATTAGCTGTGGTGGTACCATCTGATTATACAGTTAAGGTAGGAAAGTGCAATTATTTTTATTACCAATTTCCAACCGTTTATTATTTGCACTGGTACAGAGTGTCATTTATTTGTTCATAACTAGGAAATTAATAACTTAAAAATGCAAACATACATAGATTTGTGTTTGCATTTTTATCTTGTAATTTTTAGTGATGATTTTTATTTGGAACATACTCCAAAATATTTTGATTACTCTTTATATTGATCTAGTTAAATAAATAAAATCTGGGATTGGATTTTTTTTAAATTTTTCTTCGTTTTATTACAAAATGCTTATTCTACTACTGTTAAAAATTCGTTTAAACTATATATATTTGGTGTTTATATAATGATTGACACATATTTTATGGTATTGTAGTGTATATTCATTTTTTAATAAATTGTTTTTGGTATGTTATATAGTTTATATTTTGCCCATATTCATTATTTACATATCCTCAGAAAGAATACATTTTAGCTTCATAGTTAAACTAGTTTTGTTGTGCTGCTTCTTTAGAATTTTTGACAAATTGTTAAAAACATATTTAACCTGGCCAAAAAAACGTTAACTACTAAAGTGCAATTTTTAAAAATTCTGCTTTAATTGAATTGGTTTTAAGCAAAATAAATATTGGATAAGGATTTTTTGGCTCGTAGGTATACTATTTGAAAAAAGAGCGGTATGTATGTTAACTATGTTACAAAAGTTCAGAAAAGTAGTACTTTTTACTCGAACTTTTTCGATTTTAAGCCATCAGTAGAAAAACATCAAAGAAAAACAACTATTTTATCAAGGATTTCGATATCTATTTCCTTTTGAAAGAAAGCCGTCCAACATGTAACAGGCGACAATGCAATAATATGGTACCATGGAGTAAAAAAATCGAGAATATCTTATACCTAGAAATTTTTAAATGTTCGGACTTTTTTATTATTGATTTTAGCATCGGAAAAAGTTATTCTTCATAAAAAGATTTTCTGCGTAAAAATAAACACAGAAATTATAAAACTTTAAATAGTTTCTTAAAAAAATGACGTGAGTCGTTATCTGAACACATAAAGCCTCAAGGTTTTAAGAAAATGTTTAAATTTTTTAAAGTTCTATGTTTTTGTAAGCTTTATTATTTTTCACTTTTTACTTCAATAGTTTATAAACAAAAGCTTGTTTTTAAAAATACGTTTACGTTTATTTTGTTTCTTAATGTTTTTTGTTTTCTTTTTTAGTTGCTTACTTCCCCCTCAAATTGAATTTCTGGCTACATGGCTCTGCTTCCCGAAAATAAATTGAAATAATAACAGGTTAAATGATTGGCGAGATATGTTTATTAAATATTTTTCGTTACAAAAAACAAAATGTAGGCTGAAAGGATACATTTTATTTATATACACACACAAATAAAACTAATCTAAGGTATGGATTACTAACATATGGGAGGTAAATTGTTTATATTGAATTCTGTTTTTTCCGGACACGGAGGACACTTCATTCTACCTGATTTTCTGTCATATTCTCCTAAAAAAAATAAGAATAAACAATAAACTTTAATAAGATATGGTGTGTCACGACGATGACCTTATATATTTCACCACTTCCGTTTTGTTTTTCATGCCAACTGTAATTTAAATATTAGTTTCCCGCTTTTTTAAAGTAGGACTTTAAATTGCATTTCAGACCTAGGAAATACAGTGACGTAGTAAAGTGGGGGGGGGGGGGCTTTCGCATTTCGGCGCTCACTGTGACAAAAAACTTTATTTAAAAATACTCAAGGAATGCAAAAGAAACTGGTCTGTGAGACGTGAACACGTTTTTTTTTGTCGTTGCTTGTTTTTTCTAGGTGTTATGAAGTGATGACCTTTTTTTATTATTATTATTTTAGTATAGTTTTAATTTGGCGCCCTTATTTATGATTACCCCCAGCCCCGGCTTCTAAAACGGGCTACGCTACTGATGTTATACGAAAGTAATCGAAAACTGTTCACTGTAAAATCTAAATGGCCTGACTTAAATATAAACTGGTCAAATGAAATAGGGATCACTTTTAAAAGTTTGTATAAATAGTAATAAAATAAAAAATTGAAAAACTAATTTTCAATTAATAATTTTTATAATGCTAGTCGCAATCCTGGAGCCTCATCAAACAAAAGATGAGGAAGGAGGAGGTACTGAGGAGTAACACTTAGTGAAAAAAAACAGGGTTTATCTGGCTTTGATGATAGCACCCTGTAAGGGCCTCTGCCTAGGGTATAGATGAAGATTGACCATTGGAGGACAGAGCAGAGGAGGAGCCCAATGGTCTGAAACGCAGATGAGCCAATAACAAAGGGAAGGCTAAATATTTTTTAAGTTCGGAAAGACAACTAGTCTAGAGGAGGAAAACCTTAAAAAAACTACCTGATCTTACAGTTTGGGATTTGAAACCTCAGATCGGTTCCCTGCAAAAAACCTAACAAAAGCCTCGTAAATACGGAAGAAAACCATAACAAACTACCAATACTACGGAAAAGGATGATTGATATTGGTACATGGAATGTACAAGGTTTCAGACAAAAAAAGCTACTGAAACCAAAAAGTTTCAGCACTGATTCATAAACGTTACAAAAATATAACTTATAGACTAGGAACTAATCAATCAATGAAATTATGATAGCCAATTCGAGTGTTTTGCCGAGGCCCCTTTACGATTCTAGGAATATGTCTTTTCAGATGGCGAACACGTTGACTTAAAGGGCGAATTTTTTGAAAAGTCCAATGAAGGAGTCACAAAAATTGGAAAACTAAGAGATCTAAAATTAGTTGGGATTTTAATAGCTGAATACGCCGAAGCATTAATTGTAAGATGGTTACCAAACTGTGTATCACTGACGGGTTCTTCTAACGACATTCACTTTACTTGAATTCAGAGAAGTGGAAACCTGAAATAAATTAAAGATTAGGTAATAACATCGACTTTATGTCAGTCAATGGTAATAATTAGACAAAACACTGAAATTCAAGCGCTCGGTGTAAGACTTCACAGAGACGTGGACTTGTGGAACAGATAATTATCTAATTAGATGATAGATAGTATTTCTTTACCGATCCCAACTTGAATACAGGGCAGATCATACCGAGCAACAAATGAGGTCAATTAAAAAGGATATAATATAGTCAGCTTACTTCAAGACAGTATAAACGACTCACGGCTATTGTTATTTATGTCATATATGTTTCCCTCTCATGTTATTAAACTACATCGGGTAGCAATAGATTTTAAAGCCAAGTCGGTTTGCAAAGAACACTGAATTTCTACTGATTAAACAAGTGCATTATATCAAACTTTATGAAATGCTTTGGATATGTCGAGAGCAGTAATTGTGGGTTTCTCCGTGGAATTAGATGGCGGAATTGCCTGTCTTGGACAAGTTTATACCTCAACTGCCTTACTCATAGTAGGGTATAAATGAGTCACTGAGCAGATTGGAATTTTTAATATGGTATGTAGAGGTTTAGGAGCACGTACTTTTTAGCTAATTTTTGATGTACGATGTGACATGTTTATTATGTGTTGTTATTTTTCCATCTCAAATCAATCCGATAGCGGTTTAAGCAAGCGTTAAGAAGAACTTCATCTTAGTATATTATGGCATTGAGGAACTTGTATACGATGTGGCAAGTCTGCATAATAGTGGCTCTTTGCATTTGTTTAATCAGGCCTTTGCGTAAGGATAATTCGCAAAGAGACTTTTTCAGTCTGTAATCCTACATATGTAACGAATATAACTATTAGCATCACTCTTACTTCCAGCAGTTGTCAAATGAGTTTCATGGGTTCTGGTATTTACTGATTTATCTCCTTCCATTTTTTGCATATTGCTACTGAGTGCGCAAGCAATATCCACTAACTAAGCTCTTTTTTCCTTTTTGTTGAAAATAGCAATATTCGGTCGGTTATAGTCGGTTTTATTGGTGAGAATTGTTCGATGGCAGTATATCAAAGTGTCAGTGGATTTCAATATCGGGTTAGATAAGTATTTGTAAAATGGTGACCGGTTCTCAATTAGTTGATATTTTAATGCCAGCTAGCGGTGTATGATTTTCGCAACCTCATTAACATTATGCAAATACATAGTCTGTGCTAAACCGGAATACTCATCTGTGTTCAGTATACCAAATACTTACAGTGTATTTTATAATAAACCTGTTATAGTTACGATCTTTTGAGTATGTTTTTCACGCACGTTGTTAGTATTTGGAATAGCGACGTCTGCCAGTGTTGTTTTCCTAGCAAGCTTATCGACAACTATAATGTCAGGTCTATTATGAGAAGCTCGCTGATCAGTGAGAACAGATCAATCCCTTTACAGATTATGTGCATTGTTTTTGAGAACGGCTTCCGGAGTATACTTGTAACATGAAACTCTGTCTGATTGTAGTACTTTTAACTTAACAGTTCTTGGTGCACTATCCTAGTCGCTGCATCATGCCGTTCCTTGTAGTCCATAGAGGCAAATACCTGGTACCCGCCAGTTACATGCTGGATAGCCTCCGAGGCTTGGCATCCGTATCTACACCTGTCATCCTAAACTGAGTGATCCCTGATGATATACTTCAGGTACTTTCTTGTTAGTATCAGCTGGTTCCGTCTGGCTACAAAAAAGCATCCGGTCTCCGGGAACATCTGCTCCGAGTATAGCCAGTAGTTCGAAGCAGTTTCGTCGATCTGTTTCTGGGGATCTCATTGGTATAACGTCCAAGAGACTTCTCCATTTAAGATTGAAGCTTTTCCTGGCCAGTCTTGTGTTGGCTGCGCAGGTTTTGTTCTCTCAGCTTCAAAGGTATTGATTCGTCTGATTCACATATTGATCTATGCAGTACGGATTCCTCAGCTTGTCTAGAGAACTGAAGGCTCAGTTTCAGTATTTGTTCTAACTGCTTTTCTATATCGGCCAATCATCTTTGTCCGAGATGTCGTGGTAGCTTGTTTGTTCCGTTGCACTAAGAGATGTTTCTGTGACTTGGTCAACAATATCCTCATTTTGCGCTGAAGATTGTCAATATCTCTTTTAGCCCATCCTACAACACCGAAAGAATACGTTAATGCTTTAAGTCGTTTTATTCTATGAATTCTTTGGTTAGTTCCGCCTTTTTTTTATCTATCCGTTGAGCCTGCTTCAATCCGAGATATTTGTATGTCGTCTGGGTTCATGGCATCAGTATTCTGGCTATTTTGCATCTCATAGGCCCCTGTTGTATCTTTCCCTTTACGTTAATATCGTTATTTTTGGTTGTATAATAATAATAATAAGAATAATAATAATTATTATTATTATTATTAATACGTCAAATACATTTATGTGAAAAAGCAGCAGTTCATGAACTCTGCAAAACTTAGAGTGAATTTTAATTTTCTGTTTCCTGTAAAAAAATACCATCGTTTGTTGAATAAATTTCATTTGTAATAAAAAAAACGGATAAAGAGAAACTTAAATTATTTTGTGCTGGCATTTTTCTATTAGTCCTTAATCTTATATAATCTATTAGCTTTAGTTTAAAGTCGTCAGAAGCAGTTTATATGACCCTTTACATGTTATAAAAGAATTACCTAAAAATGCACCCCATTTTTTACAAAACAGTTGTATCTGACTGTTTTAGTTTAAAGTCATCAGAAGCAGTTTATAGGACCCTTTACATGTTACAAACGAATTACCTAAAAATGCACCGCATTTTTTACAAAACAGTTGTATCTGACTACCTTCAGGCATCAGGAAGGGCAGGAAACACACCGGCCAACAAACCAAGAGACATAAGGCACCAAGTGGAGAGTATGCTACCTGGAAAAAGAAAATAAATCATTATTAAAGCAGCAGCCTAGAGTTTATATTAAATATTCAGAAGTTTATAAACATTGAGATATATTCAACTAGCGTTATTCTCCCCGACTAAAATAATATATTAGTGGTATTTGCTAAATCACAACACTCTAGATAAAAATAAAAAAAAACTTTTAATGTCAGAGTGATAAATTAAATACGGAAGTACTTGTTCATATTCATAAAATTAAGCCAATTTATATAAATTATAAGGGCAACTTATTATTTTGTAGCACCTGGTATACAATTCTCAAAGTTGTACACATAAAATTGAACAACCCTTATAATTTCTTTCATTATAAAGATGGAAGAAAATATTAAAAAATATGGAAGTTTTGTGGATGTTTATGGGCCATTCATAAATATTATCAGCGAAACAACTGAGCATCGAATAAATAAAACGGTAAATTTTCTTTACCCGAAACTTCCCTCGTTATGAATCTTTCCTTTCACTAGGGATAGTAAAAGGAAACACAATTTAGTTCCGCACGTAGTCATTTAATATAATTTTTATTGGGCGCCATTTTATTCCACCATTTTCGATTCGTGTCAATATTTTAACAGTTTCTACCTATGCCACACTTAATTTTTGGGCAATGAAAATTGAATAGGTGGTTTTAAAAATTACAAGTTGATTCATGTGTAACACTTGATTTGTGTGCAACATTTGAGGTAAACTGGATAATTTGGTTTTTAATATTAATTTTTTTAACATTTCACTAGGCAGCCATTTTGTTCCGTCATATTGGATATTACAAAAATATTACTAGTCATCCCCACATAACTCTTCATTTTTGCCCTAAATTTGAAATGGGTGAGTTAGTTTTAGCTACAGCTGACAGACAGACCAATGGAATTGAGAAAACATATATTTTGGCATCTAAGGACTCTGGATAAGCAGTTTTTTAGTAATAATTTTGATTACGCCGCTATTTTGTTTCGCCGTATTTGATTTTTACCAAAATGCTACTTGGTAATCCCCATATGACTTTTAATTTATGACCAAAATTTAAAGTCAATCGGGTAAATAGTTTTTTAGATATGCTGTGTACAGACAGACCGATGGAATCCAGAAAACATGTTTTCCGGTATCTAGTATCTCGGAAGATGATCTTCACGAAAAAAAAAAAACAATATGATAATCAATATAACCTATATTTTCATGCCCTAACAAGGAGCGTTGCGATCTCTGCGAGGAAGTGAAGATGCAAAGAGAAAATAATACATTGATGGAAGAGAAAAAAAAGACATTTGGGAAACACCACCAAGATAAAATCGCTTGTGTGGAGAAAATAATAAGGATAAAGAAACCACATTTTTAGTCTTTGACGTAATTGAGTTGTCAACATACTGAAATAAGCAACTTCTATTATAAGAGCAAACTAAATGTCCACAACCTGACAGTCATTTGAGGATCTAATGAGAAGAAGTAGAAATGACCTGACAAGTGCTTTTTAGATAACCTAGATTTATTTTTACTTTAAACTGTTTTATTCCAAACCAACTTTACAAGTGTATTATATTATATAGTAATATTTTCAAAATAAATTGTTTTTTTTTTCGTCTTATCTTTTGTGAGATATAAAATGTTAACACGTAGTTACCTTTTAATACTCGAATCAGTATCTCTTATATATAAAAAACATGGAAATTTAACAAATGAAAGGGCCTTTAGTACTAGATAGAACTTGAACCTCCCACTTCCTATCTCCAGAACAACCTTTGTAAAACATTCAATTTTATATGAAAGTAAAACAATGTACGATCACCTCCCACAAAGATTTTCAAATAAAGAATCGCTTACATTTTTTTAAAACTTTACCTGGAACTTCCCTCGTTATTAATCTTTCCCTTTATTAGGAATAGAAAATTATGACCCAATTTAGTTCGGTACATAGTCGTTTAGTAATACATATTTTTTATTGAGCGCCATTTTATTCCATCATTTTGAATTCCTACTAAAATTTTACAAGTTACTACCTACGCCACATTTAATTTCTTCGCATAATTTAAAATAAATTGGTTTTACAGTGATACATCGTCGCCATCGTCATGTTGAATTCGTACCAGTTTATCTCTATATCACATTTCATTTTTCTGCAAACTTAAAATCGTTTGAATAAGTACATTTTTTTACGATGATTTTTAAACATTTCATCTGGCCACCATTGAATTCGTCCCACAAATCAGTTTATCTCTGAACCACAATGAATGCTTGCAGCTTTTTGCCGCCAATTTGTTGCATCGTTTGGATTTTTACCAAAATATTACCAGGTCATCCCATAAGACAATTAATTTTTGACTAAAATTTGAAGTCGAAGGTAAGTAGTCAAGTAGTAAGCTATGGCGCGAAGCGACAGACAGACCGACGGAATTGATAAAACATAATCAGCGCCGTAGCAACATTCCAATGGCCCCGGGTTCGACGCTATATCCGCCGGCCCTTACGAGTTCGTTTTTTAATTTTGTTCTAATTAATATTATTTTTTAAGTTATATTTGGGAGGACCCTTTATACCTTTTTAACTCTACGGCTTTGCTCCTAATAAAAAATAAAATATATAATAACTAAAAACTTTTATAAATTAAATATTAACAGGAAAAAGATAAACTAAATAAAAAAATGTTAAAAATAAAACTATAAGGTAAATATATAAAAGTATGTCTATTAAAAAGCTACGTTTCTAGATTTAGCAGCGTTAATCTATAGAGTGGGCCTCTGTATTTTCAATGGAGAGCATTGCCAAAGACTATAACCGACTTTGACTCATGGAGTTCCTTCAATATGTTTTTATTAAGTTTAGTTTTGAGAACGATCGTTCTGCCGATGCGACAGTCACAGGAATTGTAGGATATAGAAATCATACAGCCATTATTTCGGTAAAGGTGGATGAGAAATTGTAAACCATAATACATTTTAGCATTTTATCTGAAATATCACCTGTATATATTTCACGAATGTTTTCCGCCCTTTGGCATATTACTGTCAGTAGAATTTAACAGAACTTCTGTATCCAAAATATTGAAGTTAGTGGCTATATGATGTAAACTGATGTCCTACTTTGTAATTGGCTGATAATAATATCCAGGGTCTTATAAAAAACTTCAACTCTAAAAATATCTTCAGCAGTTTCAAAAACAAAGTAGTATGCAACTTTATCAAAAAAAGTTTGCGTTTACAAGTACGTGTTTGGTGAAATTGTGGCACTATGTCCCATTTACTTGCCGTAATATTGGCTTCTTTTTTTATATTTAAAAATTCTTTCTGAAGTTTACATATGTCATTTAAAACATTAATAACAAGTTTACCAGATTTCTGGATATCTTGCTACTCATTTTGTAAGAGTTTTGATACTGTGTCTATGGTATTTAAAATTTTAGATTGTAAAATACTCACTGTCTCGAAGTCCTCCAATTTACTTTTAAATCCTTTCGAGTCGTCCTCAGAAATATTTTTACCTGGAAAATGTTTAATAATAATACAATTCCACGTATGCGTTCGTATTTATAAAGATTTTTTCAGAGGTATTTAGTTGTTCGTCACAGTTGACAGTTTTTCTGTTGTTTTTTCAAACTACCATGCAAAAATTCTATACACTGTATTACAATCCAAAAGCAAACCTAAAATTGTTGGATCAGATTGACTCACAATCGCAGACGTAGAGGTAGTGGCAATATCACTAATAACAGGATTAGTTGGGGTAGCACTACTTAAACTGCTCCGGTGATTCCCCGGGCGAGGGTGCCAGATATTACGGTTTGCAAGTGTGGCAATAAATCTGCGATTATTTTCTGGCATACGACTTTGATTATTATTATTATTACTGGTGGTCGCTGGTATAATACTGTATGCACATTTACTAAGCCATTATTATAGATTAATGATTAATGCCTAATAAATGTTGAAATATATACAAAAATTAATCCTCGAATTAATCTAAATATTTTTAATACTTATCAAGGCTGTCTATAGAAATAATTCCTGATTAAGTTCTGATTAAAAAATGTTGTCTAAGATTTTTGGGTCTTGAATGTCTGTTTTTTGTTTATTATTATTTACTATATTTATTATTTTGTTAATTATTAAATATTATTTAAAATCCAAATACACTGTTTATAATTAAATATCTCACAACCAATGATAAAATTAAAAAAGAACATGGGAATATTTGTTTTATCTTTTTGTTAGATCGAACGCGGCCAGCCGCGAGCCCTTTGAGGTTGTGGGCCTGGTTCCACCAAACCCTCGAAACCATTGTAGCTACGGTGCTGAATATAATATTTGGCATTTAGGAACGCTAAAAATATATAAGAGGGTGAATTTTCTTCACAATTACAAACATTTTTTTTGGCCGCCATTTTGCTCCGCCATCTTGAATTCGTACCACAAATATATCAGTTCATCTTTATACTACAATTAATTATTGCAAAAAATTTGAAATCAATCCATTAAGTAGTTTTCTAGGCAGAGTTTCTAAATACTTTATTAAGCCGCCATTTTGTTTGTTATCTTGAATTTTTACCAACATTTTTCCAGTTAATTCCTACATGGTACATGATTTTTGTACAAAATTAGAGGGAAATTGGATAAGCAGTTCTTTAGTAATAATTTGTTTAACACATTTTATTTTTACCAAAATATTACCAGGTTATCCCCATGTGACCCTTAATTTTTGATCAAAATTTGAAGTATATCTAGCAATTAGTTTTTTAGCTATGCCGCAAAGAGACAGACCGACAGACAGACATACCGACGGAATTTAGAAAACATGTTTTTCGGCATCTACAAATCCTAAAGATCTAAAAAAATCTCGGAGGATGACTTTTTCACGATTACAATACTTCCCTTTTACGAGGGAAGTAAAAAAGTAAAATATAGCCTGGAGGCAAAAGTATATCTATTATAACTATTATATATATATATATATATATATATATATATATATATATATATATAACTATTATATATATATATATGTATATATATATTCTAATTTTGTTTTCTTGGGTATTTTGGTTCGATAGTAGGAATAAAATTAAAACAAATTTAATTTCATTTTTGTTACATTTTTATAGACGTTTCGACCATTTATGGTTGGTCTTCATCAGTATTTTTTTTGTGTGTCTGTAACAATAGAAAACCGAGATAAGATATTTTTCTTAAAAGACTATTATAAATTGTATGGACAAATTATTAATAATATTATTTTAACATTTTAGATGACTTACCATAAGAAGGATCTTTCAGAATTCATCCTTATGCAACATTTAAAAACAGCATGTTTTCCATACAACACTCAAAAACAGCACATTTAAAAACATTGAAAAGAACGTCATACAGATTAAAATTACTATAATATTAATTGCTACGAGTATGTCTATCTTCGAGCGACACTGCTTTAACTGGCAGAATGCATTCATGTGAAACGTCGGTTAAGGAATTCTATGGGTTTTTTTTTTATATATATTAGTTTAAAAAAAGCAAAGATAATTAGATTTGTTTTGAACTGTTTTATTATTTAAAAGGTGATATATTGTTTATTTACTTTTGAATTTAGAAGAAAAGGGGCTAATTTAGTTTGTTTTTTTTTATATTAATTTAATGTATATATGAAATCAGTTTTAGAGTTATTTGATAACGTTATAATATATTTGGCTCAAATTCTTTATGTCTGTTTTGTCATTTATAGCATTGATCTCCCGTTTTATGTATAACATTTCCAGAAACTCTCTCTTTTTTGATTAATTTCCGTATTTAGAATAGTAGTATCTTGAAAGTTAAAAGTATGTTTATATTCTGTTTCGTGATTTGTAAGCGCTGTTTTATTTTTTTTATCATACTTGTGTCCATTCAAACGATTTTTAAGATACTGTGTGGTTTGCCCTATATAGACCTTTGGGCAGTCGTTGCATTTTATTTTGTATATAGTGTGTGTTTTTTGAAACTTAGGTGTTTTTGATTTTAAAGAGGAAAAAAATTGTTTTTGTAGGGTATTGTAACTTTTGTGAGATACGGTTAGATCTTGTTTTTTAAGGGATTTTTGTAAATTTTCCGACAGTCCTTGAATATAGGGTATTGAAATATATTTATTTTTGTTGTTTTGATTGTTGCTGGGGTTAGAATTATTTTTATTAATGTTATTTAATCGGGACTTAAAAATTGAGTTTATTAATTTTATTGGGTAGCTGTTTTTTAATAAAGTATTTTTTGCTTTTTGGATAGCTTCTTGTCGAAATTCTAGATCGCTTAATTTGATTGCCCTATCCGCGAGCCCTATAATGACAGATTTTTTTTGGGAGTGTGGGTGTTGCGAAAGATAGTTTATGTATCTACCAGACCAAGTATTTTTTGTATACCACTTTGTTTTTATGCAAGTTTCTTTGTTATATAAGGTCATGTCTAGAAAATTTATTTTTTTATCTTTTTCAGTTTCGATGGTGAAATTAAGTTTTTGGTGAAAATTGTTAAACGCGTTCAGGATATATTCGCTTTTTCCTTGTGGTATGATTGTTAAACAATCATCAACGTATCTGTAGAAGAATGGAAGTTTAAAATTTAAGTTTTTAATAACGTTGTTTTCTAATTCTTCCATCACTAATTGTGCAACGACACTTGAAATAGATGAGCCCATTGCACAGCCGTCAAGTTGTTTATAGAATTTGTTTTTATGCATAAAGTAAGTGGATTTTAGAACTAATTCTATTCCTTTTAAAAATTCATCAAGTGGGATATCAGTATGTTTTTTTATATCATTCCATTTTTTCCTGATGATTTCGAATGTTAGATCAATTGGAATGTTAGTATATAGTGAGACTACGTCTAGCGAGATTAAAGTGTGGTTATTTGGTATTTGGATGTTTTTTATTTTTTCTTTAAAATCCCAAGAGTCTTTGATGAAAGTATCAGTTTTGTTTATGACATTTGCTAAAATAGTTTTCAGGAATTTTGAGAGACCATTTAGAGGTGATTGGATACATGAGATGATAGGCCGTAAGGGTATACCATCCTTATGCAGTTTTGGTAGCCCGTATATTTTTGGCGCTTGAGCGTTATGTATTTTTAAATTTTTTGCTATGGTGGGAGAAATATAGTTTTTGTTTTCCCAGATTTTGATTAGTTCATTATTTTTTTTTTGTAGTATATTAGTGGGGTCGTTAGAGATGAGTTTATAAGTTTCCTCGTTATTCAAAAGGGATTCCAATTTATTATCATATTCGTTTTCATACATAATGACTGTTTTGTTTGACTTATCTGGTCTTAAGATTTTTAAGTTTTGGTGCTCTTTTAAAAAGGATTTTGTTTTTCTTAACTTTTTACATAGTCCATTATCTATATTTTGGTTCTTCGTTTTATATTTTTTAGAATTAAGTTTATTTTTGTAAGAAGTGAGGGCATTACAACATGTTGTTCTGATCTCGTCTTTTTTTTCCTGATTTAAGTTGTTAATGGCTGTGTCAATGGATGAGATAATTTCTGGAATAGGGATATCTTGTGAAGTGGTGATTGGACATGCAAAATCTGAGCCAAGACTTAGAATATCATTAGCATAACTTGGAATTTCGATATTAGTCAGATTTTCCAGCCAATCGCCCTCAATGTGGATCTCATTAGAGTCCTTTGTATTTTTACTTTTTTGAACCAAAGTTTTAATTTTTTTGATGTTATTATTTTTTATCTTATTAAATAGGTGTTCATATTTATTCGTTTCAAGACTCACGATATTTTGAAAAATATTTGGGGGGTGAATAGTTTGTAATTTGCTTTTATATTCCATAATTTTTTTATTTAAGAATTTTATGTTAATTGTTGTGTCGCTGATTAATAATTTTAAGGTGTTAAGAATAAAATATTTTATGGTAGAATTATGAAATTTCCTTCCTAAGTTGTCACTCGAAAATTTTATATGTTTTACATTAATATTTAAAAAAGTGGGTGTAAGATTTTCGGATTTACATCTAAGGAGGAATTGCAGCCTATTCTTTTGTTTTGCTAGTTTGCATAGGTGATTGGTAAGTCCATTTCTAAGGGTGTTTGGCTCTTCATTACGGACATTTCTGATTTCATTGATAGTTTCCAGATATTCTCCCATTCTGTATATATTTTTAGAGATTTTTTTTTTGTTTAGTTCTGAACCTTTTATACATATATATTCTAATTTTGTTTTCTTGGGTATTTTGGTTCGATAGTAGGAATAAAATTAAAACAAATTTAATTTCATTTTTGTTACATTTTTATAGACGTTTCGACCATTTATGGTTGGTCTTCATCAGTATTTTTTTTGTGTGTCTGTAACAATAGAAAACCGAGATAAGATATTTTTCTTAAAAGACTATTATAAATTGTATGGACAAATTATTAATAATATTATTTTAACATTTTAGATGACTTACCATAAGAAGGATCTTTCAGAATTCATCCTTATGCAACATTTAAAAACAGCATGTTTTCCATACAACACTCAAAAACAGCACATTTAAAAACATTGAAAAGAACGTCATACAGATTAAAATTACTATAATATTAATTGCTACGAGTATGTCTATCTTCGAGCGACACTGCTTTAACTGGCAGAATGCATTCATGTGAAACGTCGGTTAAGGAATTCTATGGGTTTTTTTTTATATATATTAGTTTAAAAAAAGCAAAGATAATTAGATTTGTTTTGAACTGTTTTATTATTTAAAAGGTGATATATTGTTTATTTATTTTTGAATTTAGAAGAAAAGGGGCTAATTTAGTTTGTTTTTTTTTTATATTAATTTAATGTATATATGAAATCAGTTTTAGAGTTATTTGATAACGTTATAATATATTTGGCTCAAATTCTTTATGTCTGTTTTGTCATTTATAGCATTGATCTCCCGTTTTATGTATAACATTTCCAGAAACTCTCTCTTTTTTTGATTAATTTCCGTATTTAGAATAGTAGTATCTTGAAAGTTAAAAGTATGTTTATATTCTGTTTCGTGATTTGTAAGCGCTGTTTTATTTTTTTTATCATACTTGTGTCCATTCAAACGATTTTTAAGATACTGTGTGGTTTGCCCTATATAGACCTTTGGGCAGTCGTTGCATTTTATTTTGTATATAGTGTGTGTTTTTTGAAACTTAGGTGTTTTTGATTTTAAAGAGGAAAAAAATTGTTTTTGTAGGGTATTGTAACTTTTGCTAACAATATATCACCTTTTAAATAATAAAACAGTTCAAAACAAATCTAATTATCTTTGCTTTTTTTAAACTAATATATATAAAAAAAAACCCATAGAATTCCTTAACCGACGTTGAATGCATTCTGCCAGTTAAAGCAGTGTCGCTCGAAGATAGACATACTCGTAGCAATTAATATTATAGTAATTTTAATCTGTATGACGTTCTTTTCAATGTTTTTAAATGTGCTGTTTTTGAGTGTTGTATGGAAAACATGCTGTTTTTAAATGTTGCATAAGGATGAATTCTGAAAGATCCTTCTTATGGTAAGTCATCTAAAATGTTAAAATAATATTATTAATAATTTGTCCATACAATTTATAATAGTCTTTTAAGAAAAATATCTTATCTCGGTTTTCTATTGTTACAGACACACAAAAAAAATACTGATGAAGACCAACCATAAATGGTCGAAACGTCTATAAAAATGTAACAAAAATGAAATTAAATTTGTTTTAATTTTATTCCTACTATCGAACCAAAATACCCAAGAAAACAAAATTAGAATATATATGTATAAAAGGTTCAGAACTAAAAAAAAAAAAAATCTCTAAAAATATATACAGAATGGGAGAATATCTGGAAACTATCAATGAAATCAGAAATGTCCGTAATGAAGAGCCAAACACCCTTAGAAATGGACTTACCAATCACCTATGCAAACTAGCAAAACAAAAGAATAGGCTGCAATTCCTCCTTAGATGTAAATCCGAAAATCTTACACCCACTTTTTTAAATATTAATGTAAAACATATAAAATTTTCGAGTGACAACTTAGGAAGGAAATTTCATAATTCTACCATAAAATATATTATTCTTAACACCTTAAAATTATTAATCAGCGACACAACAATTAACATAAAATTCTTAAATAAAAAAATTATGGAATATAAAAGCAAATTACAAACTATTCACCCCCCAAATATTTTTCAAAATATCGTGAGTCTTGAAACGAATAAATATGAACACCTATTTAATAAGATAAAAAATAATAACATCAAAAAAATTAAAACTTTGGTTCAAAAAAGTAAAAATACAAAGGACTCTAATGAGATCCACATTGAGGGCGATTGGCTGGAAAATCTGACTAATATCGAAATTCCAAGTTATGCTAATGATATTCTAAGTCTTGGCTCAGATTTTGCATGTCCAATCACCACTTCACAAGATATCCCTATTCCAGAAATTATCTCATCCATTGACACAGCCATTAACAACTTAAATCAGGAAAAAAAAGACGAGATCAGAACAACATGTTGTAATGCCCTCACTTCTTACAAAAATAAACTTAATTCTAAAAAATATAAAACGAAGAACCAAAATATAGATAATGGACTATGTAAAAAGTTAAGAAAAACAAAATCCTTTTTAAAAGAGCACCAAAACTTAAAAATCTTAAGACCAGATAAGTCAAACAAAACAGTCATTATGTATGAAAACGAATATGATAATAAATTGGAATCCCTTTTGAATAACGAGGAAACTTATAAACTCATCTCTAACGACCCCACTAATATACTACAAAAAAAAAATAATGAACTAATCAAAATCTGGGAAAACAAAAACTATATTTCTCCCACCATAGCAAAAAATTTAAAAATACATAACGCTCAAGCGCCAAAAATATACGGGCTACCAAAACTGCATAAGGATGGTATACCCTTACGGCCTATCATCTCATGTATCCAATCACCTCTAAATGGTCTCTCAAAATTCCTGAAAACTATTTTAGCAAATGTCATAAACAAAACTGATACTTTCATCAAAGACTCTTGGGATTTTAAAGAAAAAATAAAAAACATCCAAATACCAAATAACCACACTTTAATCTCGCTAGACGTAGTCTCACTATATACTAACATTCCAATTGATCTAACATTCGAAATCATCAGGAAAAAATGGAATGATATAAAAAAACATACTGATATCCCACTTGATGAATTTTTAAAAGGAATAGAATTAGTTCTAAAATCCACTTACTTTATGCATAAAAACAAATTCTATAAACAACTTGACGGCTGTGCAATGGGCTCATCTATTTCAAGTGTCGTTGCACAATTAGTGATGGAAGAATTAGAAAACAACGTTATTAAAAACTTAAATTTTAAACTTCCATTCTTCTACAGATACGTTGATGATTGTTTAACAATCATACCACAAGGAAAAAGCGAATATATCCTGAACGCGTTTAACAATTTTCACCAAAAACTTAATTTCACCATCGAAACTGAAAAAGATAAAAAAATAAATTTTCTAGACATGACCTTATATAACAAAGAAACTTGCATAAAAACAAAGTGGTATACAAAAAATACTTGGTCTGGTAGATACATAAACTATCTTTCGCAACACCCACACTCCCAAAAAAAATCTGTCATTATAGGGCTCGCGGATAGGGCAATCAAATTAAGCGATCTAGAATTTCGACAAGAAGCTATCCAAAAAGCAAAAAATACTTTATTAAAAAACAGCTACCCAATGAAATTAATAAACTCAATTTTTAAGTCCCGATTAAATAACATTAATAAAAATAATTCTAACCCCAGCAACAATCAAAACAACAAAAATAAATATATTTCAATACCCTATATTCAAGGACTGTCGGAAAATTTACAAAAATCCCTTAAAAAACAAGATCTAACCGTATCTCACAAAAGTTACAATACCCTACAAAAACAATTTTTTTCCTCTTTAAAATCAAAAACACCTAAGTTTCAAAAAACACACACTATATACAAAATAAAATGCAACGACTGCCCAAAGGTCTATATAGGGCAAACCACACAGTATCTTAAAAATCGTTTGAATGGACACAAGTATGATAAAAAAAATAAAACAGCGCTTACAAATCACGAAACAGAATATAAACATACTTTTAACTTTCAAGATACTACTATTCTAAATACGGAAATTAATCAAAAAAAGAGAGAGTTTCTGGAAATGTTATACATAAAACGGGAGATCAATGCTATAAATGACAAAACAGACATAAAGAATTTTTTGAGCCAAATATATTATAACGTTATCAAATAACTCTAAAACTGATTTCATATATACATTAAATTAATATAAAAAAAAACAAACTAAATTAGCCCCTTTTCTTCTAAATTCAAAAGTAAATAAACAATATATCACCTTTTAAATAATAAAACAGTTCAAAACAAATCTAATTATCTTTGCTTTTTTTAAACTAATATATATAAAAAAAAACCCATAGAATTCCTTAACCGACGTTTCACATGAATGCATTCTGCCAGTTAAAGCAGTGTCGCTCGAAGATAGACATACTCGTAGCAATTAATATTATAGTAATTTTAATCTGTATGAAGTTCTTTTCAATGTTTTTAAATGTGCTGTTTTTGAGTGTTGTATGGAAAACATGCTGTTTTTAAATGTTCATAAGGATGAATTCTGAAAGATCCTTCTTATGGTAAGTCATCTAAAATGTTAAAATAATATTAATAATAATTTGTCCATACAATTTATAATAGTCTTTTAAGAAAAATATCTTATCTCGGTTTTCTATTGTTACAGACACCAAAAAAAAATACTGATGAAGACCAACCATAAATGGTCGAAACGTCTATAAAAATGTAACAAAAATGAAATTAAATTTGTTTTAATTTTATTCCTACTATCGAACCAAAATACCCAAGAAAACAAAATTAGAATATATATGTATAAAAGGTTCAGAACTAAACAAAAAAAAAAAAAATGTATATATATATATATATATATATATATATATATATATATATATATATATATATATATATATATATATATATATATATATATATATATATATATATATATATATATATATATATATATATATATGTTTTCATTCCGAGTATACATCCGTTCACTACTGTCGTTCTGAAAAAAAAAAGAAATAATAGCTGGAATGGAAGCTGTTCTTGACTCCTCTGAAGAAACAAAAGCAGAGGAAATTCGACAAGAGGTTGCAAGAATTTTAAGATCAAGCAAAACACCAAAACAAAACCTAAATGCCACTGAACAAAGGGCCCTAATAAACCTTCGAAAAAATAAAGACATCACAATTCTTCCAGCAGATAAGGGAAACGCAAATGTGGTTATGAATACTCAAGATTACGTGAAAAAAAAATGCAGGATATCCTACAAGACAATTGTTATAGGCCTGTTCTAAGGGACTCGACAACGTACCTAGAAAAAACAACTAAAAATAAAATAAAAAGTTCACCAATAAACCCCGAAATTCAACAAAAAATCGTACCACGCGAAAAGTCGAGCAGATGTCCTAAACTCTATGGTTTACCAAAAAAACACAAACCAGGGACGCCCATCAGAACTATTGTTAGTGCTGTTAATTCGCCGCTACAAAAACTGGAGAAATACCTTTCTGAAATTATGCAACCAGTTGTAGAAAAAGCTGATTCATTTGTAAAAAACTCGGAGCATTTCACTCGAATTATACGAGATATCGTCCTTGAAAAAAAACGATATCATAGCAAGCCTAGATCTCAAATCGTTATATCCCAGTATTCCCATCGACGAAGCATTGGACAAGATTGCTATGAACGAGGATTTCCAGGCACATATAATACAACTCTCGGAGTATTGCCTTAAAAATACTTATTTTTCATTCGACGGGCAAATGTATAAACAAATGGATGGTGCTCCAATGGGGTCCTCGCTATCACCAGTAGTCGCGAATTTATTTATGATATACTTCGAGAAAGAGGCTCTTGAGAAAGCAAGTTTAAAGCCCAAATTACGGATTCGTTATGTGGATGACATATTTATTATATGGCAACATGGTCATGCAGAGCTCGAAAAATTTCTGACTCACGTAAATTTAATCCACCCCAGAATACAATTTACTCTAGAGTTAGAGGAAAACAACAAACTACCGTTTTTAGATGTTTTGGTCACAAACTGCATAACGGACATTTCGAATACATCGTGTATAGAAAACCAACACATACAGACAGATATTTAAATGCAAAATCACATCATCACCCAGCACAAATTCAAGCTGTGGCAAATACCCTAATATCCAGATCCGTGCGATTAACTAAAACACAGACGAGACAAAACGAAATTAAGGTAATATCTAGTGCTTTAAAGAAAAATGGCTATACAAATCGCACCATAGAGAAAGCTATTAATGCACAGGTTTCCCGAACAATGAACAAGAAACATTATGAACCGGAAAAGCAACAAGTAGTCTTCCCATATGTAAAAGGCACAACAGAGAGAATCGGAAGAATTCTTAGGAAACACAACAAACAAACAATACACAAGCCACAAACAACTATAGGTAAACTACTTGGAAACCCAAAAGATAAAATCAAACTGGAAAACCACGAAGTATACAGTATTCTGTGCCAGGACTGTGAAAAGTTGTACGTGGGGCAAACTAACAGGCGAATATCAGCAAGAGTGGAAGAGCATAAACTCAGCATCAGAAACAGACAAACAACCTCAGCTTTATTCCTACATCAACAGGAAACCTGCCATAAAATAAATTTCGATGGGTATAGGGAGATTGCCAATATAGAACATAAGACCAGAATAATCCGAGAAGTCATAGAAATTGAAAAACAAGGTGATTTGAATAAAAGGGACGAATCATTGAAACTACCAACAGTATGGAAGGCAATAATCGACAAATCTAAAATCGCAAAAACTCAAGCGCAATTAGCGCAACAACAACAGCACCATCCGGAAAACATAAATAACGACCAACGCCTGCGCAAATATGACCTTCAGGCCCGAGTGGGGGTATAAAAGGAAGCGTCGTAGTCACCAACACTTCAGTCTCTATTCGGATGCGAGAAAGAAAGCTTCGTGTGATTGTGATTTTGGCGAAACGTCAGCAAAACTGTTCTTTTTAGAACGACAGTAGTGAACGGATGTACACCCGGAATGAAAACACATTGTTCCATCCGTGAATAACTATATATATATACACTGTGTCCGAGATAAGGAGGGCCACTATGGGGATTTTGGAAACGGTAAGAGATACAACTTTGGTTAAATGGGAGAAAAGTTGCGTAATCAAGGGTCTAAGAAAATGGCGTTTTCAAATTCCTGAAACATTTTTCGGATTTTGAGATATTTTGAAAAAATTGGATTTTTTGATTTTACGAACTATTTTTTTCTGGCGTTATTATTTGCCCTAGAGCGAAACCAATAACAATTCTCCACAGCAACTTTTAATGCTCTTTAGGACGACGTTATTAGTTTCTTAATCTGACGTTTCGTTTTTGTGGGACCATCATCAACTTCATTTTTTTAAATACGGCCCTGATATTCTGATATCAGATTCTGAAAGCCCTTTCTATTTCGAATTCAACGATGTATAACACTTTATGGTTTAATTGCGTTTTAGTCTTTTTTTCTTGCCTTACACAAGAAAATTCCTATTACGGACCTGTACACACCAATACACATATGAAAACCGAAATAGTATTGACGACTTGACTTTTTTTTTAATGTAGATTAGTTTTAGGCCAATAATGGACATTTCATCTAATATAAAAACATCATTTTATTCGTAATCATACAGTCATATGAAAAATTCAAATTCTGCAGGTATTTTCTCGTGTACCATTCGCAGTATGAACGACGATAATTTTCCAAATACATACATACGCAAAAATTAATTAATAGAAGACATGACTAATTATTGCGCACTAAATTACACAGTAAGCAAATGTGTCAAAAAATCAACGTTACTGACAATTATTAAAGAAAAGCAGGCTCCGGAAAACAAATGAATGTGTTGATGGCCTCTTATACATTTGAATTGTCAGCTAACGTTGATTGTTTGACACATTAGCTTACTGTGTAATTTAGTGCGCAATAATTAGTCATTTCTTCTATTAATTATGTTTTCTAACGAAGAAAAGTTTGACATGGTGGCGTGTTTCATTTCATCCAACAGAAATTGTTCTGTTGCGGAGCGTTTGTATTTGCAAAAATATCCCGAAAGAAGACAGCCAAATCAAAGGACCTTTAGCAAATTAGTGGCAAACCTTAAAGCATATGGTTCTTTCAAAAAACCTGTAGTTTCGCGACAAAAGAAGAGCAATGAAGAAACAGTACATAATGTTTTGTTAGCGGTCACTGAAAATCCCTGTACATCAGTCCGATTGGTCGAACGAAATGTTGGTATACCAAAATCAACGACGCATTGTATTTTACAAAAACAAAAGTTCCATCCGTATAAGTACAGAATTTGTCATGGACTTCGACCAGGCGATTTAGAGCGACGTCGCTCATTCTGTGAATGGTACACAAGAAAATGCCAGGAGAATATGTATTTTCCATATTACATAATATGGTCTGATGAAAGTATGGTTACGAATAACGGTATTTTCAATAGACGAAATGTTCATTATTGGTCTGAAACCAATCCACGTTTAAACAAAACGTCGAGGCACCAACACCGCTTTGGTTTTAATATGTGGGCTGGTATTATTGGCACAAGGATTGTAGGACCATTTATTTACAACCACAACCTGACATCAGAGCGTTACCTACATTTGCTGCAAAATGATTTAGAGGATGCTCTCGATAATATGCCTCTGGCGACAGTTCGCAACTGTTGGATGCAGCAAGATGGTGCACCTGCACATAATTCCAGAGCCGTTCGAGCATATCTATCCATGAGATTTCCAGAGAAGGTGATTAGCACGCATTCGGAAACACCCTGGCCAGCGCGTTCACCCGATATAACCCCGCTTGATTTTTTCGTATGGGGGTTCGTTAAGAATCATGTTTATCAGCGAAATTTTGCTACAGAAGAGGGGGTTAGTTTTGGAAGCCTTTGCTAATATTACTCCACAAATTTTGGCTAGGGTGTTAGAATCAACGGTTAGAAGGTGCTATCTATGCTTAGAAAACGACGGAAATCTTTTTGAACATTTAATATAAATTTAGTTGTTTTGTTCGTATTCCCTTGTTGTTGCTTTTTAATTTTTAGATCTTCTGCTAAATTAATTGTATTTGATCTTTGTTTATTCTATTAAATTAGTGCATCAATTCAACCACTAGATTATTATTAAACACCTAAATGACATAAAGTGTCATATGTTATGGCTAATTGTTTATTCTTTGAAATTAAACTAAACTGAACTTAACTAAACTATGTACAGGTCCGTAATAGGAATTTTCTTGTGTAAGGCAAGAAAAAAAGACTAAAACGCATTTAAACCATAAAGTGTTATACATCGTTGAATTCGAAATAGAAAGGGCTTTCAGAATCTGATATCAGAATATCAGGGCCGTATTTAAAAAAATGAAGTTGATGATGGTCCCACAAAAACGAAACGTCAGATTAAGAAACTAATAACGTCGTCCTAAAGAGCATTAAAAGTTGCTGTGGAGAATTGTTATTGGTTTCGCTCTAGGGCAAATAATAACGCCAGAAAAAAATAGTTCGTAAAATCAAAAAATCCAATTTTTTCAAAATATCTCAAAATCCGAAAAATGTTTCAGGAATTTGAAAACGCCATTTTCTTAGACCCTTGATTACGCAACTTTTCTCCCATTTAACCAAAGTTGTATCTCTTACCGTTTCCAAAATCCCCATAGTGGCCCTCCTTATCTCGGACACAGTATATATATATATATATATATATATATATATATATATATATATATATATATATATATAGTTATTCACGGATGGAACAATGTGTTTTCATTCCGGGTGTACATCCGTTCACTACTGTCGTTCTAAAAAGAACAGTTTTGCTGACGTTTCGCCAAAATCACAATCACACGAAGCTTTCTTTCTCGCATCCGAATAGAGACTGAAGTGTTGGTGACTACGACGCTTCCTTTTATACCCCCACTCGGGCCTGAAGGTCATATTTGCGCAGGCGTTGGTCGTTATTTATGTTTTCCGGATGGTGCTGTTGTTGTTGCGCTAATTGCGCTTGAGTTTTTGCGATTTTAGATTTGTCGATTATTGCCTTCCATACTGTTGGTAGTTTCAATGATTCGTCCCTTTTATTCAAATCACCTTGTTTTTCAATTTCTATGACTTCTCGGATTATTCTGGTCTTATGTTCTATATTGGCAATCTCCCTATACCCATCGAAATTTATTTTATGGCAGGTTTCCTGTTGATGTAGGAATAAAGCTGAGGTTGTTTGTCTGTTTCTGATGCTGAGTTTATGCTCTTCCACTCTTGCTGATATTCGCCTGTTAGTTTGCCCCACGTACAACTTTTCACAGTCCTGGTACGGAATACTGTATACTTCGTGGTTTTCCAGTTTGTTTTATCTTTTGGGTTTCCAAGTAGTTTACCTATAGTTGTTTGTGGCTTGTGTATTGTTTGTATGTTGTGTTTCCTAAGAATTCTTCCGATTCTGTCTGTTGTGCCTTTTACATATGGGAAGACTACTTGTTGCTTTCCCGGTTCATAATGTTTCTTGTTCATTGTTCGGGAAACCTGTGCATTAATAGCTTTCTCTATGGTGCGATTTGTATAGCCATTTTTCTTTAAAGCACTAGATATTACCTTAATTTCGTTTTGTCTCGTCTGTGTTTTAGTTAATCGCACGGATCTGGATATTAGGGTATTTGCCACAGCTTGAATTTGTGCTGGGTGATGATGTGATTTTGCATTTAAATATCTGTCTGTATGTGTTGGTTTTCTATACACGATGTATTCGAAATGTCCGTTATGCAGTTTGTGACCAAAACATCTAAAAACGGTAGTTTGTTGTTTTCCTCTAACTCTAGAGTAAATTGTATTCTGGGGTGGATTAAATTTACGTGAGTCAGAAATTTTTCGAGCTCTGCATGACCATGTTGCCATATAATAAATATGTCATCCACATAACGAATCCGTAATTTGGGCTTTAAACTTGCTTTCTCAAGAGCCTCTTTCTCGAAGTATATCATAAATAAATTCGCGACTACTGGTGATAGCGAGGACCCCATTGGAGCACCATCCATTTGTTTATACATTTGCCCGTCGAATGAAAAATAAGTATTTTTAAGGCAATACTCCGAGAGTTGTATTATATGTGCCTGGAAATCCTCGTTCATAGCAATCTTGTCCAATGCTTCGTCGATGGGAATACTGGGATATAACGATTTGAGATCTAGGCTTGCTATGATATCGTTTTTTTTCAAGGACGATATCTCGTATAATTCGAGTGAAATGCTCCGAGTTTTTTACAAATGAATCAGCTTTTTCTACAACTGGTTGCATAATTTCAGAAAGGTATTTCTCCAGTTTTTGTAGCGGCGAATTAACAGCACTAACAATAGTTCTGATGGGCGTCCCTGGTTTGTGTTTTTTTGGTAAACCATAGAGTTTAGGACATCTGCTCGACTTTTCGCGTGGTACGATTTTTTGTTGAATTTCGGGGTTTATTGGTGAACTTTTTATTTTATTTTTAGTTGTTTTTTCTAGGTACGTTGTCGAGTCCCTTAGAACAGGCCTATAACAATTGTCTTGTAGGATATCCTGCATTTTTTTTTTCACGTAATCTTGAGTATTCATAACCACATTTGCGTTTCCCTTATCTGCTGGAAGAATTGTGATGTCTTTATTTTTTCGAAGGTTTATTAGGGCCCTTTGTTCAGTGGCATTTAGGTTTTGTTTTGGTGTTTTGCTTGATCTTAAAATTCTTGCAACCTCTTGTCGAATTTCCTCTGCTTTTGTTTCTTCAGAGGAGTCAAGAACAGCTTCCATTCCAGCTATTATTTCTTTTTTTTTTCAGAACGACAGTAGTGAACGGATGTATACTCGGAATGAAAACATATTATATATAAATGTATATATATATATATATATATATATATATATATATATATATATATATATATATATATATATATATATATATATATATATATATATATATATATATATATATATATACATATATTTAGAGATTTTTTTTTTGTTTAGTTCTGAACCTTTTATACATAGATATTCGAATTTTGTTTTCTTGGGTATTTTGGTTCGATAGTAGGAATAAAATTAAAACAAATTTAATTTAATTTTTGTTACATTTTTATAGACGTTTCGACCATTTATGGTTGGTCTTCATCAGTATTTTTTTTGTGTGTCTGTCCATCCGGAAAACGTAAATAACGACCAACGCCTGCGCAAATATGACCTTCAGGCCCGAGTGGGGGTATAAAAGGAAGCGTCGTAGTCACCAACACTTCAGTCTCTATTCGGATGCGAGAAAGAAAGCTTCGTGTGATTGTGATTTTGGCGAAACGTCAGCAAAACTGTTCTTTTTAGAACGACAGTAGTGAACGGATGTACACCCAGAATGAAAACACATTGTTCCATCCGTGAATAACTATATATATATATATATATATATATATATATATATATATATATATATATATATATGTTGTTACTTAGTTTATTGTGTATGTTTATTTATTTTATTTTTTCAATGATTATATACCCTAGTATAATAGATCTTACTTTCTTGGCAAGGACTGTATGTTCTTTTAACAATAAAGTGTATTTGAGTTTGAGTATACTTAATGTATTTTCGAATTTCGTTAATATATGTGACATAAACATTTTCTCTAAGATAACATAGATGTCTGTTTTTTTAATATCCCATTTTCAGCACAAAAAAAAATTACAAAAGTTTTCTGCGCAAATCTTATCACTTTTTTGTATCAAAATCTAACTTATTGTTTAATAAATTAATTTCCTTAAGAATTTATCTTTAGATCGACAAAGTTATAATAACACCTTTTATTTTTCGTTTTTATCAAAACTAGGTTTAGTGCACATATAAACAGTATAATTCTGAGGTAACGATTTGTAATATATTTGAGTTCCTTTTCAGATGACCTACTTACTTCAACTTACTCTGTTTCTCTGCCTTCGTATACATGGACGATCCAGATTGGAACACTGCGGACACGAAACTCTCAAAGGTCCTGGTTTCCACGTTTCGACTGAAATCACAAAAAAACAGTATATTATTATTAGAGCCAGTCATACAATTGGGTACAGATTTATAATTATAATTTTTATATACATACCGGTAGTTTTGAAGACACATTTTGGTTTTAATTTTTTTTTGGGTGGGTTCAATTGAGGACAACTACATGGCAAGCCGGTTTGAGGACCTGTAAAAATCATGATTTTTATCTTAAAACCATATAAATACGTTTTTGTAAGTTTCACCATGGAGACTATACACTATACAGGATGTTTGCAAATTATGATGACATTGCAGCGGGTTCTGAGTTAGGAAATATTTAAAAAAGTTTATATTAAACTCGATCCAGTAATGTGGGACTTTTGGGCCTATGTATGAAGATGTTAGCTAAAAAGTGGTTTTTATTTGTTTATTATCTCTTAATATATTCAGGACAGAAATTAACTTTTAAACATAAGCTGTGGTTATTAGAAGTGACATTTTAAGATTCGCACATTACAGCTAGTGGTGTGCGAACAAGATGCGATAACGATTCTTTCAACAAAACCTTAACTAGAATCTCTGATAGGGCTTAATGCACAAGGTATACTTATTAGGGGCGTAAATGTGGGGAAGCAGTTGCAGGAGCTCCATTGTAGATCACAGCTTTTAGGGAAAGAAGAAAAAATCAAAATGGAAATTATACAGAACGATATCGATTTAACTTCTTTAAATAAAACAGTTGAGGTATATGTTAAATTATCAAGTAATAGAGATATGGTGTTACAATAGCAGTTTATCGGTATGTATCTTACCGGTAAGTTCTACAACTATTTAACATGCTAACTTTTTTGCGCAACAAATCTAATCTGTCAGAATTTAATTGAAAAAATGCGAAAATACACTCGGCGAAACAAATTATGTCCAAAAGTTCGCAAGCCAATGGTCGTAATACATATTACCTGATTTAAAATGAGCGTGGGAATTACGGGTCTATGAAGATGACCAAAAAGTCGGTTTTATTTAGTATCCGTGGATTTCCAGAACAGAAATGAACTTTTGAACATAAGTTCTAACTGTAAGAAGTTTAAAGATATTAGGTATATAATATATCTCATCGAGTCATCCACTTCAAAAAAGGATGCGGTTATCAATTTGACCCTATAAATTTTTTATGTATGTGTACATCGATTATTCCGTGATGGTTTGACCCATTTGAATGAAAATTTCAAGGCATATTCAAGCATATTTAAAATATGTAAAAAATGGCTGAATGACGCCATTTTTAATTATTCAAGCGAGCGCTAGAGCCAATATATATTGCGTTCACCATATTCTCAGGAAAAAAAGTATGCATGTTAATACCATTTTTCATATGGTTTTGTGGGGTTTTAATGACAGGAGGTTCAATTTTAGTCATCTTTAAATCTTGACAATTGTTATAATATTAATACTGTGATTTTGGCAAAAGTTAATATGCAATGAATCCAGTAACTACTTTACTTTACTAGGGAACTTAAAAATTCCAACCTAAGCTTGGATTTAAAATTTGAAACTTTGCATAAATATAATTAAAAAGGATGAAGCAAAAATTTGTATAAAAAATAGAATCGACTTCAAAAAAGCCCTAAGAATTAAAAAACAATATTTTAATCTACATCGAAAATTTTATTTATGTGTCAAAGTAATAAAGATTGTGTTTATTTTATGTAGACCCTCAATATATAAATGTCCGTTTGTGACAAGTAATTAAAAATTAGTTTGACTCCGACTTCCAAAATCAAAATTTTCAATGTGGAATAAAATATTATTTTTTACTTTTTAATCCTTTTTTTCTAAGTTAAAAAAAATTTTATTTCGTTTGATTTTACTTCACATTTTAGAGTCCCTAGATGTCAAAAAACATTTTTTTCCATTTCTGTCGGTCTGTCTGTCTAGCCGTCTGTCTATTCGCGACAGCAAAAATCTACTTATCCGATTGACTTCAGAACAAAATGGCGGCCAATTAAAATTACTGTAAAAAAAAATACTTACACTATTAACCTCAAATTTTGCACACAACTCATGGATAAACTGGTAAACTTTTGGTATGAATTTTAGATGGTGAAAAAAAATGTTGGTCTAATAAAGTTTTTAAAAAATCAGTGTAAAAAAGCTACTTGCTTAACTGACCTTAGATTTTACACAAAAATGCATTATGAGTTAATAAAATTTTCAATTCGAGATGAGAATAGAAAAAACTACTTTATCGATTGACTTCAAATTTTACATAAAAATTAGATCTGAAACAGGGATAACAAGATAAAATTCTCGTACGAATTCAATATGGGAGAAAACGCAGAGCTGAAACTGCCAAAACCAGAACCACGAAATTTGGAGAGTAGGTTCCTTTTGTGACCTAAGCAAGCAATAAGAAGGGAATTTAGGAAATTTAACTACTAAGGGTGTAAAATAAATTTGTACGGGGAAAATAATTATTTGTGAATTGAATTGAAACAAATTAGGACAAAAACTCTTCAGTACAAATAATTAAACACGTATTTTGGCATATATCACAATGAATCTTCTAAGGGTGTAGAAAATGTGTATGAAAGTTTATCTGTAGTTGTTTAGTAAATCAATGTAAAGACTAATTATTGCTATCAACTTTACATATACAAATTTGTTGTCTTTTAACCCCTAATAAACGCAATTGGGTAAAACATATTTATAAAGCACTTTAGCTGGAAGTTATCTCATGATAAATCCATTCATTTATAATGAGAATGAAAGATAACACAATTTGTATATACACAGTGACGGCAAACTAATTGGAAACGATACCTTACGAAAATCTGAACCGTCGCTAGTACGAAATTGGTTTAAGATATTTCGAATAATCATTGTTGCTATTGTTAGGGTGTACATCTATTATTATCGCTTTAAACAACCTTATTAAGTTTAAAAAATAATCTATTTATTACAAAATTTGAAGAACACTACATTTTTAAGCGGTAAACTAATTGGAAACGTATTTCTGAATCAACATTTTCCAAAAAGTAGGCCCATTTTAAAATTGAAAATCAACATTTTCTAACAAGTAGGCTTATTTTAAAATTGACAATCGTTTCTATAGAGCTTTAGTGGGTTGTTGACTTCCGTTCCTGTCAATAATTTAATGTTAATCTTCATTGGACTTTCTGCAAATACAAGTCATTATTACTCTTCATAGGAAAGGCTATTCGTCTCAAAATATTGCAGAAATGGTTAATCGTTCCAAAAAGGCGGTGTTTAACGCTGTTCATTATGTTCGGATTCATGGAACCACTAGAACTGTTCCTAGGAAACGACGTCCCGCGAGTATGGAAACAGATCGTCGAATTGTTCTCATTTCTAAGGCAGACCCTCATAAATCGGCAGATGATATTTGGAAAGAAATGTTTGTCGAAAATCCAAGGGAATTTAGTGTTCGAAGTGTTCGTAATAGTTTGAATGTATCACAACTTTTTGGCAGGGTACCAAGGAATAAACCTCACCTTTCTGAAGTGAATCGAAGGAGCCTTTTGGAATTTGCTAGAAATCACCTTCTTTGGAACCTCCGACAATGAAAGCCGATACTATAGCCAAATTAATAAATACTTATATACACTGATCGATCGGAAATCATTAGAGATAAAAAAGATAACACTAATCTTTTAAACTTTCAAAATGCTGCTTTTAAAACATAAATAAATCCCCTATTTAACAAAAAATTTTGAAGTTATTAATTATAGGGAAATTTATCTGCTTTATTTTAAGCAGATACAGGCTCCTTTCACAAGTTATTTTGTTTATTGTTATAAACTTTACCACATATATTTATTGATCAAATTTAAATTTTTTTGTTTGTGAAATTTCAAAACAGCAGGTTACGTTAAAAACTTTAGTAATGTGGTAGATAGTTAATTGCATTAACTAATATTTTCCCTATAAGCTGTTTTAATGATTTTTTTACAACATTTTGTATTAAAGAACAGTTGGTTTTTCGGAAAAACACTTAAACTAGTGATTATTTTATATATTTTAAAATATCTTAAAAATGTATACAGGGCGTTTCAAAAAATTGGATCACTGGTTAATCACAATTGTGTTCAAACTACATGACGTCAAAAGCTAAATTTTGGTATACAGGTTGATTGTATGATGTTGAGGTTCGATAAGAAGGGCTTTTTCAAAAATCAAATTTCAAGAGGATGAAACCGCCTTTTATATATTACAATAGTTTTTATTTACAACAAAATGGTTAGTTTTTCATATAAAACGCTTGTACAGATATATTTTATGTTATTTTTTTTAAATTTATGTTGTTTTATGGGTGTTTCAAAAAATCGGAAATAACTTATAAACAAAAGTCTCCAGCTGTTAACAGCGGGTACTCGCTAGTTATTATTTATGTCATTATTTTCTCACAAATCTACAAGTCAGTTCGCCATTTACAGTGTAAAAATCTCATTTTTCGCAAATAACACGTGTTTTTTAAAAGAAGTGAATTCTTATAGATGATTGTCATTTCCCTTTAAGCGACTGCAGACATGATAATCGAACACTACAAATACTACACAAATGACTTTCATGTTCATCCGTTCTTAAAACAAAGAAAGTACGTCGAACGGGAACCCTGGCTTCTTGTGTATGCAGATAATATTTTATTGCTTCAAAATAGTTCCCAAACACAGGTCAAGTAGTGATATAAACTATTATTAACAAACAAGTTATTGTCATTCACCTGTAAGCAATCTTCAAATATGATAATTGAACACTACATACAAACAATACACAAACGGCTTTCATCTGCAACCGTTCTTAAAACAAAGAAAAAACGTTTTTGGTAACAATGTATTCAAAAACACCTAAAGAAACAAGCTAAATGAGTATCAAAAGTGACGGTAATCGAAATAAAACTTATTTTTTTGTTTCGACACATACCTACAAAAAAATTGTGGCATAAGGGCTTAATTTTATTTCTCTGACTCATATAATTTTATCTTGCTAAATTAGTTTTCTTTTTTCTATTCGTCTATTAAAAATTCATCAAAAATAAAGTAACGTTGCAACTTTTTTGTATTTCTTAAGGTAATCCGTTTTTCACCAGGTATCTATTTAGGACGGTTGGATTTTAAGGTCTTTTGGGTCTTATAAGATAATTTAGACCAAAGTGGAATAAACAATTTAATTTTAAGTAAAACTGAGATTTATATAGAAATGTAAAAAAGTAAAAACAATTCTACATTAAGCAAAAAGTTAAAACCGTCCACAATGAATTAAGGAAAAAAGAGATATCAAATTAAGAATAAATAATTTAATATCTTGCGAACAAAATTGCTTTTTTGCGTATCTTGCATGTTGACAGACTATATTAAAAATACATTAACTTTACCTTAAAAAGAACTAAACAGCCTTTCCAATTCTGTGAAATAATTCAAAACTTGTTTTCAATACTGAGTAATTGGGCTTTTACAATTCTGAAGTTATTAAGTGAAAACTGATTTTTTGAAAACTATTACAGACTGGCAATGCCACTTCAAGAAAGTGTATTATTTCGAGTTGGTGTTATTTAGAAAAATATATAAATATTCAATTTAACCCTATATTTCGTACCGTTTTTTTTGTTCAGTTGATATTAAGCTCCCACAGGCATTACGCCTAACACAAATTAAAAATGGATTCTTATGGAATAAGTATCCACACAAATATGTGAAAAAGCAAGTGTTACCAACAACTGACTTACACACAGGCAATTTATCGGAAGAAGAACTGCAACAACACAAATCGTTATTAGAAAAATGGGTCATTTCTACGTTGGGATGCTTCCGTATCAGATGCTCCCCCAAGGTACACGGGCATGTTGGGTTAAAACGAAGCTTTTCACCACATATTTGACAGATCAATGACGCATCCATTCAACAGTTTTTTCGTTTCTTGTGCATGAGTGTCTGATGCATCTTGGAGCGGTCAGTAACGATTTTTTTTTAATTAGCATTTGAAAACATAGAATTTTGACAGGTTTCAAAAGTTGACGTTGGGCCTGGAAGTAATTTCATTCAGTGCCTAATAAGCGTTAGGTTGACCTTTTTTTGCAGCGACCTCTAATGAGTGACATGCAGGTTTTTTAAGATCTTATAGTTTTGGACTCTCTCTAGCATCCATAGTGGTACCTGATAATTAAATCATTAGTTAGTTTAGGTGAACGCAATTTTTTTTTTAAATTCTAAGTTTGTTTTTTGTCCTTTAAAGCTTAGTTCTCGAAGATGTTCGCTTTCTGCGATGAATTTTCAGATTGGTGACTTAAATAAATATTTTTACATATAAAAATAAATAAAATCGACTTGAAACCGAAAAAAAGTAAAATAATATTTTCTTTTATCTTGGAAATTTAACTTTGTACCGAGGTTATAGAGCAGTAACAATTTATAATTAAATTTTTTTATTTATTTGAAACGTAGCGTGCAACTGTGTTACATTACTGAAGTTAACTAATATATAATAAATAAAATCAAAGGTACTGTGTAGGGGTCTTCGTACATTATAATTTACAATGTTATCAAATAAATTGTTAGTATAAATTAATTTAATATCTTATCTCACCAATTCAGCGGCCACATATATCTCGAACAACAACAAACTGCAACAACGTTGGTATCTTCTTCTTGAATAAAGATATTTTAACTAACAGGTGGTTTATTTAAATACAAGATCTGGCTTTTAAAAACAACTTAAACTAATAAACAAAAATAAAGGATGAGAAATACTGTACAAAAAGTAATGCTTAAAATTAATAAGAGAAAAAATTTAATTAAACCTAAATTAGAATCTAGAAAATGACGGATTTAAAATCCCCAATCTTAAAATAAAAGAAAAAGAAATTAATAATCTTTAATTAAACCATAAATTTACCTCTTGAAAATACGTAAAAATTACTCACCAAATAAACACTAGAATCAAAATAAAATATCTTTGATAATCCGTCAATTTTGACAACCCACTGTCTATGTAAAGCTCCATAAACCACCACAAAAGAAGAGTTGCAGTTTATAAATAATACACCCATTGAATTAATATAAAAGTTGGTTAATAAGTTGTGTTGTGTGTTACAAAACGTAAGAAACATATTTTTGGTCGTTTGCATTATCCTGAATACAAAAAATGGTCAGCTGTATGTGGCGTGCGGTCGCACTAGTATTAAAAGTACAAGGAAGAAAGGAATTTCGTTCCACGGATGATGGCATTAGTATTTTCGTAAGTAAAGACATTAACTAAACACTTTTAAATCCGATTTCTAGGCAAAATTAAGTGTTATTATAATGAAAATCATAATTCTTAAAGTGTAAAACAGTTAGGTTAGGAGCCAAGTGGTATATAAAAAACACAGTAGCGTAACACTTCATGTAATATTTTGTTAGGTCAAAATATTCAAATTACCTTAAGTGTGTTTTAAAACGGAAGAAAAAAAGAGTTATGAGTTTCTAGGAACAATTTTGTGGGACAAAACAAGTTTTAATATCCAACATTATATTCTCCTTTTTTTGGGTCTGATACTGTGCTGAAGGGAAAACGGTTTGATTATATTTTAAATCTTATTTGTTTAACAGGCAGTAATGGCAAATAAAAAAATATGAAATCCCCTTTTGGAAATTTTAATTCATGACTTTTTTTAGGAAAAATAGAATATACCTATACCTAGGTATATACATTTTTTTATTTCTATAAACACTTAAGATATTTTATTTTTTGCAAAATTATAGTATTTTTCTTGCATTTATTAATTTATTTATTTATTGCAGGTAACCAAAAGCTAACCCTAAGTAGCCCAAATATTTGTATTTTCATGAGCTATTCTTAGTGTAATATATTTTTTTAGTTTAACCCAAAATTAATTTAAATCAATAAAAAAAATAACCTAATCTAACTAATAAACATTTGAATTCTGTAAGCGTAAACTAACTTAACCAGACCTAACCTAATATATATATATATATATATATATATATATATATATATATATATATATATATATATATATATATATATATATATATATATATATATATATATATATATATATATATATATATATTATATATTTTTTGTTTAAATATTTACTGTGTACCCATTAATTCTACAAAAATGGCACATATTTTAATTTATGCTTAGTCTAAGTAAGTAAGTTAAACAAATAACATTTGTTGAGAAATATAATCAAACTGTTTCCCCTTCAGCACAGTATTAGACCCAGAAAAAGGAGAATATAATGTTAGACTTTAAAACTTATTTCGTCCCAGAAAATTGTTCCTAGAAGCCCATTCCTCCAACTTTATTTCTTTCGTTTTAAAACATACTTAAGGTAATTTAAATGTTTTGACCTAAAAAATATTACAAGAAGTGTTATGCTACTGTGTTTTTTATATGCCAGTTGGTTCCTAACCTAAATGTTTGACACTTTAAGAATTATGATTTTAATTATAATTACAATTATTTTTGCATTTAAATCGGATTTAAAAGTGTCTAGTTAATTTCTTACTTACGCAAATACAAATGTACTTACCAGTGGAACGAAATTCCTTTCTTGCGTGTACTTTTAATACGGGTTTAAATTAAAAATTTAAATTGGTTAAAACGTCGCGAAGTAATCGATGAGTCGGTTATTTATATATATATATATATATATATATATATATATATATATATATATATAGTTTTATTACAAATCAGAATGTTTAAAGGTAGTACTTTTAAAACATTGCATATCTAATAATAATATTTTCCTAAAATATAATAAAGCATTTTTAACCAATAAAATTTATTCAAAATTATATTTCTATTTTTGTTTTTATTTGTATAGTTAATATTGATTTTACTGAATTTTCTTCTGACCTAATATGTCTTAGATGTTGATATTTCGTAAATACGTATGTATCTAATGTTTTGTTCTGTAGTAAATTTGAGTAAATTTAAATGAAATTATGTGTTGCGTCTTAAGTGCGTTGATATTTTTAATCTACTTAAATTTTCTTTTAGTTACTTAGAAAAAATATAATTTCCTAGTTCAACAAAAAACCACCATTCTGCTTATTACAAAAAAATCATAAAATTTTAATTATTAAATTCAAGTAAAGTAATAAAAAGAACGCAGACATACAAAAGGACAGTCGAAATGAAACAAACAAGAAAAATTCCATGCGTTTTACAGCTTATGAAAGCATAATATAACTTTCAAATCAGTTGCAAGTTTTTCCATATATATGCTCTTATTTGGTTGCGTCGCTAAATTCTTAGTTGCAGGTATTTCTTAGTAGCAAGCTTTAGATCAAATTATTATAGCTACTAGGCACGTGTCGCGACAGCTCATCATCCAGAATGCGTTCTCACTATGTTAATCTATTTTGCCCAGGCGGCAAAACTGCCACATTTTTTGTAACTTTGATAAGTGGCTCTTTCAAATCCAGTGTCAATTCTACAGCATTAATAACAACAAACGTTGAACTTAAACCGCTGGATAAATATAAGTGTATTTGTATGAAAGGTTTATCATGTAAAAAGTAAAATTTAATATCTAAAGTGAGCTATTAAAGACATGAATTTTAATGTTTCATCAATTTTTTGTTAAATTAGCACCTAAAATAATATACCGCTTTAATTGGCTTGTCTAATTTAGTCCATACCTTTATTATAAATCTCTTTCAAAAGTATAAGTTTTCGAATTACTTTCTAAATTTCAAAGTATCAAATCAAAGTAGATACGCCACTGAAAACCGGAAACAAGGTGTCATTTTGACGGGCCATCGTTTTGAATCTTGGGACGACACTTAACTTGACAAGAACTGTCCCCCCTTAGATCTTATTGGCTGTAACGCCAAAGACTCATCCTGAGCTTTATCCAATAATTTATAGGTGTCGCATAGAGTTCTACTTAGTGAACTGAAATATAATAACATTTCCTTCTAAATAAAATAAAAGTACCTTCTATATACATGTCTAAAACTTAAACTAACTATCAGCGTTCTGGATAAAAGAGACTATGTCGAAAAGAAAGAAAGGCAAAGAAAACCCTCTCAGCCAATCTTTTCTGTAGGGAAACAAAGCTTTCCAAAAATACATGGAATTTTTTAAACGCTTTTATTATAAGATATTCTATTGTATTTTTAACATAGTAAATTGACAACTTATTATAATTGCAACTTGACAGGTTTATATAAGTCTGCACAATCTAAAAGATAGCGTTTGAGATAAGTCTTATTTATTATTTTAAAGTAAAGCTATCTAATATTAGTTTTGAAACATTTTAAAAGCACCTCATTTCAGAGTGATATACTTACTTTATTTGATATTATTAAAAATATATTATGAACTGATCTAGACCAGGTTTTATTGGAATATGCTACGAAAAAAAGAATAAAAATTGACAACTATGACCAAGTTTTTACAATAGCTGAAGTTTTTGACTTAGTCATTCTAAGTATCGTAAAAAATCCATTGAAATATCAATAGGTATCTATTTTAATTTCCCATTGTATATAAAAAAGACATAGACATAGCTTAATGTTACTAGCAAAAAGAACAGTTTAAAGATCTATTTAATTCATTTTTACTTAAACCGGCGTTTTCGCCTGGTTTGTTACCGATTAAGTTGGAGGGGGTAACAAAGTGACGTCAGTGAAGTTAAACGACCATAATCTTGTTTACTCTAAACCCACGTCGCGAAAATTTGCTTTTTTTCGTTGTTGTACGGTGTTGATTTTATTTGTCATATGTTTCAGACTTGTCAAAATATGACGATTGACTTGACGTTTCGAGAGATATAGCACGTAGAGACCATGAAAAAATTAATGTCGAGTGATGAAAAATGGAAAAGGAAGCAAGGACAAGATTCGAAAATCCAGTTCTAGTACTTCCGAAGTTATTGAGAGTATTGATTTAACTATCCCTCCAACCACATCAGTAGAGCCTAATATATTGTCCAGACCTTCCGGATCTACTTCTGCGCCTCATGTTGCCCCAAGTGAACATTCAATAAATCAGAATGCTTTTGTAAGTTTATCTACGTGTGCAAAAGCATTGAGATTGAGAATTGTCAGTATTAGGTGTCAATATATGTAGTTGGAGACGCTGTTAAACCCAATAATTTTTAGTTTTCTAAAGATTTCAGTTACTTTGCCGACTAATAATAAACAGAACCTCCTCCATTATCCTTACCATTCACGAAGAACTAAACTTAGTTTATTCTTCTGTGCCAGTTAATGAGATGTGACCGTGCCAGCGGAGTCCCCTGTTGAATATAGATACCAACTAGTTTAAAGGAATCTTGGGTTTCAATGGTTTGAATGGTGTGAGTACTAGATGTGAAATAGTGAACATGGATGTGTCTTAGTGACGTTTTTATGTACTATGTTCTTTGCCTCCCATTCTTCGATTTTTGAACATCCTTCTTTGCTACTAAAAATGTTGTGACAAAAACATATGACAATAGCTTAATATGCAAAAGATTCGAAAGTATGTTGATAGCTAGTAGATACTATATTTAGTCACTTTTAGGTTCGTCATACAGTAGCAGGCATAGTCGAGTCTGCATTGGCCGAAGCATTTGAGAAACCGACAACTTCAGGTCAACACTTCTTGGAATCGCTTTCAGAAGAAAGTCCATATCGATTGACACATTCGCAGCCAAATCTGACACACCCTCCAACCTACACTATAATGAGGAGCACGGGTAATTACTAAAATAAAAATTCTCCGGGGCGTCTATAGAAAAATCCCTCCTGCCATATTTAATCTTATTTTATATTTGTTGTTTGACTTTCAAAATATTTTGTTAAAAATATCAATTTAAGAGAAACATTTGTATATTTTTGGAAAGTTTTTTAAGATTGACACTTTATTTAATATGACCTCTTAAAAGATTAAATGCCGAATTAATGCAGAACGATCTCTTTTTCTCTAAATTTTCTGAATTGTTCGCCTTGTAGATAACGGATCCGCTTTCGCACAGATTCTTCTCATCAAGCTCATTTCTCGTTTACTTTCATCTGAAAAATCAGTTAGATCTATATTTTTCTTGTCGCATAAGGCCGCAAGTAAGGTCGAACAGAATATTTTGGAGGCCTAAAACTGGAAGTCAAATATATAGGAACATTACCAATTAAAACTATAAACTTCAATCAGATTAATAATTAAAATAAATAAACTACAGTGGTACCTATTCACTTATTTTACATATCCAGGCCCGCTGTGGAACGGAATACCGCATTTCAGTACTTTTTTAATTCTCTACTATTCGTTGATTCGTCGATCTGATGCATCTGTGGCCACTCCGGCTTTTGGGCGAATCATCAAGAGTCGGTGATCATTATCATCAAGTCGGGAACTTTTGTGTCTAGAGTCCAAAGTTTTACTTTATTAGAATACGCCATGGGTCCTAGCTCATTTTGTTATTCCCACAGCAGCCTGGCCGTCATTTTCTGGTAGGCATCTATCTCTTATTAGAATGAACTATCTCTTTTTAGAATGAACTATCTGTTTTTAGAACGAACTGTACTTACGATGCCCTTTTGTTCATTGGAGCTCCGTCTACCACGGTCTTATAAACAGCACTGAGATTTCTAGTCAAATTTAGTATATACCTATACAGGGTTTTGAATGAATTCAAAATGTGCGCAATAAATTTTGTTCTTAGTAAAAGCATTCAATAGGATTGGTTAAAATTAGGACTGCGGATTACCTTTAATTTTAAATTATCTTCTTTAAGGACAAAACAAATTATTTCAGAGGAAAATACTTTTTTGTAAAATTAATCAGAGAATAAATGTCAAAAATGCCAATTCAAAATAAGTTATGGTCGAATAATGGTGAATATGTACAATCTTACTGGTTTATATGCCAGTGGTTGGTAATACCGACAAGAATGTATCATAAAAAAATTTCTGTTTTATTTTATGATAAGGAATCTCCCATTAAACATTTACCCACGTTTAAACACCCTTGTATAGCCAGCCTACATTTTGAGAATGACCTGCTATTATTTTTTATATGTAATTATGTTTCTTAATCTCTCAGCAGGTGGTCTTATAAATTCAACCAATGCGATGCACAACGAAAACTACGTGAAGAAACCCAGTGTCAAGAAGAGCGTGGGAAAAATCCCCCCCTCGTATTCTACCGTCTTAAAACTGGGCCCTCCAATAACACATTTTGATTCCAGTACCTACCCCTCTATTCCTTTTATTGTTCGGCAGCCTCCGCCGTCATACGCTGAAGTCCATGGAGGTTGGGATGAGCATCCTAGCGTGGTGTCTGGTAGGTATGCTTAGATTTAGAGTCTAGATTAGAGCTGTGATATGTTCTTTGTAAACAAAAGTACTTAAAATCATAAATATACTTGCTTTAAGTCAGCAGCTTCCCATATTTTTGTACTTAAGCAAATATCTAATACTGTTTGATGTTTCCTAGTCAGTTCATGTTGCTTAAGCGATCTTTGTCGCCATCTATTTTTGTATATATTTCTGATATTAAGAATGGTTGTAGATGTAAGCAGTATTTGATATACTGATTTAAACAACGTTTGTAAAATGATTTTCCAAATCACTAACACCAGTATTCTCTCAAATAATATCAAACTATTTCTTTCATAAAATCTATGGTCTGTGAAAAGTATAAAAATAAAAAGAAAAATAAAAAAAAATACATTTCATTAACATTTCATTTCCCCCCCTGGAAACTTCACGGGGGGAAGAACATTTTCTTCTCCCCATGAAGTCTCCACATATTTATTTTCTTTTCCTGTTTTCATTTATCCTGTAATAATTTGCATATCTTTGTGACTGGTTGTCTGAAAATATTTCCTCTAGCAGTTTTAATTTCAATCACTCTGACCAGTATGTCTCTTCATCGAAAAATTTTTGTAATTCTGCCCATTGACCACGAAATTCTAGGTAAGTTTTCAGCTACCACTAAAAAATGTTAATTTCTATTACGGGATCCTGTTTTTCAATCCATTTATGTTTTTGGTAAAATTTTGGTACATATTCTTTTAACCATCTCTGCCAGAAATTATTTGCCATAGCTTCCATTGTTTCCTTAAATCCATTTTAGTTGAATCATCTCAAGTAGCTGAACTTTTTTGCCTAACAGTTAGCCATACAAAATTATTTATAATGCTGTTATCTGTCCACATTTTCTATATGGATCTACATTTTTGTATTTGGCAAACGAAGAAATATTTGATAAATTGCAAATTTTACAAAACAAAGTGATGCGGATTTTATTAAATTGTGATAAATATACAAAAATTACTTTAATGTTAAGAAAATTATAATGGTTAAACGTTCCTAATTAATTTTTTTATTTATAAAATTAAAAATAATTTATTGCCCGAAAATCTAAGAACATTTATAAATGAAAACTGTGAAGAACATACTTACCAAACATCGCAAAACGAAGACTTACATTTAAATTATGTTTTTAAGGGGGTTGTTTATAAGTCATTTTATTATAAAGTCTCAGAGATCTTGAACTTAAGAGAATATTTATTTAAGAATCAATTTTAAAAGCTGATAAGGAACACATAAGTATGGTTTCTGAAGCTATGAAATTAACCAAACTAAACTAAAGACACATAAAAACTAGAGATTTGTCAAAATTTGGCAAATGATTCCTTATTTTCTAGTTATGAAGGCTCGCTTCAAATTAGATTTTCTGGCTCTAAAAGCAATTTTAATGCAGATAGGCTATAACATAATTACTTGGACAAAAATATCTTTTATGGAGTAATTAAACCTCCAACTTTTTTTTTGTAATATTGGATGGCCAAAAAGTAGTCAATTTTGTTGCCATAACGTAACCAGATATATTCTAGTAAATATTGAAGTTAAAGTATAGTAAGGTAATCGAGGTCAGAATAAGGTCAATAAGTGGGCATTTTTTACCAAATGCCAAACAAACGTAATTTAGCAAATATTTAACTTTAATTATAGTAATAATCGCTATATAATAATGCCATTTTATGACATTTTAAGACAACAAAAACTGAGATGAAATATGGCTTTTATTATCATATTTTGGTTTTAAATTTAAACTAAAATTGGGTAGTTAGCTATAATATTGCCAAAAAATGTCTATACAACTATCCTTAAATCAAAGTGAAGATTTATTTCAAAAAACGAGATATCAGTTGTTTACCATACAAAATGTTTAATAAAAAGTTTAAATATTCCACCACATATTATAGAACAAGAAAATGCCGATTTGGGGCAATCGTCGTTTAATTTTGTTACGCTGGCTCCTGAGTCTTAAATTAGCCATTTTTTAACGAGTACTAAAGGCAAACCAAGTAGGCATTTTTATTAGTAAAATTTTAGTAAATATTGCTACATTCTGAAATTATTGCCGTTTGATAAATATTTGTCTACAAAGTGGCCAATTTCAAGAAATATTTGCTTAAAAAATAGCCCAAAACTTTTTATGATCCACCGTGATTGAAATTAAAATTAAACTAATTTCCTAGCAGCCATTACTTGACCACTTTAAAAAACATATTCTTTCTACCTATAAAAACGTATTTTCATCCATGTTTTTTACGTTATGGACTCTTTAATCAATTTTACTTAGTAAAATACATTTCCAAACTAAAAAAAATATATTTGTAGAAAACAAAATTTTTAGTTTTAAGAAGGGGCACATGTTTTACATGCCTATCTTAGATTCTATTAATAATAAAAGTTCCTGCGCAAGTGTTTTTCGTCCCTACCAACCGTCAAACTTCTTAAAATATTTGTTAATACTATTTCTACATAATTGATGATGTATCATATACATGAAGAAAAGGCAAAAATAAGGGAATTATTAAGCTAAATTTCGGAAAAAATGTTACTCAAATTTTGGCTAAAAAATAAATCAGAAGTCAGCTAAAAAGTTTCGATTTTAAAGTCAAAAAATAGCTTTTATACCCAACCAAAAAATCAAAAGAGAGGGTCGTATAATTGCCAAGTGGCCATTTTTACCCCATTATGGCCAAATTATTTTTCCCCTCTTTAGCCATATTTCCATCTGTAATAGAACTGTTATTTAGGCTAGCAGGTTTACCCAATTAGCCAGGGATATTAGCCAATATCACAGCATTTTAGCCCATATATAATTATATGTGCTACTTGGGATCATATGGCAGATATTGATTAGGTTGTTCAATCAAGAAACGGTTCGGTCTTAGCACTTCAGGTTAAGTTGAATCCACAGGAATACATGTAACTGATCTCGAATTACAAATACTTTCTATTTTTATAGGAGCAGTAAAAAAAGAGTGTTTCTTCTCGTGGATTTTTTTCTTTAAACACAATCTTCATGGTTTATTTGATACGCATAACCAGCTATTTCAAGGTTAGGTCAGCAACGCCTATAAAGAAAACGACTGTGCGAATTCAGCACATCTGAATAATATTATTTTACAAAAATACATCCAAAAAAAAAACTGGGGAAAATATATAACCAATTGCCTAAAATGCTGAAACTTGATTTTTTTTATATATTTAAATGAAGAGTCCTATAAAAATATTTCTACTAAAATGACATGTGTCCAGTGAAAAAACGTTAATTACTTTCCGAGAAAATCCCATAAGTCATTTCCAACATTTCAATACTTTTATTAACATATCTAGAGTAAATCTATAATGGTTTTACAGTTTCTGTCGCTCTGACTACTATCAATATGGCTGCCGTAGGACAAACAATTGTTTACTTCCCTATGAGTCCGTGATAATTGTAAAGGATTGTATATATATTTAGTGCTTTTCTTAGTAAGACTTTTTTATAATTGCCTGTTTACTTTAAACTTTCTAACACCTATGATGAATGGATATTTTTTGAAGCTCCAAAGTTAGAAGGCGGAAATCTCCGAAAGGTACAAAAGATTTCTATAATTAAAAATACAGATTATTTTGTTGTGGAAGATATTAAATGTCGTGTAGATTCAAAATACTCTCCTACAATGACAAATATGGACATTGTTAGTTACCTAGTTGTTAATTTAAAATTATGTATATCCAAGTTAAACAAGGTTCGTTTATTTTTAACCCAGTCTTGTGTGTTTTGATGTTTTGTGTTGCACCGAAGTATATATTTTTCATAAATATAACATATATATTAATGAAACAAACATGTTTTAATATAAATAAATTGTCATGCTTACAAGAGTAAAAAAAAAGTTTCAGTGTGAATATAATAAGTAATACAGGAAAAAAGTTATATCTTTGTAATAAACCTGATGGCAATTGTAAAGGAACCCAATTTTTTTCAGCATAATTAAACCTTTGCCCTTTACTAGGCTTACTTAGTCTAGAAAATAAGTTTTTATGCCGTACATTTATCTTTAAATTAATATGCATAAATAAAAAGGCTATTTACCTGCCTGTTTAAAATGTGTAGCATACCACACATAGTGACCAAAACTAGTAGTACTCATACCATAAACAAATCTTTCTCTTTTAGACGATAATTACGACATACTTTTGGTAATCCAAAAACTTCATTTTCTTTGATGATAGGAAATCTTTTTGTCATATTATTAGAAGATACAGACAAGGGGTCCCAGTGTTATTTTTTATTTTAAACTTTTACAGATATTTTTATCTTTTGTGATCAAGTTTAGTTTAACTGCTAAATTTCAAAGTATTATAACTATAATAATAATAACCTCGGAACAGAGCCGTTGCCTGGGGATCGCCAGGGCACCTTTGTAGCTACTGCTGAAGGTGACAGCATGCGGGACAATGGCGGCGAAAGGCTAAACATGCGGGCCTTTGCCGAAAAAACTGCTACAGCCGAACCTATTCCCGGGAATTTCATCAGAGCCGACATTATTAGAGACAGAAGTTATCTGTTCTGATCAGTCTGCTCACACATATACGGCCATCAAAACAATCATGCCAAACTTCGAAAAGACGCATTGAAGTACCTACAACAAAACTGGTCGGAACTTCAGATATTTTCGTTATTTCACGATGACGATATGAAGGATTTCAACAACTATTATTATAGGTTCATGAGCAAAACCCCTACATATGGAACGAGCCTAGAGATATTTGCTCTCTCGGAAACCCAGAAGCACATCTTATATATTTTCTCAAAACCAAGAACAACAAGAACAAAACAGATGTGCATTAAAGAGAGAACAACAATAATACGCAAACAAACACACAATAAAATGATCTACCTTCTACTAACAGGCGCTCCAATGTCGGGACACTTTGAGCTTCTAACACCACAAAACATCAACCCAAACAACAAAGCATCGGGCGAGCAGCGTAACGGTCGAGGTCGCTGCAGGAAAAGATAGCTCGACCGAAACGCAACCAAAGGAAATAGACCCACCAAAAGTGCTTTGCCGGCTAAGCTGGCACCAACCAAGGCGGGAAAGGCAGGGCAACGCATTACAGAATCGAGCGAACCGATCATGCGCTGCCCAAATGGATACACAAATACATATGACACAGATGCTAGCCAAACACAACTTGAGCTCTTTATAACAGCGGATATATCGCAACGACTACCTGCAACTACCAAGGCAAGTAAACCAAGGAAGAGGTTAAAATGGACAGACGAAATGAATCGAACAGTGAAGCTTTCCCACTACACCGCTACCAAACTTGAGACAATTTCATCAGGATACGAACATAAACTGCATACACTTTTCATAGCATAATATCCAGACTACAAATCACTTGTCACAGAACAAAATAGAATATCAAAGCAGAAATAAAAGTAGAAATGGAATCACATCTAAACAAACGGTCAGGCACCTATCCTACAACAAGAGATCCTATTCCTCGTTTAATCTTCAAACGGGACACACAAAAAATTCTAAAGACCATCAACGAACACATAATACCCGAGTACATAACGAATGTGAGTACAATTGAGGACATTCATACAGTGATTTACGAAACAGCTATAACCACGATAACACAGATCAATTAGAGACTCCCGCCACGACATAAAAACACCCACAGCATAAAACCAAAATTCAAATGGCAGATAAGGATCGAAAGCAAAATTAGGAAAGAATTGGGATATCTTACTCAATTCATAAACGGCAATAAGCCAAAATGTTTCACACAAAGTGTAGAGAAAATCAAATCTATATCTCCTGATCACACGCTTACAGAAATCCTTGACAATCTGAAGCAAAAATTATCCGTGTATGCCGCAAGACTCCGAAGATACAAAGAGTCAAATGGAAGAAAGGACGCTAACAAACTGTTTCGAAGAAGCGAAAAACAGTTCTACCAAAACACCATGAGCAATGAGGAGGCACGAGTAATAGAACCACCGACCAAACAAGAAATCACAGAATACTGGAAAAGCATTTGGTCAGAACCGAAACTAAACAATAATAACGCTTTATGGATTAAAGCGCTTCATGGATTAAAGCAGACAGGCACAAGTGCTTGGAAGAACAAGAGGACTTTGCAATGACAATACAAAAAGTTGCTGAAACAATCAAATACATGCATAACTGGAGATGTCCTCGAATAGACAACATTCATAACTTCTGGTACAAACAGTTTACCTCCACACATGAAGCTCTCAGTTGCCAAATTAATGAAATTATTTTAAAACCTAGCACACTCCTCAGTTTTTTCACCCAAGGAATAACATACCTTAAACCCAAAAACTCAGACACCAAGAACCCGTCAAATTACCGACCTATTACGTGCCTTCCAACCCTTCTAACGGAAGAGCAAAAAGGGTGCAGGAAACACAGCCGAGGATGCAAGGAGCAGCTAATTATAGACAGCGTGATCATAGAACAAATCAGGAAAAGTCATAGACACCTTCACACTGGTTACATGGATTATAAAAAAACCTTTGATTTGGTACCCCACAGTTGGCTAACCAGAGTGCTAGAATTATACAAACTCAATCAAAACCTGAGGCAATTTCTTACGCAAATCATGAGTACGTGGAAAAGTAAAATCAACCTGGGAACACAAAAAGAACACATCGGAACAGGAGAGATCTACATCAGACGAGGTATATTCCAGGAAGCTCCACTCAGCGCTTTGTGTTTCTGCCTTTCCCACTCATCTACTCTAAAACACAGTAAATAACACAAACTTCGAATTTCACAATAAACACCAAAAAATGACCTACACAAAATAAACCATCTCTTGTACATGGATGACATAAAATTATTATTAAGCACAAAGGCACAACTAAAGGAAGTTCTTAAAATAACAGAATCGTTTACCCTGGATATCAACATGGAATTTGGTATAAGTAAATGCAAGCTGCTTCATATCGACAAGGTGCATTGGAAAGACCACCCTACGATGGAAACAATCAACAATGAAACCATAGATAACATGCTCAAAGAAGAAACGTACATATACCTAGGCTTTCATCAAAGCACCAAAATTAACCACACTCATATCAAATCAGAGCTCAAGGCGGAATTTAAAACCAGGCTCACAAAACTACTAAAAGTAAAACTGAATTCCACAAATCTGACGACAGCTATTAACCCCTACGCCATACCTATTCTTACGTATTCATTTATCACGCATTTATCATTAAACGGTCACACACAGACATAGAAAACATTCACATTCTCTTACGATCTGAATTCACTAAACACAGGAAGTTACACTCCAACGCGTGCAAGGAAAGACTCACCATCGAGAGAAAAGAAGGAGGGAGGGGAATTCTAGATACACAATCGCTAAATAAAAAACAAATTTACGAACTCAGTAAATTCTTCCACAACAAACAAATTAACCTCTACGAGGCAATAGTGAAGGCAGACAAGAATTATACACCGCTCGACCTGTCTCATACGAACCACGCAGCACATCCAATCACGACTAGAAAAGATAAACACCTGGTAAAAAAACACTCCACGGAAGACACAAATACCATATAAAGCAAGTCCACATACATAAAAAGCTTTCATATACGTGGTTACAAGAAGCTGTTCCCCGAAACAGAAGGCTTCCTGCTTTCCATCCAGGTCAAAGTCATAGCAACCAGAAACTACCAAAAGCACATCATCATGGACAGAACCATTTAAGACGACAGGTGCAGGAGATTTGGCCAGCAGAGAGAAATGATCGATCATATAACAAGTGGATGCAGAATAATTTTCGGAACTGAATACACCGCGAGACAGAACTCAGCAGCGAAGGTCGTTCATCAAGCATTAGCCACACAATACAAACTAACAGAGAACACAGATTCTTGCTACCATTATACACCAAGATCCATACATGAAAACGAATACTATAAGCTTTACTGGGACATTGACATCCATACAGATAAAACAATCACCGTAAACAGACCCGATATCACTTTTCAATCCATAAATGAAAAAATCACTTATTTAATTGACATGGCTGTCCCCAACGAGAGGAACATCCAAGCGGAATACAGTGAAAAGATCGCCAAATACACCGACTTAGCAATGGAAATAAAAAGGCTGTGGGAACATGAAAGAGTCATCATTGTTTTCCTCGTCATATCAGTAACAGGCCTCACCCCAGTAACGTTTACACCGCATTTGGCTCAATTAGGACTTAATACAGATATTCACAGGAACATCCAGAAATCGGTCATTTTGAAAACATCGTTGATCATTTCTTAATAGAAAATAGTTGTTTCTTTTTTCTATCATCAACTGGACTAGTTCCAAAAACACTAGAACAGAATTTGAAAGTAGGACTGCATACTAACACCTTCATCGACATCCAGAAGGCAGTGCTTCTCAGTACATGCCACATAATGGGAAAATTCTTACAGGAACACATAGAACTATTAGAACTCTTTTTGATACACGCATCCGGGATGGGCTTGGAACCCAATATTTGTTGAGAAATTGATTGTCAGTTTCGAAAATAATAACAATAATAATACATTTCAAAGAAGCTTACAGAAAATTATTAGTCCAGTAAAAGAAATTTTTTTCAGCATGATTGGTAGGTAATTGCCAATGATGAAATTTCTTTTTTTAGCTATTTTATTGAAATTTTAGTTTAACGATTCAATCATAAAGTAACCTACAACTAGCATTCAGATTAGGGTTCTCACCTTTTAGAAATTCCAATCTAGGACTCGGAAAATACCGAAATCTTGTCTTTTCTAAGACACAGTTAGGGGCATGACACTTGTGTAAAGTTCTCATTTTTGCTTTCCTAACTAATGTCTTTTCTAGAATTTCTCAACCTTAATAGTTTCACTTAATTGTGTTTAATCAAACTATTATCATCGGGCATTTAAATGGAACACTACACTTTCGAAAACATTAACAGGATCAGTCACGTCCAGGGTTGGGTCAGTAGAAAACTTAAGGTAGTCTACCTGGGTAGAAAACTTGTTTTATATATCTGTGGAAAAAATCCAGGTTTTCTACCAAAGTAAAATCAAGTTTTTAATTACCATCATTTCTATCATTTTTTTGTATTCTTTTCGAAATTCTCTATTTTATTTTGAGTAAGTAGAATCATACTTTTTGTAAATGTAAAAACAAAGTTTTTGTCTTATTCAAATGTAAAAAAATCGCTTTGCCATCGATTCGAAGTATAAAAGACTGAGTAAAACAATAAATATTTATAAAATATAATGAATATTGATTCGATATGCTTGTAAAAAATTTTTAAATTACTTTTATTATAAAACTGTCAAAATGATATATATATATATATATATATATATATATATATATATATATATATATATATATATATGTAGAATTATGAATCTTTTTCGAACAAATTTTGCAGGTTTATTTCTATTCATAATTGCTAAAAATGTACTAATTTTTTATCGGCAGAAAAAGTATAAATTGTACGTTTCTCTGGTAAGGGTATAAATTGCAGTTAGGAAAGGGATATTTCTGATAATTCGATGAGTGTATACCAAAATTAAGGACAATTCAGCAGCCTTTACTACTTGGATGATTAATAAAGGTTTATTTTCAAATTATACATTTTCTGCACATATGTTGGGTTGAGTCATAGCATTTTTTAAGTTACCAAACGAAAACTACCTTTTTGAAAACTGTTGAAGATTAGTTAAGACGAATAAATGAAAATATATCAGCTAAAGTCAAAAACGTGCATAAAACTATTTTATTTTTTTTGCAATGTACATTGGCGCATACATAAAATTCTCTAAAAAACTTGCGTTCTATTGCTTCCTGTAGTTTATGTGTTGTACAAAGTAAGGCGTTCTTCTGAGAGAATTTCTAGATAAAAATAATCAAGCTTTCAGATTTTCTAAATTTAAAAAAAATTGTTTTTCAGTTTTCGAAATTACAAGCATTTCAATTTTTGTGGAAAACTATGGGAGAAACCCAAAACAAGCCATTTGAAATTAAATGCTTTAGTCATCTAATAAATAACACAAAATCTTTAGCACCCTGTATATCTGCTCGTAGGCTGTCGTACATTACCCATTTCATAGGCAGAGTAATAATTAAGTACTACATTATTATTATAGAAATATTTTATTTACTTGACTACGCCTAAGTACGTAAACTCTTTAAGACTTTGCAATTTCTTGAGATAATAGTTTTTGAATTTAGATGTTTATAACTGGACGTACTTAACGTTTCGTATTCTGGTCCACAAGTCATTTTCAGAGCTGTGTACTGTGTATTAAACACTGATAATAAGGATATATTAAATATTTTGCGAGAATTTTTATAAGTGTTTGTGTTTTTTTTTCAGGTGACTCATTCTCTCTAGGACCTAATCCCCTCTACATATCGTGTCCCCGCTGTAGAACAATCGTGATATCGGATATCCATACCGAAAGGTCCCACATGTCTTACATTTTATCACTGGTGCTGTGCGTCTGTTTGTGTTGGCCATGTTGCCTGCTGCCTTTCTGCCTCAAGTCATGCAGGAATACGTATCACTTTTGTCCCACATGCCACTATTACTTAGGTGTATATAGACCTTGCTAAATAAATACTTATTAGTTTAATCCTTTTTTACTTATGCTTGTCTGTTCGAAAAAATGCTAATGTTTCAGATGTGTTTTTTTTTGTTAATTTTAAGGCATGCAATATATCTACATACATATGACATTACAAGATGTATGTATGGTATATTTTTACATTTACGTGTTTAAGCCATGAAACCCCATTCCAGCTAAGACGCGCACTTACTACCTAACACGTCAAGCCGTTAGTATCGAGAGACTGTTAATTACCCTCAGTTTAGTTAGAACAGCATTTTTAGTATGTTTATAGGAAAACTTTGTAACGCTCTGGTAGATAAAATAGCGTGTTGTTTGTGATCAGAATGCCTCGACGTGACAGATATATGTAGATGAAGTAATTGTAAATATATTCGTGTATTTTAAAAAAGAAAAGAACTACGGTGGACCTTTGAGGTCCGTGCTATAAATTAATCGGCGTGTAACTGAAGCTACTAGAATAAATGAAACTAAATTAAAAAGTGTATTGGAAGCACAGCAACAAAAGCCGTGCCCTAAAGCTGTAGACTTATCAGATGCAATCAAATTTGACCCGTAATATAATATAATACACAAAAATGGGGGAATTAGTTTTCTCGTCTAAGCGAAACGAAGAGAGATAAGAGACATTGAAAGGACCAGTCCCTACAAAACTTTAAATCAAATTGAATTTGAAAATAGTAAAGAGAATAATAAAAAAGCCTTGTGAGACAAAAGCTGTTGTCTAATGAAAGTAAAAGGCACATAGAAGTGCAGGCCGGTGGAAAAGAAAGTTTTGTAAAATATTCAGAACTACTTTTTTAGGGGAAATCTAAATCCGCAGATTACGTGACAACATAACCATAGAGATATAGACAAAACGGTTTAATGGAAAATTATTGAAGAATCGTAATCGACCATCGGTAATAGTACTGGACATTGGACAATGATCCGTATCATTCGGGAGTTGTTAAAAAAACATCCACGTCATATTTTTTGATGTTAAAAATTTCATTTGAATTAGAGTCAAGTAAAAGTTCAATAAAATGGAAAAATAATTTATAGATAAACCTAAAAACCATTTCAGTCTTTATTAACTAAAATTTTTAAGATGGGGTTTAGCTTTGTATTTTATGTGGAGATGAAACATATTTTTTTTCAAACAAATTAAATGTATCTATGAATAAAAAGTAAGGAGTTTAAAACTGCAAAGTATTTGAAGAAATTAGAAAGTATTGATAGAAATATTTTTAGAGTATTTAGTATATATTTACAGTATTTAAACTTTTTTTTTTGGGGAATTAAGTAAAGTAATATAAAATATTGTTTTAGGAGTCATTGAATTTCAAGTTCGTTAACCGAAAAATAAAACGTATTTGAAGTACAGTATTTCAAATATCGAAAAGTATTTGAATTACTTTTTTAAGTCTTTTACTTGAAATTCCAACAGATATGCCCCTAGGCTAACTGATGGCATGGGATGAGATATTTCGAGGCGAAACCTGGAGCAACAAGGGACTACATTTTTTCTGAACTTCAAAAATATTTTTTTTGTCAAGGCTCGGGGCATAAATAATAATACCGAATGTGACATTTATCGTCTAATAGAACATAACTATGAAGTACTGTGTTAGTCAAAACACATTTTTTACCTACTATTCTCACGTTCAGCGTTGGATGAGGTAGAACAGTGGACGGTTGTTTAAAATGCATTTTCTACGATTTTTTCTTTATTTCAACCTTTTATAAGGAAAATTTGTCTATTTTTTACTTATAAACCCCAGTTTGTCTCAGTCCGCTGTGGGCAGAAAACAGCTAAATGATTTCGACGAAATGATAAACATCACAAGTGAGAAATGTACTAAAATATTTGTTTTTCATACAATCGATATTTTTATTAAAATTAAATACGGTCCTATTATTCAAGAACTTAATTAAATTAAGACTAATTAAGACTTTATGCCTCTATAAATCTTCACATATCCCACTAACTTAAGTGTCTTGCCCTTATTGCTTCTACGCACTGTCTAGAAGTTTTCTGGGTTAAGATTGAGTTAAAGTCCCAAAACATAATAAGCAAACTGGAAAATTATGTTGGTTATGTCTTTAACGTTTTATTTTCTATTATTCTCAAGTCATCTTTCAGTGTAATCTGGAAACTCCGTTCTGTTGTTTTTGTCGATATTAAATGACAGTCGCTGCAAAATAAACAACGAACCTTTTTAGAAAAGAAATATTGGCTTTAGTTTCTATCAGCTGTTTGCCGACGTTTCGACTGAAATGGGAATATAATAGTTTTAAAACATTTTCGTAAGAGCAAAAAAATTGTTTTACTTTTTTCTCATTATAAGAGAATTTCGTGATAATTGGGTAAAGAAATATATCAGGAAACTCCCTCGTTATGAAGCCTTCACTTTGTTCAGGAAAATGAAAAATAATAAAATGTAAGGTCAAAAGCAGTAAATAGATCATTTTTCGACGGGATCTCGTGGCTTAAAAACTTACAGGCATGTTAATGTTTTAAGATTTTTCCTTTTTTTTGCCTGGTGTGGCATGTTTGCACTTTGAGTTAGTTTGTAGGTATTAAGTTTCCGTTACCTTTTTAGTATAATGGGAGCTATATTTTGGAAATTTTGTCTATTTTTTACTTATAAGGCCTTATTCTTCATTGTAAATATTATTTAAAATTGCAGAGCTCAAGGAATTTAAAATCATTTAAACCGTTCAATCAAAAAATGGAACTGTCCAAACAGCAAGTTTGCAGGGGTTAATACCTACAAACTAACAATGTAAATCTATAGTTTATTTGTTGCTGAATTTGATCGATTATTTCATAAAAGAGGCGGCTGTATGATGTTTGGACATCTCTCACCTTGTCTGTTCGAAGACGCTTGGCTTGTGGCTCTACATTTAACGTCATCGTTTTCTCCTAAAATAGGTCAAAGTCATCACTTTTTTTAGGCAAAAAGCAATATCATTTGTTTTAGTTTGTAATATATTAAAAACATTGTCTGATAATGGAAATATTTCTGAAAATATGTTCAACAAATAATTAAAATTAAAATCTCGTTTCAAACAGTCCAAAAACCCCCTCGAACTATTTATTGCTTCTGAGTCCCACGTTTCATAATTTTCTATTATATTCTTAAATAGTTCAATCAGTGATTCACGATTTTCAGATACTGTTAACACAAGTCTTCCATTATAGTTCCACCTAGTAGGAGCTATTTTGGGCGATCGTTTGTGGTCAATGGAGTCCAAAGCTTGTGTACGTTTTGTTGACTTGGAAAAAAAAGCAGCCATGCTACTTACAGTAACGAAAAATACTTTACACTCTTTAATGTGATTGATGGACTGGGATAAAACTAAATTTAATTTATGACCAAAACAATGGACAAACACAGCACTTGGGAAAGTTTCTCGAACTTTAGCTTGCAGACCCCCTAATTAACGTTATAAACGACGGTATATAATGCATCTGCTGTATGATTTTCGGACACATTCTTAAAACATAAAAATCGCTCTTGAATACTTCCGTCTATTTTAACGTAGCGTATTACTATAGATAATTGGCTAAAATTAGTGATATCAGTTGTTTCAGCCAGAACAATAGCAATGAACCGCGCCTCGCCAATCTCCTGCTTAATTTTTTTTAGAATAATGGTTGCAACAGCGGAAATTAAATCAATCTGGATTCGATTCGACGTTCCGCGAAAAACGCCAGACTGCTCTAAATGATTTTTTAAGCAATCATCATATTTAGCCATTAAACTAAGTAAATCTTGAAAATTTCCTCTATTTGAAGAAACCCTTGTTTCGTCATGACCTCTAAATCCCAATTCGTGCTGTCCGAGAAAACAAACAACATCGATAAGTCTTCTTAATATTTGCCTATTTTTATCGACTAGTTCATTCTGTTGGCGGTGACTAATTTCCAACTGTTTATTAAGTGCGTGTGCAATTCTGGTTTTGCCGAAAACTTTTTCTTTTATGACGGCCTGCAATTGCGCTTTGGACATAATGTGTCTTTTTACAGCTTTATGGAAATTGTTTAAATCGGAAAAACCAGTTTTATTCCAGAGACCTTTTTCATTTTCAAAAAGTAAGCATGGCCAACAAAATAATTTACTTATATTTTCACACTCTCTTAGCCATTTAGATTGTTCGTATTGTTTTTCCGGATAAAAAAGTCTAATACAGTTTTTCATTTTTGTGGTTAAATTTTTCATAGGCGGTTTTGCCCTTCCTTTGGAAATTATTTGAAGCTTATCAGCGAAGTTTAATGTTGAAAATCCCTTTATTATTAAGACACACACCACACATTCACACACACTCTTCTTACTAAATTCTCCAACATTTTCAACGTTATTACCCACATCCGAAGTTGACGGTATTTGCCTATACACGTCCGTATTATTGTCTTCCATATCGCACCATGCATGACGCGACGTACGTATCACACAACACACGGATAGCCGTTAAAACAAAGAACGTACTCAAACGATAGCTTCCGCCCCCACTTAAAGCACGCGACTGAAATGCAAAAATTGCAAACAGCCGGTGGAAAGTTCAATAACCTCTGCCTCGATCACAGGAAATCAAGCATACAGGACTTGGCTGCAGAGAAGCTAGCGGCCCGCATAGGTTCTATTCGATTTTCTATTGTGGCTGGTTCGGAGTCAAGGCCGCATTTATTATGGGCTTGATAATTAAGATAATATTTTAGCATTTTTAATATAAACCAAATTAATGGTTTCCTATTTCAAAAATTACATTTTAGAAGATGTTTTGTAATTTTTTTTTTTTGGGAAGGGCTGCTTCCTTTGCTTCCATGGACTCCACGCCCATGGATGACTGAATTAAGGAGAAACCATATTATATAGAAATATATGCAAATTAAGAAAATCATTAATGACAATCTGTGAAAATCACAAGATAAGCGAGAGGATTAGCAACGTTGTAAATAAATGTTATACGAAAGGCTGATTTATCCATCAGTAGGTGTTTTCGTTGACACTAGATATGGTAACACTCCTGCCACAAGGTTGTGACTGTTGTGTAATAACGTCGAAAACGAATGAAAATAAAAACCAATATTTTAATTTCTCATTAGGAAAGCCCGAATATAAATAAATTGTGGAATTTTAAAATTAAAGTGCTATAAAACGAAATAAGAAGCTGTGAAAAATAAATAGTAATAATAATAACAAGAATAAATAAATTAGAAACTAAAAAAAATTGAAATGAATTACAGTTTATTCACATATTCACGATCTTACCAACAATGTTAAATTTTTTGTTGATAATTATCATTTACCCAATCTTATCAGTCACTTTGACAGCCTCTGCCCAAACATGTATTGTGATTTTTTCGTTTGCCATGTTTTTTTAGGTAATACATGACATGTCGATTGAATGGCGTAAAAATCATTTTTGAAAAATGTCGTTTAGTAAAATTGATTTATTCATTTATTTATCATATATTATCGTTTATTTTGACGGACGTCTGCTATATAAAAGTAAATCTTAAAGATCGTCTTTGATCGCTTGATTATTTTAGATAAATGTAGTTTACCATATAGTAAGCAGCCCCTCTTTTTAAAAGCCGTCCCTTAGTTCAGTTCTGGTTGGTTTTGGCATACCCGGATAAATTAAAGCCGAACTCCCTAAGTTAAAATTTTGATAACTCTCGTTCACTGGATTTCGGGCCAGCTCCCCTACTAATACCTAGTTCTATCATTATCTTTCCCGGTCATTTTCCATGTTTTATATGCATCATCGCTTTCCTTAGTTTCGCTTAAAACCCTATCATTAATTTACGCCTTATATCTGGGTTTTATTACTTTTTCTGTTCTTGGAGAAACTTGGTGAATTGAACTTATGATAATATTATAGAACTCGATATATTTTTCATTTGTATCCCCAGTGTTCCTATAATTCCTTTGGATATCAAGAAGAATGTTCTTTGTCTCTGTGTAATCTAGTCTTCCGTTGGATTTGTAACTTTTTCTATAATTTGTTCCAAACCATTGTAATCCTTAGTAATTTTTCTTAATATATCGGGATAGGTAGATTGTGGCGCCAAGTTAATGTTGAAATACCCCATTATGAAAGTTGGAAAAGCACTATCTGCCTAATCCACACATTGGTTTTCTAAGAATGATAAAAATTCAGACTTACTTGCACTAGGCAAACGAGACAAGTTACCAATAATATAAGCTGAATTATTAATACAGATTTTTATAATAAGAAACCACTATTTTTTTTTATACTGACTGTACCTCATCAAATTAATACAATCTATCATCACCGGTTAGTCTGTTCTCACTATCTGCTCAATCTGATAACCTGCAATATTGATTTCAAAATCTTTTATATCTTGCGTAAGTCTAGTTGCAGTTAAACATACAATCGTTGTTATTAATTTGAGTATAAAATTATGTAATTGATCCAATTTTGATTTAATACTTTGACTAACTGACATACCTTTCGGTATTTTATTCTTGTAGTATGAATTTGAAGATCTGCTTAACAATATCCTACTTAAAATTCGCGCCACCTGAATTCTACCCCAATGTGTAATGTACAGACCTCCGTTACATACAAAATCCTTAGTTAATAGAACAGAATTAAAACGTAAGAATTTACCAGATTCTTTTTTATCATAAATACCATTATACATCATTTTGTTATGCTCATTCTTATTAAGTAGGATATTATTAGTGAAAAGTGGCACTGAGAACAGTAATAAGTTTCATTGTTTATATTTTTAAGCCCTTGGATTGTTTCTTCTTGTACCCTTATACCTTTTAACAAGTTAATTGCCCCTCCCCCCCATTACAACCACATAATCACCTTTATTACAGATTTTTGTCATCGTATTCATATTCTCTACTACATCCTTTATACAAGCATTTCCTTTAATTATTGAGTGTATGATCAAGTTAAAATTTTCCTACTTGTTTCTCTCAAGCTTTCTATTCTCTCCTTCAATTTAATTGATTCCTCTACGTAAGATGTAACCTTACCTTCCAGCTTCTTGTTTGTGTCTTGAAGCCGATCTATATGCTCTTGAAGTGACCCAAGCTGTACATCCATTCCTTCTACCTTCTACTCCGCTTCATCCTCTCTATTACATGTCTATTAGTTTCTTTACAATTTCTTCCATCTGTTTTTTTTGTAAGAGTTATTCTCATTCCTTGAATTTTGTTTCTCAAATTAGTGAACAAAATATTTTATAACCACCTACTTTTACTACTCCTGAATTTATATGCAACTAGGGTGGAATACAGCCAAGCAGAATATGCAGCAGTAATTCGAAAAGTCTTTGTTTATATAACAATTAAAGGATAGGTACAGGGTGTTCCAGCGAGGACTGAACAGGGACCTATTTTCGACCTTCCTTGTATTTTCGAAAAATTCAAAATACCCAATCGATGTATTTTTTCTTGTAGAATCCAAAAATATCATCGAAAAAATATTTGAACCAGAAACAAAAGAGTTACGCTATGCATCAGGTGTTTTTTAAATGGAATGTATCGTTTTTTATACGATTTTTGGAAAGAGTGATTTTTTTTATGTCCGTTCTGATTAAAAGATTTGATTTTGCGATAGCTGTTTATATTACATTTTAATGTTTTACAAACTGAAATTTTAGCTTCACCTGTTTAAAATATACGATAGGTTGGTATAGGTGATCAAGGTAAAATGACGTTTGAATGCTTTGTCAATAAAAATTGACATTATTTTAATTATTGTCGAAGTCTTCACCTACAAAATATATATTTGACTCTGATCGAAATGAAATACTCTTTGGACGAGAGACTACAGATTGTTATGCTATTTTACAAGTGCCAAGAAAATGCGAGAGAAGCAAGAAGAAGATTTATTGCAAATTTTCATAGAAATATATCCATCAATACAATTCTAAGGATAAAAAACCTATTTGAGGAAAATAAAAGTTTACATGATAGAAAAAGAAATATACAAAGAAGAAGAAATCGAGACCAGGCCATTATAAATTATTTTCAAGTTAATCCAACCAAATCTATTTCGGATGCAGTTCGGGAAGTTCAGTACGGTGGCGGTGTAAGGCGCAGAAGAGTTACCCGAGGGACTGTTCACAGGACTCTGAAAATTCATAAATTTGGGCCTTTTCGTATCCTTCCACTTCAGCACCTAACACCGGCACAAAAAGAACTTCGCTTCCAATTTGTTTCTCAAATGGTAATTCGGCAAGAAAACGAAGACCCTGATTTATTTATTTAACATCGGGAGTATTCAACAGACATAATAGTCACCACTGGGCCGTTGAAAATCCAAAAAAGTTCCAGACTATTAAATTTGAAGGGAGGAATTCTATTCATGTTTGGTGTGGGATAAAAAACAATAAAATTTTGGGACCAATATTTTTTAACGGTACTTTAAATGGGCACAAATATTGTGAGTTTTTAGAAAACGAAATTGAAAATTTTTTGGAAGACTTATCATTGGCAGAATATCAGAATATAATTTGGCAACATGATGGGGCGCCTCTTCATGCCGTGAATGATGTGGTTCAATTTTTAAATCGGCGCCATAACGAATGGATAGGGCGAAATGGAACATATGCTTGGCCGCCCAATAGCCCCGACCTCTCAGTTTTGGAAACATTTCTTTGGGGCCATTTGAAGAACGTCGTATACAGACAACGAAACGAAAATATTCAAGAGAGCATGGGAAAAATAGTCGATGAAATAAACCGCCTTAACCAGGAAAATCATATTGTAACAGCAAGTTTAGAAAGGCTACAAAGGGGTTATCGATGTTGTTTCGAGAAAAACGGCGGTCACATTGAAAACTTATGTAATTAGTAGTTTTATCTCATTATTTAATAATTATTTTTGGGTCCGGTAAACTATCCTGACAGACGATTTTTGCATATTTTATTTTTTTTCCAGAAAGTACCCATTTGTAATATTACATTTCAAAAATAAAATTTGCGGGATATGCAAGAGTTTTCTTAAAAAAAATTAATTAAAAGTCACACTCGGTCACAATTTGACAGCCGGACAAACGGAAAATTTAGCAATGTTACCAGGTTTTAGATTTACCAATTTGTTAGAGGAAATGAAATGACCAATTGAAAATTATTTGGTCAACAGAATTGTAATTATTTATTGTTATTATTATAGTTTTAATGAAGGTTTTATTGATGAACCTGGGCTAACCTAACGTTAGCGGGACAGATCCACCTAACAATATAGTTTTTGTTACAGAAACATCCCGCTTTCAATATAGACTCGGAATTCGGTTGGCGCGCTACCGCGCGCTTTCTTTACAGAAAACCTAACTAATCCTAACCTAACCTAATCCGCATTTTTATTAATTATAAGTTTTGTTATACAAAAAATTTGTTTTACGTGTATCATAACTTATAGGTATTATTTAATTATGAATATGGCAACGTCGCACATCAAATTAAAAACAAGTATGGCGATGGGAACATTCGGAAAGATGTTTGAAATCAAAATTACCTTCGATTTGTATAATAAATACATCTTAAAGTAAATTTTGAGTGCTGATGAGAATTTTCCACACATTTTCTCAATTTGGACTGCTAGAATGGTAGATAAAAACAAAAAGAAACAAAAATAAACGAGATTTAAGAGTGTCAATATAGTTTACCGAAACCTTATTTTTTATTGAATTTCTTTTTCTATCTATTGATGGATATATTTCTATGAAAATTTGCAATAAATCTTCTTCTTGCTTCTCTTGCATTTTCTTGGCACTTGTAAAATAGCATAACAATCTGTAGTCTCTCGTCCAAAGAGTATTTCATTTCGATCAGAGTCAAATATATATTTTTTAGGTGAAGACTTCGACAATAATTAAAATAATGTCAATTTTTATTGACAAAGCATTCAAACGTCATTTTACCTTGATCACCTATACCAACCTATCGTATATTTTAAACAGGTGAAGGTAAAATTTTAGTTTGTAAAACATTAAAATGTAATATAAACAGCTATCGCAAAATCAAATCTTTTAATCAGAACGGACATAAAAAAAATCACTCTTTCCAAAAATCGTATAAAAAACGATACATTCCATTTAAAAAACACCTGATGCATAGCGTAACTCTTTTGTTTCTGGTTCAAATATTTTTTCGATGACATTTTTGGATTCTACAAGAAAAAATACATCGATTGGCTATTTTGAATTTTTCCAAAATACAAGGAAGGTCGAAAACAGGTCCCTGTTCAGTCCTCGCTGGAACACCCTGTACATTTTCGAGGTAACAATGACAGTTTGCAGTGCAAAAATTCACTGTCGGATTACTCATGAATCAATTTACAGCTATTGAAATACATTGATATACGACTTATAAACTCAATGCAATCAGTCTCAAAAAAATTCAGAACATTCAAGAGATGACAAAATTTGTTTGTACTAAGTTTAGTACAATACCGAAACACAGCATAACCCTGGTTCTTCAATAAATATACCATACAAATTCAATTTCGGACAGTGAACAATGGATATGAGAAGTTGTTTATGTTCTTTTTTTTCTGATATTGCTTGAAATGTCGATCCGAGAGTGAGGACAATATGTTGTCTTTATTTTTTAACGAACTTATTAAAGGATCTGATAATAAAATGTGAGTTTTGAAACGCAGAATTATTCCATGAACAAACTGGCACCAAATACTTATAATTTTTCACAAAACCAAGAAAAACGCGGAACTAACAAATACATGCACAATTTTTCAAATTGCAAAACTGCTTTATTCATGACTTCAAATGTTGTAGAAAAATCATTTGTAAGTTAGGAACTTATCCTCAGTAATTATCGGCATTGGTACTTCGCCATGTAGTTCTAGGTAAGTACATGTGAATTTATGAGTGCAGGAATTGCCCATTTTCTCTAAAATGTTCTAAGCTATTGTAACAAATTTTGCTACATTAGATCAATGTTATACGCCAAAATCAAGATACGTACCAGCGACATTGCCACATTTCGGAATTTTTCTGTAGATGCAAAAACTCTATTATTTAAATTGAAATAATTACTTCCCCTCGTAAAAGAAAGTATTGTAATCGCGAAAAAATGACTCTCCGAGATTTTTTCAGATCTTCACGTTTCAGGGTCCCTAGATGACGAAAAACATGTTTTCTTAATTCCGCTGTCTGTCTGTCTGTCTATCTATCTGTCTGTCTGTCTGTCTATTCGCGGCGTTGCCAAAAAACTACTTATCCTATCGACTTCAGATTTTGATAAAAAATTAAGGTTCATATGGGGATGACCTGGTAACATTTTGGTTATCCAATATGGCGAAACAAAATGGAGGCCTAGTGAAGTGTTAAAAAAATTATTAAAAAACCGCTTATACAATTTATCTCAAATTTTGCAAAATTATCAAGTATTATCTGGAAATCAAGTAGTAACATTTTGGTACTAATCCAAGATGGCGGAACAAAGTGGCGACATAATAGAATATTTAAAAATTTAGCCTGAAAAACTGCCCAATGTTTTCATTTTAAATTGTGTGCCATAACTACTTGTGGTATAGCGATCAACTAGTCAAATAGTGGTACTAATTCAAGATGGCCGAACAAAATGGCGGCCAATTAAAATGTTTGTAATCGTAAAAAAATCACTATCTCAGGTTTTACACATCTTTACGTTTTAGTGTCGCTATATGCCAAAAAATATGTTTTATCATTTCCGCCGGTAGGTCTGACGGTCTGTCTGTCTGCCTGTTTGTCTATCAGTTCGCGACATAGCTTAAAGACTACTTACCCGGTTTACTTCAAATTTTGGTCAAAAAGTAAGGGTGATATGAAGATGACCTGGTAACATTTTTGTAAAAATCCGATATGGCGAAACAAAATGACGGCCTAGTGAAACCTTAAAATAAATATTAAAAGCTACTCATCCAATGTTTCTCAAATTTTACAAAAAACATCAAGTATTATATTGGAATCAACTGGTAACATTTAACATCAACGTACGAATCCAAGATGGCGGAAAAAAATGGCGGTCTAATAAAATATTTAAAAATTCATCCTGAACAAACAACTTAATGGATTGATTTCAAATTGTGTACCATTACTAATTGTAGTATCGGGCTCAACTAGTAAAACGGTGTTACTAAATCAAGATGCGGTTAAATACAATTTTTGTAATCGTGAAGGAAATCACCCTTTCAGGATTTACATATTTTTACATGTTAGCGTCCCTAGATGCCAAAAACATGTTTTATCAACGCCGATTGTCGGTTTGTCTGTCAGTTTGCGACATAGCTTAAATACTACTTATTTTGACCAAAAATTAAGGGTGATTTGGGGATGGCCTGATAATATTTTGATAAAAAACTAATATGGCAGAACAATGTTAAAAAACTTTGTAAAGTCGTGTTTTATTTGGGGTTAAGATCTAGTAAAAAACAAGTATTTCTTTAAATTGTCGACGTTTCGCAAATTAATTGTTGCATCCTAAGAACACATATATACATCTTTAATCCCGCAAGAAACCCATATTATCAGTACTTTTACTCCGTTGTTCCGCATATATTTCCCAGATATTAAGTTTCTAAATGGTTTCCGTTAACAATCCTCTTGTTGTTATGTTAGAGTGGAGTAATATTTAGGGTTAGAATCCAGTAAAACAAATCAAAAGTCTATTTTTAAATAGTCGGCGTTTCGCAACTTTATTGTTGCATCTTCAGGACACATACCTATGTAGATTCTATATCCAGCATGAAACCTATATTATCAGACTTTACGTATTCCGTTTGTCCGCAGTTATTTCCCAGATATCAGGTTTCTTGGTTTTTGTTAACGATCGTCTTGTTTTTGTTAGAGTGGAGTATTATTTGGGGTTAGGATTCAGTAAAAAAAACAAGTTTTTTATTTTCAACGTTTCGCAACTTTATTGTTACATCATCAGGACACATACATTTTATATTCTGAATGATGATTATCAGTCGTTACCTACTCCGTTGGTTCTCAGATATTTCCCAGATATTAACTTTCTAAATTGTTTTCGTTAACGATTTTGTTGTTGTTATGTTAGAATTATTTGGGGTTAGGAAATATCTGCGGACCAACGGAGTAGGTAAAGACTAATATGGGTTTCATGCAGGAAATAAAATTTATGTGTCCAGAGGATGCAACAATAAATTGGGAAAACGTCGGCATTTTTAAAAAAGGGCCTTTTATTTACTGGATCCTAATCCCAAGTAATAAACCACTCTAACATAAGAACAAGATGATCGTTAATGAAAACCATTCAGAAACTTAATATCTGGGAGTATGTAAAGACTGATAATATGGGTTTCAATTTAAGATGGCGAAACAAAATGAAGGCCAAATAAAATTTTTAAAAAATCAAGGTAAAAAAAACTTGTTCAATTGATTTTAAATTTTGCAGAAAAATTAAATGTGAAAATGATTGATGATGGAGCAAAATGGCGCCTAATAAAAATGAAGAGACAGTATATGTAACACTAACACATAATATATATCTACTATGACTATGTACTGAATTAACTTGGATCACACTTTCCTAATAAAAGTAATAATTCATTACGAAGGAAGTTTCGGGTAAAGGAATTTACCGATTTTTTTTTCTGTGATCGATTCTTCCCATCCAATTAATTTTAATCGCAAAGTTTAAGATATTTAGTTTGGTCATGATACATGTGAAACCAGTATTATTTAAATAGAGCAGCACCCCTGAGGATTTCGGTAAAGTGTTTAAAATTTAAAAAACCTTGTATTTAAGAATAATGTAATATTCTAAATTAAAGAAAAAAGATGTATCAGCAATGTCGTATTTCTAGAACCTTTTTTAGACATAGCATATTTCATTTAAAATAAAACATTTACTTTTGTTGCAATTGATCGACCACCTTCGATTTATTATGACAATCTCTCAATTTCTGAACTTAGGATATTTGACTGATGTGTTACGTCAAACTAGCATTTTTGAAGCGTAGGAATATTTCTATAGATTTTGTGTACAGTGCAATCAATTTATCTTGATAACATTTTAACCTGCAGTTTTTCCTTTATAGAAACCATGAAATAAATTCTAGGCTTACTTAACAATTTTTTTTCCAATAATTAAAAAAAAAGCTTATTACATTACTCTCAATTGTACAAGATATCACTATAAGTTGTATTTTTTAAATGGGATGCCCTGTATATTATATACCCTGAAATGGATCTCTTCTTGCAGATTATAAATATACCTGGTTTACCAGTTATGTTTATAATATATATATATATATATATATATATATATATATATATATATATATATATATATATATATATATATATATATATATATATATATATATATATATATATATATATATATATATATATATATATATATATATATATATATATATATATATATAATTATAACGAAGATAAAGTTATCAAACCAGGTATATTTGTAATCTGTAAGAAGATGCTTATTTAAGGGACATATTATACAGGGTGTACCATTAAAAATTAAAAATAAGGTGATAGGTGTAAAATTGGTGGTTTCCTGTTTTTTTGAATTACTAAAAAAACTTTTTAAGTAACACTGCAATTTGTGTTTTGGTCCATATGGGAAGGATATATGGCAGGTTAGAATGTTATCAAGATAACTCGATCGCTCTGTACATTTTTGTTATTTTTGGCTTACACTAATCTCTGAAAAATGTGAAAACAGTAGTTTGGTATCAATAATTCTGTAAATAATGCGGTCAACCGTGTTTACATTTCATGAAAATCTCTATTCTGAATAAATAAAGACTATAATTGCTAACCTTGGAGGGGTAAAACACTAAAAAAGTTTATTGTACAAATGAATCAAAAGTTTCAAAAAGGTAACACAAGTTCGAAAAGGTTTAAAATAGTTGAAAAAATTTGAAAGTTTCAAAAAATTTACGAAATTTCGAAAAAGGTCTTAAAAGTTTCAAAAAGTTGGGTAATTTTTACTGGCCTAAAAAACCCGATATTAACGATTCGTCACAATATATATTTTACCGACCTGTTACCATGATAGGATGCAATCCTCTGCAAATCTCTGGAACGGTTCCCGAAATAATTTAAATAAAATGAAATGAAATGATTTACAGAGGCAGAACAAAGAACGTAGTAAAAAGGAATATGTAATATCTACAACATCCAGTTTTTTTTAACGCGATCCTTATGGATTTACCGAGGGATTTACTTACTTTGACTTCATAATAGGATTTGCTCCAAAATTTAAAATGTTAGGTTAAGGTCTTCCAAAGTATTAAATATCCAGTATAATTTTTAACAAAGAAAAACTAATGTTTAGCCATAACTAATAATCCATGACATCCAATGTATTTTTTATTGCTTTTTTTCGCAAGTGGTGAGTTGTAATTCTTAATTTTTATCTGATAATACTAATAAAAACGTCGATGCTTGAAGATTCTATAAAAATGATGTAATGTAGATTTATGCGATTAAGTATTTTAGGCACGAATAACGATAAACTATTGACACCTAATAATTTTTTGTTGATATCATACACAATATATAAAAATTCAAAAGAAAATCTGCCTTAAATACAGCAAACAAAAAAAATGTCGATTAAAACTCGGAATATGAATTAATTTGAAGAAAAACATTTTTGTAGGTTTAAACATTTTTGACCTAGGTACTTACTTTCAACTTTTTAGACTTAAGTTGTTAATTTATAAACTAGCTTTATTTAAAATAATACACTACTTATTTAATATTAGTATATAAGTGTGAGTTTTAAGATGTAAAATTTATAGGTATACGGATATTCTCTGGTAAAATGAATTATGATTTTCCATCATATATTCTTGTTAAACTTTATAGGTATTTTATCATTATAACAACCCTTAAAATCTAAAAAAGTCCACTACTTATAGTATAAGTAGAATAAGAATACCAGACATTTTTAAAGAAATGGAGGAAATGGAAACTTTAAAATATTTAGATGACAAAATTATTTTTGAAATAGATTTCCAACATTATTTTGAGATTTCTTGTTTCAGAAGCGAATTAAGTCGAAAAAAAACTAATAAAAAATGTATTATTTGTTTAATATTATGCTTTTATACTGTGACAATTGTCTAATGGAATTTTATCATCAATTTATCATTTGCAAACAGATTTGCCAGAGAATTTTATTCTGGACAAAATTTGATACATACAGAAAAAATAGTTTTGGCAGTATCAAACCTCAGGTCGCATATATAAAGATTAGATCGCATATCATTTTAAATTTAAAAATATTAAACTATTAAATATCTGAGAGGCAGCTAAATTATAAGAAACCAACATTTATAAAGTGCGAGACACGAAAGAAAACCGGGCGGTCCTTAAAATAGAGGTTCATAGTCTTAAGCAAGCGGAAAAGTAAAATTTGTGTAGCCAAATAAATTTTATGTTATTTTATTCGTTGTAATAGTTTGCCGCTTCACCTATAAAGTGCGCTAACTAAGCGGTACGGAAAATTAATCGAGGATTTAGTAAATTTCACACTGGTCCACTTGTAATTGGGATGTGTCTACAGTCTCCATGCACTTGCCGCTAGAAGGTTCTAGCTATTTCCAGTGGCGCCTATACATTTCGAGCATTTGTTTTCATTTCTATATAAATGCGTTGCGTTGAATTTGACTTATTATTTCGAAGTAACGATGGCGAGCAAAAGAGGAAAAACAATTCGAAGCGGTGCACGTGAAGTTATTGCGAGCATTATAGAGGCTTGTACTAGAGAAGCTGAAAATAATAGTTTGACTATTCCAATTCAAAATCGAACAGAAAGCGCTGCATTTTACACTGGTGTTTCGGAAAGTAGTCAAAGAAAACATAATGATCGCTCATGTTCAACTTCACCTTTAAAATCTCCTGGTAAAAAAAGACCTCGATTATCATACAAAGATAAAATTTACTATGGTGATTTTTAAGTAATTCGACGAATAATAGAGGATTTTTATATAAACTTGAAGAAGGTTCCGACCTGCAAACCGCTACTTCGTGCAGTAAAGAACAAAATAGATTTTCCGTACGGGTATAAAACCTTAAATCAGCTTTTACGATCAAATGGTTTTGTTTGGCGCAAGTGCCAAAATAAACGAAAATTGCTCATTGAGAGACCAAATATTTTTCACTGGCGGGTGAAATATCTATCAACTGTAAGGCAATATAGGCAAGAAGGACGCAATATTGTGTCTCTAGACGAAACCTGGGTAGATAATGATATGACAGTGAACAAATTCTGTCTAAGTGAAAGTGTTACAGGTGTTGTTCAGGGAATCTGCGCTAGTAGTCGCTAGTTGGCTTAAATCGAATAATCTTGTATGTGATCCAACATGGAGAAAATATCAATTATACGAAGTAATATCAGCCAACAAGTATAAAATTGACGGTCTTTTACGTAACCTCGGTCATACACCTTTAAGGCTGCCTCCATACATGTGCGACATTAACCCTATTGAACTTTCATGAGCAGGAGTAAAAAAATATATTCGAGAACGCAACACCGTTGAACTTTCAATTAAAGATTTAAATAAAATAACATTAGAAGCGATTGACTCAATATCGGCCGAAAATTGGAAATCGTATTTTAAATGTTCGTTCTATTGAAGATAAATACTGGGAAGTAGAAGGCAAAATTGAAATGGTTATTGATGATTTAGTTATCACACTGGGATCTTCAAATAGTGACGACGAAACCTCATCATTTTCAGAGGAAGACAACGATTTAGAAGGAATCGAACCATTAGAATCGCAGCGGTCAACCTCAAAAATGGCTTAGTTTTTATTCGGGTATGCCAAAAATGACCGTTTGTCTCCATCTGTCATATTATTTTGTACAGGGGGCGTCATTGTGAAGTACTATAAGGGCGTTTCCTAATTGCGTGCTAATGTTAAAGGGGGGTGATTCTTCGACCTTTTTAAAAAAAAAGTTTAATATGACCCTAAAAGTCTTAACTTTGGAGATACAGGGTTTTAAAAAAATATTTTTTTAAAATCCTAATTCTAATGTTATTATAGATAAATAACTGTGTGAAATTTGATACACGTCTTCGATGCATAAAAGGTATTTTTTTATTAACAATCAATTTTTAAAATTTCTACCAGTGGGGTGCATATTTAATTAACCTGGGAAAATCCGTACGCTCCTTAATGCATAGAAGACGTGTATCAAATTTCATGCAGTTATCTACAATAGCATCAGAACTGGGAAGAAAAAAAATGTTTTTTTTTAAACTTTACCATCCTGTATCTCAAAAGTTAAGACTTTTAGGACATAAAAACACCCCCTTTAACATCAGCACGCATTTAGGAAACGCCCTGTATAGTACTTTACAATGACGGCCCCTGTATAAAGTAATATGACAAACGGAGACAGACGGCCACTTTTGGCATACTCGAGTAGCCCAAAGTCGAACTGCATAAATTAAAATTTTGATAAATCTCGTTCACTGGATTTGATGCTGGCTGCCCTTGTAAAATCTGGACTTGTAAATCGTGTATCACTATACTGGGTGGTCCAATAATAGTGAACGTAGACAGTAGCCCAGGAACCGTTAATGACAGAACTCAAGAAAAAATATATTTATAGGTAAATCGATCAAGAAAAATCAAAATTAAATCATTTTAAAATTCGAAAGTTCGCCATTTTTGCAACACAAAAGAGATATAGAAGTGCGGTAAACAAAAGAAAACAGACAAATATAGATAAAGGTTCATTAAGCATAGTTACATTTTTTAATTATCTGAAGTGCGTATAGTCAAAAAGGAGTGCCATATTATTTAGAGAACGACGGGACACCACTGGTTTAAAGAGATTTCTTGGCCGACCTTCCTAAACTGATTGACTCCGCCCGGTTTTCTTTCGTGTCCCGGACTTATACAGAATATAAGGTAGGTTTTTCACCGTTTTTCACTCGGTTTTTCATTATAAATATAGCGTAGCTAAGCAAATATTTTGAAATATTTCAAAAATCGAGAAGAAAATATTTTCTTTTCAGTCCAAGATATCTGATTAACTATAAATTCCATGAAAACCAATTTTTTTTAAACAAATATTTTAACACCCAGTACATCTGTGCTAAGATTTGATACCATCAAAAATGTTTTTCATTTACCCACTTTTATGAAAGATAAAATCGTATGTGGAAACAATATAAAAATCAGCTCAAGTGTTCTGCAAATCATTATATTTTTTAGTAATAATTACAATATATTTGGTTCTGTGTCTAGTTTATTTGTATTTATTGGCCTCTAAATTTATAGTTAAGTAGGAATAGATGAGAAAATTGTAAAACAACTGTTTCTATATTATCTAAAATAAACTGTTTTATCATTTTCCATAACCTAAAAACTGAATAGGGGATTGGAAAATACACTTCAAATAAAATAACAGACTTGTGTTTTCTATCATTGCGCTTTATTAACTTTTATGTTATTATAATATATTTAATAATTTTGCTACAGTGTGGCTCATATAAGATACCTAACACTCCACTGTATGTAGTAGGTTTTAAAGAAAAAAGTTTAAATAAATGTTTATTTTTTAATATATTCTTATAACTACATGGTCACTCTTTTTTCTGGACGGACCAGGTTTCTTATTTTTAATGTGAACACTCTGTATATAAATTTCTTTTCAGTACCTAGAAAAAATTCAAACTTTTTTTGTCAAATATAGTGTATATCAAAAAGCTTAAAAATAAATACATTATGATATACACTATAATGTACGTAAAATATTTAAAATTTAGTACATTCTAAGAATACAGAATAAAACACATACAGGTGCCTTATTTAAAATAAGAAAGTTGCTACTCGCTGTTCAACCACAAATAACACTGTACGTATACAAATTTTTAAAAATAAAAATAAACGTTCCACTAAACAAATGTTGTAGTTAATTTTTATCTGTAAAACCTATAAAAATGGTTCATGTGACTTTGAAAAATAGATTTTTGAAGCAGCAAAATTTGTCAAGTGTTGAATAATATTAACGGGAGGAGCTAAATTTTAAGCATCCCAAATATCGAATTCTTAAAAATTTAGTTTTATTTAGTTCATTGCGACAAAAACCTGCTCTGTTTTTCCTCGGGTATTTAAATACTCTCAGATGCTCTCAAATGCGAAAAATCTGGGTAAAAGCCAATAGGATTAATTGTTTTTTAACAAGCTAAGAATTCACCTCTACTCGTAAAATATCTCGCAAATTGAGAAAACGATTATAACTAAAAAAAACGGAAAAGGGCAGAAAAAGTTTAGGAAAGTTCGAAAAAGTTAGAAAAAGCTTTAAAAGTTTTGAAAAGTTCGCAAAAGTTAGCAAAGGTTCCGAAAAGTTACAAAAGTTTCAAAAAGTTTTCTATAAAAAAGCTTTATTGTACAAATTTACACCGTTGGTTTTACAGTGGAAGGCTTAGTCAGTTATTCACAGAAAGAGTCTACATCAGTTCCACTACACCCAATGTTAGAGGAGGGGGATCTTGCATGAAGAGTTGCATTCTGTCCATTTATTTTAAATGCTGATACTGATGATGTTAGATATTTGCCGAGAATTTGGACCAATGAAGCAAATTTCAATAGGGATAAGGTATCAGTAATGTTCACAATTTATATTATTAGACCAGAAATTTAGTTTTCCAACAAAATGTAGTGTGAACGCGTGGATGAGGTGTATGGTCCTCATTTGTTTGCCTGAAATTCTAAGTGGGACAGGTTATGAGGAATTTTTCCGAACAAGAATTTGTTTGAGTAACTAGAAGACGGGCCTTTAGAGAATAGTCATGATGATCTTCCAGAATGACGGATATCCTGGGGACTGTCGCGTCGTCAGACTATATGGTATGAGTGTAGATGGAGTATTGGTTCCCACTCATATGGATTGATTGAGGAGGGCTGATATTGATTGAGGAGGGCTGATATCATGGCCCCCAAGAAGCCTTGATCTAATACCCTTTGATTTTCATGTAAGCTGGGGTCGCGTAAAAGAAATCGTGTGTTTCGGAAGTTAGACACGTGAAGAATAAATTAACATGAACAAAATGCAGCAGCAGAGACAGTGATTTAAAACAAATAATGTATTAGAGTTTTTATTTCTGGATCTCCTATAAACACTAGAATAAATTTTCGACCTATGCGCATCGTAATATTATATAATCTACTTATGACATAAAAATAATGTTTGCTAAATATTAATGTATTTTTAATTCACGTTACACCAACGTCACAGCAAGGATGCAATGGTCCTGGAATATGTCCTGCATTGCCGCAGGCGCAATGAACAATTTCAGTCATTGTATCTTTATTGTGACGATGGTGTAACGTGAATTAACATTATTTCTTTCAACGAAAGTCAGGAATCAACAGTGTGATACAATGCCGATCGTGGTATTAGTAGCGGAGTAGTTGCATCTGTGATTCCATGCCTTTGCCATACCCGGAGCTCGCTAGTCTATGGCGACCTGATGAGCTCTAAAAAGAGCGAAATCGCAATCAGCGTTTGACCGAAATAGATGATTGCGTCGGCGGCATTGCAGGACTAATTTGAGACAGAGGTAATTGTATCGTTGACATGACGTTGGTGTAACTGAATCAAAAATACATTAATATTATTTCTCCCAATAAAAGTCAGAAAGCAACAATATAATACAATGCCGATCGTGGTATAACTTAAAAACTACTGGGCTTTACAGAATGGTTACGCATATGGTTAAATCAGTTTTATTGCAAATGCGCTCTACTAACAGCTAGGGATGGGCATTTTATCGATATATCGATAGCTACCGACCATCGACATGTCGAATAACAATAGCTAAATAAAAAAATTGCCATAGTTACCAGTAAATACCGATAGGTATCCAATAATACCGATAGGTTTGCGATAATATCCATAGTTATTAAATGGGTTATATATTTATGAAGGTGAGGACTTTTTGTTGTGCTCTGGGATTTATATTGCAAGTAAGAATAACTATCAATATCTGAAATGAATCAAATAGTTTAACCTATCACCTATCTATAGGTAAAATATATTATCGCATATCCCCACTAACATCTCCTCAAAGGAATACGTTTACTTACTGTATAATTCGGAGCATTAGCTCCGCCGGCTGTAAACTTTTCATTACCTCCTGGTAGTGAATCTATTCCTCCGGCTACTAATTCCATCTCTTGATCAGCCACGCCGGGTACATCCACTGTCGTGACGCCTCCAAGAGACGCCAGTTCAGTCAGAAACAGACGCCGCCGACGCCGGGACACTCTCTCTACATCCATCTCTTTCGCGCCCGCTTTAAAAGATATCGCGATTTCCTGTGCGAAATTTGCCGTATTTAATTTCAATTAATTTTATTTTTAATGTGATACATCCTTTTTTGTATACTGTTTTTGGAAAACTTAGAAAAGAGTGAATTTAGTGAGTTTTTCGAAATGTTATGTAAACATTTTTAGCAAATTGTTGTCGAATGTAAGTTCGAAATTTTTATTAATTCTAAAATATATTAAACTGTCTCAACGTGGAATACATATTGATGGGTATTTGACACATCATAAGCGCGCCAAAAGTCATATTTTACGGAAAGGATTTTTTATAGCAACTTTATTTTTCAATATGGAACCTTTAAAATGTACAGCATATTATTTTGTTTAACAAGCCTTTAAGATAATTAAAGTCAGTGTAATCCAAAATTGTCATGATAAGTCGTAATATACGATATTCTGTCGGCACTTCTTTGAAAAATTCCTATTTGGTTTTGTTGGTTTCATAAAATATTTTTTGAATATCAGATACTTAAACAAAAAAAAAGTAGCGTTCTTTTTACGAACACTTTTATTCAAAAATTAAAAGATTATAGCATAGTTGCCTTGAATTTTGATCAAGGAAAAAACTACGTTTATAAAATAATATGACAAGGTTTTATGCAAAATATTGGTAGCCATTAAGGCTAGTAGCCGTTAAAAAAAGACCCTTGAAAAAGGCTTATACTTAAACAAAAAAAATAGTAGCTTTCTTTATACGAATACTTTTATTCAAAAATTAAAAGATTATGGCATAGTTGCCTTGACTTTTCATCAAGGAAAAAAACTACGTTTATAAAACAATATGGTAAGGTTTTATGCAAAATATTGGTAGCCATTAAGGCCAGTAGCCGTTAAAAAAAGACCTTTGAAAAAGGCTTTTATAATGAAATAAGAACATTCATTAGAAAGGCCAAAACGTTATTTCTAATGAAAATTAGTACTTTTAATCATATTTATATTCCCCCACCCTAATTACATTTGTAGATTTTAGAAAAAGGGAAAAATAGTAAAATGGTATTACTTAATGTCCAAAGTCTTGTAAACTACGTTTTTGATCTAAATGTTTAACCACTGAAAATGATAAGGTATTAAATGAAGAGAATATTCTTTTCTTATAACTTACATCATGTAAAACTTTTATTACAAGAAAAACGCTATATTCGAATTTGTTTTAATTACTTAATTTAATTTTATTCCCCAACGCTCTCTATCTTTAAAATTAATTGTTTAAGGGCACAATGACGTCTTTATTATAGTCGTATTTCAATTTAAAGTGCGACCTTTATAATGTAATAATGTCTTTTAAGCCCCAATGTGAATTTGACAAAATTTAGAATAATATTTGTTAAAACAATCTGTTAACACACTGTTTTGATAGCCGTTTTCATCTACAAAATTAGTCGGAAACACGTTTTAGCAATGAAAATATTCTAGCAATATTTCGCTATGTTTAGTCATTAGGGAGTAAAAAAATCTTAAGCTCCAGAAACAATAACCGACAGCGCTTATGATTATCTGTCTAAAAAAGGTGAGCAGTGAGCGTACATATTTGAATTTGCCAGACCCTATTTTTATATTTATCATGTTAGCAGTATCACAGTCGACACCATACAATTAATGTATCCCATGTTTCTTTTGCAAAAAAGGCAAATAAATTAATTTGTAAGCAAACGTAGTTAGTCTTGCTTATCCCTCACACAAGTTCACAACAAATTCATTAAAATAAGTTAACTGGACAGAAATGTTTTTTTTGTTTGTTTCTTTGTCTTGGTATCATTTTGACACCAAAAAAAATCGAAAAAAAAAGTTTCAAAATGTTTGCAGTTTATTTCGTGACAAATGAAGGTAGCGTTAAAATCAAAAAACCGTTTGGGCAAAAAGGTCTACTCTACTTAATATTTGTATGAGAATCAACAAATCTTAACCGTTAATGTAACACACGTGCAGTTTAAGAGTGACCTTCCTATACAAAATTGAGTTGCCGATCATTTATCTCTATCACATCCTGGGTAACATCTTTGTGTTAGTTGTATTAGCGACATAACTCCCCACTCCAAATTCGCTTATCACATGCCTACTTTGTGAAAACAGCCTGAATTATGGATTAATTTTTTTAAAAATATCGAACTTCTCGATTAAACCACGTACAGTGAAAACAAATGAAGCTAGGCAAAATCGGTAGAAACTGTTTTTTGCTGTTCGTCTATAGATCATTTTGCCATAAACAAGAAATTCTAAAATTATTTTTTTAGATTCTCGGAACTAACACAATTTGCAAAAAGTGAAAGGATTCCATATAACGCCCTGTATAGTGCAGTTGTCATTGCAACTAGCAATTATGGCCTAGAGAAAGTATGGGGATTGCTTAATCACATGTAGAAAAAATAATATTAAAATCTTTTTTTGCTTAAAAAATATTCGATTTTGATTTTTATCAAAAATATGCTTTGTCTCATTTCATTTGTCCAGCACTGTTTTAGTTCCATCAGTATCATCCACTATCGTCATGCCTCCAAGAGACGCCGCCTTTAAAAGTTATCGCGATTTCTCAAGCCAAATTTGCTGAATTTAGTCTTTTAATAGAGAAAATTTTTAGTTAATTTATAATATTTTTATAAAATTTAGAACGAAGTGAATTTAGTAGGTTTATTCTTTATACAAACACTTTTATTCATACATTAAATAAATATGAAAGTTTTCTTGAGTTTTGGTCAAGTAAAAACGTTATGATAATAAAATAATTATTAATCTAGCAAGCTTTCATACTGAATATTAGTAGCCATTAAGGCTAGTAGATGTAGCCGTTAAAGCTAGAGGCTGTCAGTTCAGAGATTAAAACTCTATTGCTAATTAAAATTAATACTTCTAATCATATTTATATTCTCCACCCCTCATTATATTTGTAAATTTAAGAAAGATCAAAAAATAGGAAAGTTGAATTACTTAATGTCCAAAGTCTTTTAAACCACGTTTTGACATGTTTTGCCACTGAAAATGATAAGTATTAAAATTAGAAAATATGTGTCTCTTATAATTTACAACATATAAAACTATTATTAAAAAAACCGAATTCGAAAATTCGAATTTTTTAAAATTAATTATTTAATTTTGATTTCCGAACGCCTTCTATCTATAAAATGAACCGTCTAAGTACATAATGAGTTATTTATCTTAGTCCTATTTTATTTAAAAGTGTGATCTTTATAATATAACAGTTATTTTAATGTGGTCTAGTAACATGAGTACTGTTAAAGTTCAAAAGTTTAAAATTTAACAGTGTTCGAAAAAACTTAAATTTCTGGATATTTAAGTCAAGTCAGGAGCTCGATCTAATAAGTTCTAAATACAATATTATATCGTTTTATCGCGAGTATAGCCGATAGGAATGTATAAATGGTAAAAAAAAATGATATTGAAGTAAGTTTTGTTTAATAAGATGATGATAATTTAAAGAATTTCAGGAGTCGCACACATGTATCCGTGAATTTGTTGCAGTTCATGTAAATAACTAGATTTTGTAAAGACACCATGATCAAACAAGATCTGAACACCGTGCTTGCCATTCAACAACTCCTGTTTTAAAGTCTTTGAAAGTGGAAGTACTATTAAGCTTATCAGTACTCGTGATACGGGGTACATCCACTGTCATCAAGCCTTCAAGAGGCGCCAATTCAGACAGAAATAGACGCCGCCGTCGCACAGTAGTCAAAATCAATTTTAGTAAGCTGGCAGGGAATAAATCAAAAAATAAAAATGTTTTCAAAATAATTTTGTTGTGAAAAATAGTTTGCCTATGAGCGTCACAATCTTATAAAAAAAAGAGCAATAGCACCATTTTTGGTCAGGCTGCGTGCTGTTAAAAACGAAGTAACATAGGCGGCTATGGTAAGCTTAATAATCTGACAGACTGTGAGTCTGTTTAATTGTTTGGTCTATACGTGTCGTAAAATTTTGTGAGTATTGTATTTTCTAGAGTTTAAAATGGGTTAGTAAGACTTGTTTTTCCAAATTTGTTGTTATTTTCAGTTTTGGTATTTAAAAAAAATCAAATAATAGATATATATGTCATTTCTAAGAGGTAATATTAGGAATTTTTATATTTGAAAAACTAGAGACGCCAATCTTTGGAGTTATAGACATTTTTCATGTGATACACTTTCACTCATTTCAACACAACCGATCAACCTGAAATTTGACATATGTACGTAGTTTGATTCGCGCTTTATTTTTATTTTGTATTGCATTTCATATTGTCTCTGATTGAAAGTTCAAAAAGTGAAATAGTGAACTGTATAAAGAAACCTCAATACCCCTTCACATCTAATATACAGGGTGATCTTATGATACAAGAAAGTACAATATTTTTGATTATACAGGATGTTACAAATCCAGTGTATGCATGGGGATCTTGGAAATCGTAAGAGATTCGAGGTCGGTTAAATTGAGGCAAAGTTGCGCATGTTTGGACTTAAAAATACCGTTTGAAAATCTCATAATATATGTTTTGGGAAGTATATAATCGTTTACCCCTTGCTTGAGATTTGAAAGAGGAGGAAACTGAAAAAATAAATACCTTTGAATATTGTTGATTTATTTTTTTCTTACCTGCCTGTATTCTTATTAGTTTACTATGCACTTATGTTTGTGCTGGCTTTCTCAAATTTCATTGTCAATGTCAAAAACAAAGCTGTAACAAAAAGTTTTACCATATCCTTTATTAGAGTTATAACATTGAAATGATGGCTCTACGAGTATAGCAAATAGAGCACTTTATTTCAATACCAAATTGAATGAAGCTCTTAAAAGAAGAAAAGTGGTATGCCATTCCCTTACTACATCTTAATTACTGGCGATAAAAAAACATCTGAGGCCAAAAAGTGCGTAATTTGTTAAGGTATGCAAAGCATATATTTTAAAGACTTGTTTCTTTAATTGCAAAAAAAAATAATGTCTCGGTCTCAGTTAGATAGTTTAATATATCTAATCTAAAATGCATTAAGAATCTAATGGTAATGTATTTATTAAATTAAGCATTAAAAATCCTACCTTAAAACAACAAAAACATGTAAAATATATGAAACTGGCACATACAACTAGATAATTAGACAAACACTAAAGCGAGGTTATGTCTTCCAACAACCAATAAATAAAAATATTATAAAACTAATTAAAAATCTTTGTACAATGTAAGGATGGAACTCTAAACTTCGGTTCCTAGATAATTTAAGTTACAGAACCATACACCACCAGGCTACTATCCTAATTAACTGTTTGTTTATTTGTTACGCCGCCATTTGAGAAACTTCAAAATATTTTACAAAGATTTCTTTGGGCAAATATTCATTTTTTTCTTAAAAAATTAGAACCAGTACTTGTGAGCTGATACATAATATAGCATAGATATAGTATAGTTGCATTTATTATTGTGGTTTTGTGTCATCTTAAACCAAAATATAATTTTTCTCTGCCAGATTGTAACAAATGACCACTGTGGGTTGCTGTGACCTCTGTACATACATCTTTTTCGCGTTTCTTTTAAAAGAAATCACGATTTCTCAATGCCGAATTTAATCTTTCAAAAGAAAACTTTTTTAATTAATTTTATTTTGAATGTGTTTATATATATTTTTTCTTAGTTGTTTTTGGAAAATGTAGAAAAGGGTGAATTTAGTGAGTTTCTTGAAATATTATATGTAAACACTTTCCACCGTATTCACTAAAAAGGTTTAAGAGTTAGACCGGGTCTAGTTGCCATGGTACTTAAAACTCTGAGTTCGCCAGTTATGTTTCGCTTATGTCACTGTCATTTTGTAATTCTGACATTTAGAAAAATTATTTGTTCAATTGTTGGAACTGTCATCTTAAACCTGTAACTGTTAAGTTAGACCTAGTCTAAATTTAAACTTTTTTAGTGAATACGGGTATTTAAATTTAAAATTTATTTAGACTATTACTAACTTACTTCTAAGTTTTTATGTATTCATTACTAATATCAAATATTGCCTGGAGGTGACGAACGCGTTGAAAATAATAAATAAAATAATTGTGACAGCTCTGATTTATTCAGTGAATTTAAATTCACATTGAGTAAAGCATTCACGACAAAAATAAAAACTATCTAAATAAAATTTACATAGTATGAATCCACGTTATTAATTAAACGGGCGCAATTTTGTGCAATGTTAAAAAAATAATTTGAAAACTCCAACGATTTTGCAGTATTTTGAAATAGCAGCCAAATACGTTTTTATTAACAACTAACAATTTAATTACTTTTTCAATTGTAAATTTGTATTTATCACCATTTATTGATAAAGAAAATCTGCAAATTCGCTATACGGAACATCCCTCGTTATAAAAAAGTAGTAAGAACGGAATCTTAAAAAGAAATGAAAAAAAGAACACAAAACAAAGTTAATTCCAAAAAATGTTGTTTGTCGTATGGATTCACACCAAAATTTTATTTAAGTTTATCCCTGTATCACATTAATTATTGCTAGACAATTTGTCTTTATGCTTTGTCAACAAGATTATTATATCTTAAACAATAAATCAGGTGCCTTGCTATACAAATACTGCTTTTACATAACAAATATTTAGAAAATGTTTTATTATTAAGAAAGACATATAGTCTATAGGGCCTTCTATTAAAGCTACCCGAGCTGCAGAAAACAGTTATATTTTACATACAGATTTGAGATTTTAAGGTGTTTGTTTATATATATAGTAAAAAACCGCCCGTCTGCCGAGGCTTAGTGGTCACTTCACCCCGTAACTGCTTGTTAAATGTGCCAAAAAAAATCGATTAAGTTACCTCATGAGGTGTGGTATGATCATAAAATTCTGGTACACCCTAATAGCTCATAAACTTTTAATTGGACGGCTTTTTGCAGAAAGGAACCAACCCACAAATTTTCAGATTCTATGATTTCAGCATAATTATTTAGTATGGACCCAAAACTATTCTGCAAAAAAGATCCAAGCCATAATGTGGTACATGCTGCCATCTATTAGTGAATAGATCAACCCACCTAACATGCAAGGCTGATAGAATGCCTGCCGAAAAAATTCAAGTGGTTTGGTTCCTTTCTGCAAATACGAGTTTGACATTTTATTGACGACAGGTTCAAAACTTGTCCTAACGTTTAGTACTGTTTTTAAAGTTCTCTGTTTTAATAAATGTGTGTAGAATGCAGGGAATCCAACGCATTGTGTTGATGGCATGAAATATTGCTGAAATAAATGAAGGTAAAAGTTTTAATCAGGTAATTTCAGTAATTGTTTTTTAGGTTAGGTTTTTTCTTGCTTGATTTCTGCTACTTTTCGTTATTATATAGCACTGTCTAAAAGTTTTCCTTTTAAATAAGTCACTAAAAAATTGTTTCCTTATTAAATTTGATTGTTCTTTTGCACTGGTCTTTTTCGAGTTTTTGTGGGATGGTTCTTTTCTCCAAAATATAATATGTATGATTTTCTCAATAGGGGTTCTTATTTTTTAGTGAATATTACAGAATACACTTACAATATTTTTAAGATACCTGCTGGGTTAGTTCATTTCGCCAGTCGCACTGTTTAGAATGTATCTTTTAGGATGAAAAACGTTCTTTAAATAACGAGTTTCAAGGTCAAGACGTTAACGATAGAATCCTCAATATTTGCAGTTTAATAAAGCAATTTTTGGGATCTAAAACTTTCTGAATCTACAGCAGTAGTTCAAAACAACATTACTACAGAATTTCCGGATGGATATGATTCTGATAAGAATCCCGAATTTGTTTTAACGGAACGGGAAAGCAGTGACTTTTCACAAGGCAATGGGGATGAAAAAAATAGCGATACTTTACAAAAACTCTTAAATTTGAGGCCAAATAAGGAAAGAATTAAAGAACAAAAAAGCTAAAAATAGCAACGAAAGCCATTACAACTACAAACGAAAAGTTATAAACAAAAAAACAGTTAACGCACCTATTCAGTGCTCATCTCCCAAAAATTGCTGCGAAAATATCTGTTGAGCCACCCCAAACAGCATACATTGGAGCCCTAGTAAGAGAGCGTGTGAAAAAAAGGACTTACGGGAAAGGACAAAGACCAAAACAATTTTCAAGAATGTATCAATTTAATGGAATAGTGGTCTGCCGTGAGACGTTCATTAAAACTTTAGGAATTTCGACTAAAAGAGTCGACACATCTCTAGGGAAACTTAGGTCTAATAGACTTACAGATAAGAGGGGGAAGGAACAAAGTGGAAAAAATAAGATTGATGAAGGAAAATAGCAGGAAATAATATACCAAATAAATAGGATACCCAGATATGTGAGCCATTATCGAAGAAATCAGTATTCTGATGCTGAGTTTTTACCACCAGAGATGCCTTTATCATTAATGTACAATAAGTATAAAGAAAAAGTGGCAGAGCCAGTTAGTTTTCAGACGTACAAGTCTTAAGAAGGACACTTGCAATACCTACGACACTAATCCAAACCAATATCAAAATGCTCAAAGTGACGAACAGAAACAGAAGATTAAAGAATAGCATGATAAACATATTTTGATATGGCAAAACGCTAGAAAAAAAAAGAAAGAAGATATGACAAGAGCCAGTGAAAATAAAGCAAAAATAGAGTGTTTAACTTTTGATCTAGTAAAAATGTTGCCACTGTCAAGGTTGCCAACTGGTATTTTATTTTATAAAAGATTTGGCTCTATAATTTGGGCATACATTTCGGGTCCAAAAACGAAGGTCATTTTTATGTTTGGCTGGAAAATGATGAATTCCAGCCAAACATAAAAATGAGGCAGGCCGCGGGGCCCAAGAAATTGGCTCATTTTTATTAAAACATATTATCGAAAAAATAACTGTGGATATTACAGAGCGAATTCTAAGGTTGGATTCTTGAGGTTGTCAAAACCGCAACATAAAAATGACCCTTATAATGAAGGCGATATTACAGTCCCATCCCTCGTTAAAAAGAATTGTTATGTGTTTCCTTGTATCGGGACATGGTTTCCTCCCTAATGAAGCAAATTTTTCTGATGTTGAATGTGCTTTAAAATACTAACAGCGATTGTATCTTCCAGAGGATTATATAAGGATTATGAAGGATTGCCGAAAAAAAAACTAATTTCATGTTTCCCGAATGCTTTCCACTGATTTTTATGGAACAATCGAGTTAGAAAAGCATATAAATAACCGAAAAATTGATGTTAGTAATAAAAAAATAAGTTAGTTAGACACACGAGAAATACTTTTGGAGAAAAAAAACCCTACTCTATTTTTTTGAAGTCAAACTTTGATGATAGACTTTATTATGAAAAAGACATTAAACGAAAACAAATGGGTCGACCAGCTTCGTTCAAGAATGTATTAGTAGGGAAAGTCGGGTAAGATGACGAAGCGGGTAAGATAACGAATCGAACGAAAATCGAAATCGAATCGAATTCCTTTATAGTGGCGCTATCTTACCGAGAATAGCCGAATTAAGTTTCTGACTCGGAGCGGCCTGTTACAGATTTCATTAATGGTATGAATACTTACAATGCAACGTGTTGTAATATTGTGTTCGTGCTTTACAAGATTTTCCAAGAGTTTTTCAAGGTACGTTATAAGTAAATTGGGTTGAGTTAGTAGGTAAAAGGGTTGTTTGATGAATACGAGTATAATTTTCATTGGTACTATATTTGCCTGTAAAATATAATCCGATATGGTTAACATAACCTTAAAGGGTAAGTTGACGAGATCGTCATCTTACCCGCATACTCGTCATCTTACCCATATAATATACTAAAATTGGTTATTTTCTTTTCTTTTTTCAGAATGCCACAAAAATATGTTAGAAAAGCTAATAGGTGATCGTGGAGCGATACCGATTTAGTAGCAGCTCTAGATGCTATAGACGAAGGCCATTCATGCAATAGCGTTGCTAATCGTTATAAAATTCCTGAAGCAACCTTGCGCCGGAATGCACGAAAAAGACGTGAGTGAGAGAGTCTACCAGACCACGGTGAAAGATGTCGAGATACCTTTAATGCAGCGCAAAATACAGCTCTAATCACGTATATTAGAGACATCGACAGAAGATCCTTTGGGCTTACAAAAGTATAACTTGCAAGACTAGTATTTGACTATGCAGAGACGAACAACATACCTCATAGGCTTAACAAAATTTTAAAAATGGCAGGCAAGGATTGGATAGGATCTTTTCTAAAAAACCATAAAATAAGCCTATGGACTTCTGAAGCTACATCAATGGGACGGCTAATTTTAAAAAAAGTTCTTGAAAAATTTAACTTTGATGCAAGCCGCATTTATAATGCAGACGAAAGTGGGTTATCATCTCTGCCCACAAAATTACCAAAGATTTTATCTCCTAATGGATCTCGACGTGTTGCCAAAATAATTACGGCGGGGGGTGGAAAAAATACCACTATATAATGTGCCGCTAATGCGCTGGGAAATTATGTTCGTCCTTTGAAAACCCGGTTCTTTTGCCAGTAAATAACCACTCATTCCACATGTCACTGGAAGGAATAAATTTTTGCCGGGAGAATGGAATTGTTATGGTCGGATTTCCACCCCACACCACTCATAGGATGCAGCCTTTAGATGTGTCGTTTTTTGGATCCTTAAAAACGTTTTATTCATAAAAGTGCGATTCATTCGTTGTCAATAACTGTGGTCAAGCTGTGACCGATAAAAACATTTGCCAAGTGTTCACTAAAGCATATCTTAAGGCTGCAACAGTTGGGAACGCCGTGAACGGATTCAGAAGATGCGGAATTGTGCCATATCATCCTCATATTTTTGGTGCTGAAGATTACGCAGCAGCTGAAACATCAGAAAGAGAATTAATTCCACAAGAACATCAATCAAAAGCTGAGGAAAATTCGGCCATTTCCAAAATATGTAAGACCAGAAAACAAGAAACGGAAGAAAGTGGTTGCGAGTATAATTAATAGCACTCCAGTGAAGAAGCAGCTACAGGAAAAAGTAAAGCTTGAAAACCGGAAAGAAGAGGCTAAAAAGTTGAAGTTGCAAAAACGGATTAGCGCAAAGGAACTAAAAACAGGAAAACGTGATCCTACAAAAGAAGCGACAAATAAAAAACAATATGCCCCGGTTGCGTGGAACTTTACCAAGATCCCCCCGTGGAAGATTGGATCCAGTGTGCTAAAGGTACAAGATGGTGACATGAACATTGCAGCGATTATTCGGGAGTGGGAATATACAAATGTGATTTATGTTAATAATTCATATTACCCGCATAACTTCGTCATCTTAGCCTACAGGCGTGTAAGATGACGAATTTGACATTAGCCTAGAATTGTTTTTTTTATAACTGTCTTCTTTTTTATCACACATGTATTTCTGTCTATTGCATATTTATCTATACTAAAATAAATAAATGCGCATTGAAAAATACTTGCCGATGTCTTAAAAAAGTTATTATGTGTTAACATTGCCAACTTGCCCGACTTTCTCTACCACATTGGCCAGAAGGAAAATTTCGATTCCCAAAACACAAGACATACAATCTTTAAAACATTTAATTCCTCCCGATTGTTGAGATTTCTATGAAGACCTTAGCGGCAGCGAATCAGTAGTAAATGATGTAGATGGTTTTACTGGAGCCCCTAATTTTAAAGGAGAAACGCAAACATATTGAAATGTTGGATAGTTTTTTATAGAATAAAGTTTTATTTTAAAACATATGAAGTTTGATTATGCAGAAAGAAACCTTAAATTTTTAGGTTAAGATCTATTTTTCGCAAAGTTTTTATAAATGCATTCTACAGGAATGTATTAAATCGAATACTGTAACTGGTTTATGTTACCTTACAATATACAGGTAGTTTTTTATTTGTTGTCAAACTTTACTTAACAATTTCTCTATTATTTTCTAAAATGGGTTGGTTCTTTTCCACAAAAAGTCGTCCAATTATAAGCGTGTTGTGTCAATAAACTTAAACTTCGGTTATGCCTCATTCATATATAAAAATGAATAAGGTTACTTACCCGTCAGGTTTTTTTGGCCGTGCAATTTTTATATTTCTTGGTCATCACACGTGTGTTCTTTTAACACGACCAAAACAACATTCCTTGTATAAAAATATTTTACTTAGAAAATTAACTAATTAAAATATTAATAAGTAACAACTTTCAATAAGAGTGCACTTAGAGAAAATATTATACGTTCTCCCTAATCCATATCATGAAAAAAAAATAAAAATTTAATATTTTGTCATTGAGCCATTCTTCCCAATCACTACTTGTATTCTTAACATACTCATTGAAAGTTTGGTTTCATGCTTGAAATATCCTCTCTCTTAGTTCAGGTTGATTACGGCGATGAAAAATTTCTTTATAAATAAATTTCCTCATTGCACCCTAAACATTTTCTATTGGTTTGATGTCAGGACTGAAGTCTTCAAAATATAATGGTCTAACAGATGTGTGATGTTTTCTAATATGTTACAATACCGGGGCGGTGATACCTTTCAACATATCTTGTACCAGTTGGTCTATAAACCCGCTTAGTTCCATTGTGGCATGACTGGAAAGTTTGCTCATCAGAAAATATACCTTCCCACACGTTATGTCTGTTTGCATACTGTCGTGCAAATTCTACTCTATTCTCTTATTCATATTTGTTAAAACTACTTTGTTGGATGCACAGCGACCTCTTATTTCGGAGCTCCGAATCCTTCGTCGTGCGGTTGGAGTAACCAAACCAGAAAAATCTTGTTTCCTCTCTGGCTTTTACTGCCGTCTCAAATAGATGATCTCTTAAAAAAATTATCAGTCTGATATCGTTATGAGCAGTCAAAATATTGATACGTCCGGAACCTGGTTTTTCCATATTCGGCTATTTTTATTTTGGCCAATAAAACCGTGTTTTTATCGATCTGCAATTCTTCAGCAATATTTCCTATGCTAATTCCATCTCTTAGTCAGGTTATTATAACAGCTTTTTGTTCTTCGTTCAGCCTCACAATAATTTAAAAACTATAGGATAACTTTAAATAGACAGATACTAATACTTAATTATGACAGTAAATTTGAAATATCGAGTTAATTATCACTAATATAAATAAGTTTGTATACAGGTAATTAACACGTTTCATCCCGGACATAAAGTCTAACTAACGGAAAAGTTACTGAAAATTATGACGCGAATCTAAATAATTTAATTTTAAATGACACAAAAGTTCCAAAGTTTACTAATAAGAATGTCTATGACAAAATATTAAAAATCTTGTCGTGTGAAGAAGTCTTAAAAAATACATTACCAAAGTTTGTGAAATACAGAGTTAATTAACTGCCTTCGCTTTATTTCTTAGTCCAAGAGCTAGTGATGCTGTATCAGGATTTTATGATCGCCATGGTACCATCGTCACCAAAAGTAAATGGGACAAAAATTACCCATTTTACTCTCCTGAACTATTATTCCAAGTTAACCTAGAATGGCAAGTTAACCTAGAACGGCCATGTTAAAGTTAACCTAGGATTGGAATTTCAAAGTATTTTTTTTATTTTGACACTGTCTTTTGCTTTTGATTTGAAAGCAATATTTATCTTTGTTTGAAAGCAAATACCTAATTTGCCGAAGCTAACGGAGGAACAAAAGTCAATAATTTTTACTCGACTTCGGGATGGAAACAAATTAGAGAAATTACAGCAGAAGTGCATGTCAGCAAAAACACCGTTTTGTTAGCCAAGCAAACAATTGCAGAATATGGTGGCATCATTGAGAGACCAAAGGCGGAACGTCCAAAAGTTTCAACACGGAATCAAGACCATGCATTGGTGCAGTTCCTTACAAACAATCCCTTTCAAACAGCAGTAAAAGCTAAAGACGAAATCAATTTTCCAGGTTCTGTAAATACTGCAAGAATAAGGAGACGGTAATCAAACCTAAGGAATCATGCTGTTTCTAATAAACAATCCTTACAGAATTTAATAAGCAAAGGAGGTTGGATTTTGCAAGGGAATGTGAAAATCAAGATAATTTCTGGAAGGATGTGGTATTTTCTGAACAGAAAACTTTTCAATCGTGCCATAATGAAACACTGCGCGTGTATAGACCTGTTGTGGTGACGTATGATGAGAGATATACACGGAAAATAAACCGGAGTGGTCGTTTTTCTGTAAACATTTGGGATGGATAAGTATCAGGGGTCCAGGAGTGCAAAAACTACATACTAGAGAACATTACGTAACCTTTTGTGAGGCCAGTTTTTGAAAACAACTTTGTATTTCAACATGATAATTGCACTCTACATAGAACTAGGTTAGTGCAAAATGTATTGCGAAATCATAATATCGAAACTTTGCCCAGGATTTCAAAAAGCATTTATTTGAATCCAACTGAAAACGTCTGGGGGCAACTGACCAAACAAATTTATAACGATTTCGGCCTCGTAATCAAGATGATCTTCAATGAATGAACAATGAATCGTTCGAGCTTGGAACGAAATAACCCCTGAATATACAAGAGACTTGGTCTTAAGCATGCTCCAAAGATTGCGCAACGTTATCGTACATAATGGTTCCATGACAAAATATTAAGTTATTTATTTAAGTTTTAGTTTATGATTATTAGTTAAAAATTAAAAAGAACTAGGTCTAATTTTTTATGAAAGTTTATGGTTAGGTCATATTTGTGAAATATATTTCTTAATTTTACGGCAAAAATATTGATAATCATGAGTTTTATTTCAATTTTAATTTTAAAAATTTTGAAGCATAAAAATTTGTGATTGGATTACTTTTCATGAGTGATACAGAAGGTAAAATAAAATAAAAATTAAATTAAATTGAGGATTCGGAGGTGGTTTATACAGAAAATAAAAATGAAATAAGAACATCTGCTACTGCCAAACATACTTTTTGCCAGCTATTCATATCAGTACTGCATAAATTCATTGTCTTTAACCTAAAATTCATAATTTGACAAATAATTGACAAGAATAATCATATAATAGTTCAAGAGCTAATATGATGCTGTCCCAGTTACATTTGGTACATGCTTGAAATTCTAGTAGTGGATAGACCAACCTGTCACAATTCAGTGCGGCAGACGCCAGTTTTAGACGGATTCATCTCCTAAAAATCCGACCCAGCTTACGTCATCAGGTACATGGTTAAATTTGGGCTCAAATAAAAGGTCCTTTTGTGTAGATTACAGATATATTTTAAAACTTCCGTTAGACGGTCTCTTTAAAAGAGCATACGCTTTAGATACAACGTCACTGCGTTATTTTTCCTTCACTAAGTGTTATTTTCCCTCACTGAGTGTTATTTTTCCTTCACTAAGTATTATCAGGCAATGTTTGCACTATTTCTCTAAAACTAAGTATAATTATTACACATTCTATTTTCAGAAAAAAAAACCGACGTGATTTGCGTATAAAAAAATAAACTGGTATTTTTTCAATAATAAACGTGAAGTATATATTATTTTTTTACGAACTCTTAAAAGTACATTCCCCAATGTAGATGAAAATTTGGTAACTTTTCAGGAACTATAATTTCATGCTAGTCCAGGAGCATACGCATGATTTTCATTAGGACGAGACAATTTTTAAAATGTTATAAAATGTTGTATTGAGCTTATAAAGTTCCCCTTCATTTTGAAAACATTATTAAAATTATTAATTATTTTTTATTCACATAAACGTATGGGTCTACATGGACGTTTTGTGTATTCAAAATCTACAATAATTCGGATTCTCGATGGTCCAATAAAAATGTATTTCGCAATACCTTGAATATTACGTAATATAATTATGTCACATATCCTTATCATTTATTTACTTACATTTTTGAACTTTTGATATTACGTTTTCTTTTAAATTGTACTTTTTTTATACTGCTTAGTTCCATTGTCACAAAAACCTTAATTTTGATATAACCTCCTTTTTATACAAATACAAATTTAGAAACAATACTTGTTTTCTAAGGTCCTTTAACACTTCAAATAAAAAAAAAGGGAGAGAGAGATAACAAAAAGTATATGTTGTCAAATTTAACCGACCCTGCCATCTACTAAATAGTTTTTGCAGTTTCAAAATTCGTAATTTACAGGAATTGACCTAAATATTTAATAATTTTGACCCGTTGAAAAGGTAGGTGGCTGAATAAAAACACACGTGTTTCTGTAATATCAACTGAGACTGAGATCGTTTTGACATTTGGCCGAAACAAAGGTTTGAGTAGCGGTTGCAAATAAATAATACGATTAAATTCTAAAAAATTTTAGTACTATAAACTTGTTAATCTCTATTTGTGTTGTGGGTGTAAAAATTAAACGTGGTCTTAAAAGGAAGAATTTGAAAATCGCTTTCAAAACTAATAATTCCCTAGGCAAATTTCTGAAAAACACAAAACCCAAAAGTAATAGAAACGAAAAGTCAGGAGTCTATCAGTTAACATGTGGTTCATGCCCAATAACATACATTGGACAGACGGGTAGAACTTTTAAAAAGCGGATAGACGAACATAAACGGGGTTTTATTCACAATAAACATGTCTCAACATTAGCAAGCCATATTATTAGTGAGGATCATGTGTTTAACGACTACTTTAAGATCCTTCATATAGAGCATAAATGCCTTAAATTTAATTTATTGGAAAGTTTTGAAATAAACCACCTACAAGATGCAAATTTATTATTAAACGACCAAATAGAACTTAACAATTCTCCTTTACTCAACATTTTTTGAAATTCCAAATATTGTTACTAGAGTTTATGGTGGTTAAAAAAAAACAGATTCTCTACCTTAATTAGGTTATAAAATTTAAATAAGGGACCGTAGGCTAGATAGACATTCTTAATGCCAAATGTAGGATTCTCTTAAAATTAGTACGTAGTGCTTTTCGTTATAAAAAGAAAAAAATAAGAAACTGTAATTAGGCCAAATAGTGAGGCAAATACGTTTTCTTTAAGGCGTACAAACTGTTTGAAAAATAAGGAATTATAAAAAAAAGCTGATCCAAGGAGCTACCGGAAGTAGGACCCAACTTTTTTTTGTGAATAAATACTGATTGATGTAGGACAGTAAGAAAACCTATTACTATTCCATTAGTACAAAAATCGGTAAATTTCTTTACCCGGAAGTGTGACCCAATTTAGTTCAGTACATAGTCACAGTATATATGTGTTACATATACTGTCTTCATTTTTATTTGATCCATCATATTGGATTGCTACCTATATTTTACCACTATGCCACACTTGACTTTTGGACATAATAAAATAAATTCAATAAGTAGTTTTTACTTTGACACATAACGCCATTTTGCTACCTCATGTTGAATTTGTACCAGTTTATTCTATTTTCTCATCTAATGTTTCTGCAAAATTAATTGAACAAGATTTTTTTACGTTGATTTTTAAAAAAATTTATTTGGCCGCCATTTTATTTCGCCATTTTAAATTAAAACCCATATTATCAGTCTTTACCTACTCCGTTGATCCGCAGATACTTCCCAGATATTAAGTGTCTAACTCGTTTTCGTTAAAGATAGATAAACATAAAAACAAGAGGATCGTTAACGAAAACCGTTTAGAAATTTAATATCCGAAAAATATCTGCGGACCAACGTAATAGGCAAAGACTGATAATATGGGTTTCATGCAGGATATAGAATTTATATATATGTGTCCCGGGGATGCAACAATAAAGTTGCGAAACGTCGACAATTTAAAAAAGTCTTTTGTTCCCTTACTGGACCCTAATTTCAAATAAAACACCACTCTAACATAACAACAAGAGGATCGTTAACGAAAACCATAGAAACATATAATCTGAGAAATATCTGCGGACCAACGGAGTAGGTAAACATTGATAATATGGGATTCATGCAGGATATAGAAACTATATATGTTTCCTGAGGATGCAACAATAAAGTTGCGAAACGTGGACTATTTTTTACTGAGCCCTAAGCCCAAATAATATGCCACTGTGACATGACAACAAGAGGTTTGTTAACGAAAACCATTTAGAAACTTAATATCCAGTAAATATCTGCGGACGAACGGAGTAGGTAAAGACTTATAATATAGGTTTCGTGCAGGATATAAGATCTATATAGGTGTCCTGAGGATGCACAAATTAAGTTCCGAAATGTCGACAATTTTAAAAAAAAACTTGCTTTTTTTACTGGATCTTAATCCCAAATAATAGACCACTCTAACAAATTTTTTTTACATTGTTCAGGATTGAATTTTACCAAAAAGTTACCAGATCATCCACATATAACCCTTAATTTTTGATCAAAATTTGAAGTCAAACGGGGTAAAATTGAGAGGGTGACTTTTTCACCATTACAAACATTTTATTCAGCAATTTTGAATTAGAACCACTATTTTACTAGTTGATCCCTATACTACAAATATTTATGGAACACAATTTGAAATCAAACCATTAAGCAGTTTTTTCAAGCTGAATTTTTAAATATTTTATTAAGCCGCCATTTTGTTCCGCCATCTTGAATTCGTACTAAAATGTTATCAGTTGATTCCAACATAATACTTGATGATACTTTGATTTTGGGATAAATTGGTTGAGTAGTTTTTTAATAATAATTTTTTTAATATTTCACTAAGCCGCCTTATTGTTTCGCCATATTGAACTTTTTTATTTTTTAAATAAACTACCCCTAATTTTGGCGGTAGGTAAATAAACAACAAAATATTGATATTTAAAAGAACTCAAATTGAACACAATCGGTTCATGCTAGGCTAGGCAGGAGTCATTTATAGTTTTGAAGGCTGAATCTAAATTTTTAGAGCAAAACTAGTAATGGTATATTATAAGCACACAAAATTTGAGAAAATTTTGCCGGAATTAAGTTCTTAGCCAAATTTCAGTAACAAAAAATAATAATAAACAACTTTTTAAAAGTTCTTTAAACATACCTTGCTGGATCTTGAGGAATTCGAAAAGATGACACATTTCCCCTATTTATGTTAACGTCAAATCCATCAACACCGCAGTAAGAAGAATGACTAGCTTGAGAAGCTATTTCCAAAACTATCTCCAAAAAGTAACATTTAAACGCACTTTGTTCCAAATTCTACATTTTTGCTTACTGCGTACAATGCTCCGTAAACACGTAGGTTCAACATCTTAACCTAACCACTGCGAAGTGACCTGCTGACTGACCGTTAGAAGCGGCAGTTCGTTGGTGCGGTAGGCGCGTCGGCAAGAGGGAAATTTATTGCGGAATAGCCAAGTGCTTGGACTATTTGGAATATATATAGACTCTGTTGCGACATAGCGAAAACACAAAGCGATGGAGGGCCAGTGTTTTTCATGAGGTAATCAAGGTTATTTCCAGAATTTGAGAGAATCTTTGGAAAACATTCCCCTTCACACATCGAAACAAACTTTACAGACGACACAAGACAAAATATGGCCATAGTGGAAAGGGGTGCAAACACACAGAGCGTATAAAGGATACATCGAAAACCTAAGGCGATGTCACAAAATATGATTAAAATTTGTATGCAAAATAATATTAATTTCATACTACTACCACCGAACTCAACACTTGTGTCAGCCCCTAGATGTTGTGAGTTTTTTAAGACCGATCAAAGATATATGGAAGCATGTGTTGGACAATTGGAAATGTTCTAATCGAGGTGTTCTGCACAAGAGTGAATTCCTATTTTTACTGAAGGAAACCATTGAAGAAATTGGTCTAAAAAAATCTTTCAATATCATAGCAGGATTTAAGAAATGCGGAATTATACCCCAAACTTTTGGACCAAATTCCTGAAAAATCAGACATTAACGGCCAAGAAATCTATGCAATTCTATCATGGATGGCTGCTTTCAGAAACCATTTAGAAGATTCCTGATTTGGTGCAGGTACTTCTAGCACAACCAAAAATTCAAGGTTAAACAGAGATAAACGTATGTATGTGGTACCTGAAAAGGGTGAATTGTCAGAGGTGGCAGAGGATTCTAATAATTCCTCAATCCATGCTGAGAGTTCTGAAGAAGAGGAATTGCCTATATTTGAAATTTCTAGAGAGATACAAGTCGGAGATTTTGTTTTAGTATCCTTTGCAACGAATAAACGGGAAAGAAACTTATTTTGTATTTCCAGATATTCCCTATATACAGGATGCCGAAGAAGTTGAAAAAAGAAAGTGACAATCGGCGTGACGGATTTGTTTTTAAGAATATCGATGTAGATGATGTCGAATAAAATATTTTTTAAAACTAAAAATAGTAATTGGAAATACACCGAAACCCATTTAAATCGGATTTTAACGTAAAAACACTCGGCTATCGGGATTATATAGGGTTGAGGATTGCCACAAACCAAACTTAACCTTTTTTTATGGAACACCCTGTATATTGTTTTATTTTCAGATTCCTCTTTTCTTGGTCATTCACTTAATATAGGTTTGTGAGGTCTATATAGAATGATTCAAGATTTGTGGCCATTTTTCGAAAATATCAGAGGTACATTTGACGCCCTCTATTTTTGTAACGCGTTAGTATAAATTATTTTAGCATGGTAAAAACTTCCAGATACGGTCTTCTTTCAACAGCGGTATTTTTCTTCTATAACGGTATACAGGGTAAATAAAAATCCTGGATGCAAATTTTCTCGGTTAATTTAAATGGAACGCCCTGTATATTATAATTTCAGATTTCTTCCTTTTTGGCCATATTAAAAACTAGAGTACAGTTTCCATTGTAAGAACCAAAGACGAATTTTAATAGACAAGAAATGATAGATAGGAATGATGTGTTAGGAGTAAATGAAAAGAATTGTTTGTTAGCGATAAAAATATCACGAAAAGTATCCTGATGGACGACAAACACGAGAAGTGGTGTTGAAAGATTATGCAACAGTTTGGTGAGACAGGAAATATAAAATACGCGAAAACTGATCGAGCCAAATCGGTTTTAAACTAGTTAGAACTGCTATGACTTAGCTAGGACAACTTTAGAACTAATTTAAACTAATTGTTAAGTTGTCCACCCTAGAGTAATTAAAATGTAAAAAACAATACTAAGTAACAAATCGTATAGAACAGCAAAAGCTACTTAATTAGATTTTCGAAATGACCACCGTTTTGTTCGACACAAATATTTAAACGATTTTCAAAAGATCCTTAATGTATTAAAATTAATATTATTAAATACACTTCGGATTCTCTCCTTCATATGTTCTTCAACGAAAAAAGTCAATTTTGGTCAAATCAGGGGATCTAGGAGGCCACCCAATCGGTCCCCCTCTTCCTATCCAGTGTTCTTGTGTTCATTAAGAAATTCATAAATGTCAGCCGTATGGTGAACTGGGGCACCGTCATTCATAAATCATATTTGATCACGGGCGGTAATAGGGATTTGGTATAATAGTGTTCTAAAATTTTCCCTCAAAAATTGGAGATATCGGTGTGCAGGAAACCTTTCTTCAAAAAAATGCTGACCGATGACAATCAATTTCACCCCAGACGTTAAGAAAGCACCTATTTTGATTAGTTGTGCGATGATTTTCAGTAGCGTAGTAGTGAAAATTATGTCTATTGACATTTAATCAGTCAGTTAGTAAATCTTGGCCCTCTCTAAATTTATATTATTGTGTCCAATGACAAAAATTCAGTCGCCTGTGTTAATCATCCTCATTTCAATTCTCGAAGGAGTTGAATGAGATATGGGTGAAACATATTTTTTTTTAGAATCCGTAGAACGGTGGTTTTACTTTCCCTTGCAATTCTTCTTGAGCTAATATGTGGATCTTCTATAACTTTTACGTTTAGCGTCAACTCGTTTTTCTCATTTAAAACAGGTTTGGTTCAATAAGTTTTCGTATATACTACATTTCCCATCTCATCAAAACGGTGCATAAGCCTTTCATAAGCGCTTCTATGTGGTTATCTTCTATCAGGATACTTTTCGTGATATATTCTTGTCGCTAACAAATAATTTTTTTCGCTTGCTCCTAACACATAGGTACATTATATCGATCATTTCTTGTCTACTAAAATTCAGCTTTGCGTCTTACGATAGTAACTGTACTCTAGTTTTTAATACAGAACTTAAGCACCAGCATTACTTGACAATTCAAATTTATATGTTTGACAGTTTAATTTCATTTGCAGAAGTAAGGCAAACTAGATTTTTGTCTTTGGGCACAACAACAAATTGAAAGAGAGCCAAGATTTGCTGACTTTTTTTGTGTTATTTACTGATGAAGCCGCATTTCACAAAAACAAAAACGTCAACTGACAACTTTCATTACAACGCTACTGAAAAACCTCATTTTAATCGCAAAAAAGCTAGTCAAAATAGGTGGTTTCTTAACGTCAAATGTACCTCTAATATTTTCGAAAAGTGGTCATAAATCTTGAACGACTCTGTATAGATCCCACAAATCCTATAATGGCCAAAAAGGGAGGAATCTGAAATTATAATATTATACAGGGCGTTAAATTAAACGAGAAAATTTGCATCTGGGATATTTATCTACCCTGCATACCGTTATTAAAGAATTCTAAAGAAAAATACCGCAATTGAAAGAAGACCACATTTGGAAGTTTCTACCATGGTAACATGATTTATGCTTAGGCATTAAAAAATTACAGGGCGTCAAATATGCCTCTGATATTTTTGAAAAGTGGCCATAAATCTTGAATGACTCTGTATAGACCCCATAAACTCTATATTGGGTGAATGGCTAAAAAGGGAGGAATCTGAAAATAAAAAAATATACAGGGTGTTCCATTTAAAAAAAATGTAAGTTTGGTTTATAGAAAACTTATTCTCAACCCTGTATAATTGAAAGTAATTTTAGGTTGTCGCTTTCAGCAGTTCCTACAACTTTCGTTAAAAATGTTTTTTCCAATTCCCACAATAATCGAGCTATTGAACTTTAACGCACTGTTGGACCAACCTGTATGTAAGATTTTCTAGAAAATAGGAACTTTTTTATAGAACCATGACAAAAGCAAGTTATTTCTGTGTTACGGCTAAATATTTCTCAGTCAATTGCAGCAGGAGAAATAAAATTAAAATGTCAATTTACGCACCGTGCTTCAGAAAAGGGCTCTTACAAATTTAGTCAAAAACAACGATCTCAGCTTCGTTATAGAGCTTAATAGATTTACTCCAGTTGCCAGCAGATTTCAAAAATAATGAGATTGGTCATGGAATCACGGAGTTTTAAAGATAAAAATATTAAATTTGTTAGTATATTCACTACAAAAACGTTTAGGGTTTAAGTCTCTACAAAGAAATACTAATTTTTAATTACTTTTTCTGGCTGCCATAAAAGTATCTTTAAAATACATAAGAAATAAACTTTTATGAAATGGAGCGTCTAACTTTATTAAGTAAACTTTTGAAAGTAGGTTAAATATTTTTAAATTGAAGGATAAGAAATAAATTACTGATCTGATTCAGAAAACAGTAAAGTTCTGAAAATCATCCATCACTGTTTTGTTAGGCTATATAAAATAATCCAAACAAAAAATAAATTACGTAAGAGAGATTCCGAAGGATACAGACTAAACCACAAAATTTCCGGCAAACTTGCTTGCTGATGGACATTTTGCCTTGGGTTTAGTAACAAGGTTATAAAGGAAATTTACTACAAACTCTAATTTCAGTAGCTAAAATTGGCTCGGGTGATAACATGTTTGATAAAATGTTCTTAGATATCAACTATAAAGATATGTATATCTTTTTTGGTTACTTTAATCAATTATGAGGTATCTAAATAGTCGCAAAATCATTAAAAATAATAAAATAGATTTTATGGAATGTGAAGTAATATTCACAAGAGAACTGTAACAAATGTCAAACCGATTTGAGCCGTGCGAAATTATTTCACACGCTATGTAAAGCTAGTCATTTTTCAGGTCTTGTTGGTAGTGTGTGTTTTTTTTCTACGTTTTCATAGCAATCGTACAAAAGCTATATTATAGTGCTGCATATTTTGAGGTCTAATATATGAATTACATAATACATAGGGCAGGAAAATGATATATATTAAGGGGCATTTTTTCATTATAAATTATGACTAAAAAACTACTTACCCAGTATATCTCCTCAACCATCAATTATTATGTTGGAATCAACTGGTAACATTTTGGTACGAATCTAAGATTGCGGAACAAAGTGGCGGCTTATTAAAATATTTAAAAATTCAGCCTGCAAAAACTACTTAATGGATTGATTTCAAATTGTGTGCCATAATTAATTGTGGTATAGGGTTCAACTAATAAAATTGTGGTACTAATTCAAGATGGCTGACCAAATAAAATGTTTGTTACCAGATTGACTTCAAATTTTAGTTAAAAATTAAGAGTCATATGGGGATGACTTGGTAATATTTTGGTAAAAATCCGATATGACGGAACGATGTTAAAAAAATTATTAGTAAAAAAATTAATTATTCAATTTTTGCACAAAAATCAAGTGTTACAGAAGAATGAACTGGTAAAATTTTGAAATGAATCCCAGCTAGCAAAACAAAACAGCGGCCTAATAAAATATTTAAAAAATCAGCCTGAAAATACTACTTATTAAATTAATTTCAATTTTTGTGCAAGAAGTAAGTGAGATATAAGATAAATTGGTAAAGTTTTGGTATGAATTTAAGATGGCGAAACAAAATGGTGGGTTCATTTGACTTTAAATTTTGCAGAAAAATGAAATGTGAAAATAGAATAAACTGGTACGAATACAACATGACGTAACAAAATGGCGGTATGTGTCAATGTAAAAACTACTATATAAATAAAGAGAAAAAAATACAAAAAGTTTCAACAGGTTTCACTAGATATAGTTCCCGGTTTTCAACCATAAAAGAATCTTTTGAGTTATTTTTTTTACAAGATATTATGGGTATGATTCCATCGGAGACGAATAGAGAAGCCGAATTATATTATGCAAGAAATAGGAAGGCCCCTTTGTACAAGAACTGGAAGCATTTATTGGCTGGCTTACTGTTTTTGGAGCCTGCTAAAGAAATTTATGTCAACCTGTAGTATCACCTACCATGTCTCGCAACAGATTACGTGCTTTTTAAAGTTCGACAATTTTGACACAAGATAAGAAAAAAAACGCACTGATAAATTCGCTCCAATTAGAGACGTTTTTGTCTCGAATGCATCCCTTCTGTTCCTCGGCTAATAGGTTGTTACTGTCAATATGGTGATAGATACGATTTGCAATACATCCTGTTATTATGTTGTACATGGTGGGCAAACAGCTGATGGACTTGTACTGTGACGGGTCTTTTGTCCTATTTCTTTTCGGTAGCATATTTGTAGTGCCCAGTATGAGAAATGCGGGGGTTGTCTCCGGATGATGCATTATTTTGGTAAAATAACGGGCCATAGCTTCATGGAGGACCTCAAATTTCTTGTACCAGAAATTGTGAATATGGTCAACTTCTGGCGACTTCCAGTTGCTCGTTCCCTTAATAAAGCTGCCAACTTCCTCCTTGGTGATAGAGTCAAATTCCATTTATGGTGTTTGAATTTGATCACGTTGAGATTGTATCCATGTAGCATTTCGGTTATGTTCTTTCTGTTTTTCTGAGATATTCGACCAATTGGTTTAATCTTTGGTATTATCGATGTCCCGATAGAACAATCTTTCCTTGGTGTTGAAAAACCGGTTCTGTCGTTTTCTCTTTGAGCATTTGTTGTATCTCTGTAGACGTTTCGCTTTAGATTTTAGTTTTTGCTTTAGTATATTCTAATACTCATCCAGTTTTTGTTGATGTTGATTATTATTATTATTATTATTATTATTGTTATTATTATTACTTCTCTCAACGAAAGTTAGGGATCAACAGTGTAATTCAACGCCGGTCGTGTTTTTTTCTGTAATTCCATCTGTAATTCTGCAGGATTTTTTAATTATCACGTTCGGGTGGCTCTATAGAATCGTTCTCGTTAAAAGAGTAAAATTCGACGAATTAACGTCAGTTTGCATAATATTACTTTTGCGGTACCTTTTTCTTCACTTTTGGCATAAGTAAGAAGAATAATTTAAACCTTAAGCTCCAAACACAAGAGTCCATGTAGTGTTTAATTTTAAAAGTTAACTATTAAGTTAATTTATTTTACTCCTTTACACTATACACTAAAGTTTGGCGTTTTTAAGATGACAAATTTATAAATTAACCCGGATTTTTTATTTTTTAACGGATTCTACAAATTCATTTTTAGTTTCCACATTTACTTACTTGCTGGTGTTTCTCCCTGCAAGATGGGTACTATAAAATAAATAAATGCATAGTTTTTAACTTTTAATTTTACAAATTAAATATGTCATTATTAAAAATAAACGTAATGTTTATAATTAAAGATACAATTTAAGTTTCAAATACGGGAAACAAACTTGTAGGAGGAAAATGTTGGACACAGAGGTTCAAACAGGCGACAGTACCGCATACACAGATCGTATTACAGCCCAACGTTTAATAGATATATTCTAAAAAGGTGTAGTATAAATTACATCCCATTTACAAATTACGAAACCCAACAAGCGATCTAAACGATCAAGTAATTTTATGGTTCGCTATTTTAATAAAATCCCACTTTGCCTTTATTATCCTTTGTTCGGATCGCTCTACTTTTTTTTCTCTATTTAAATCTGGATAGCAGGCTCCAGTGAAGTTCGTTTATCTACCTTTAAGACTTTAGTACAAAGTGGATTAAATAGAATACACCAAGCTGTTTAAACTATTAAACACAAAAACCCTATTGCTTTATATATTATTCAGTTTAATTATTTCAAAGCGTAATAAAAGATCAGTTAATTTTTTTTTGTATCTTTGTAGGCAAAGAGTACCACAAAATAATTTGGCTGAAATTTTATCCTTCGAAACTGCTCTAGTATATTTTTCGATTTACGTCAAAGTTGTTCAAAAACACAAAAAAACAAAGATTATGTGTATTTCTATGCATTTCCATGGTGATGGGTGTCACTAGGCGAATACAAAGAAAATGTTTACTAATATCAACAAAAAATTCGTAAATTTCCTCTAACCGAAACTTCCTTTGTTATAAATCTCTCCTTTTATTAGGAATAGTGAAGTATCACCCAATTTAGTTTCACACATGAAGTCTGTTTAATAAAAAGATATGTTTTACGCTGATGTTATAAAAATTTTATTTGACCACCATTTCGAATTCGTACCACAATTTTATCAATTTATCTCTATATCGTACTTTGCTTGCACAAAATTTAGTATTTTAAATATTTTACAAGTACGCCACTTTGTTTTAATTAATTAAATGTTTACCTACATTTGTCATTCGGGTAAGTAGTTTTGTACTTCGCCTCAAACCGACAGGTTGACAGACATACTGACAGACAAACTGACGGAATTGAGAAATCATGTTTTAGGGACGCTAAAACATGTAAATATGTAAAACCTGGGGGGTGATTTCCTTTCCGACTGCAAATATTTTATTTGGTCGCCATATTGTTCGTATATTGAATTCGTACCACAATTTTACTAGTTCATCTCTAAATCATAATTAATTCATGCACAAAAATTGAAATCAATCTAATAAGTAGGTAGTTTTTGAGACTGATTTTTTAAGTACTTTATTAGGCCGCCATTTTATTCCGCCATCTTCGATTCATAATAAAATTTTACAAGTTGATTTCTGCGTAGTACTTGATTTTTGTGTAAAATTTGAAGTAAATTGGATAATCAGTTTTTTAGTAATAATTTATTAACAATTCACTAGGCCGCCATTTTGTTCCTCCATATTGGATTTTTACTAAAATGCTACCAGGTCATCCCCGTTGACCTTTAATTTTCGACGTAAATTAAAAAACTTAATCGGGTAAGTAGTTTTTTAGCTAAGACACGAAAAGGCAGACAGATTGACAGACCGACTGATAGACTGACGGAATTGAGAAACATGTTTTTCGGCATCTAGGGAGCTTGAACCGTGAATATACAAAAATTTTATTTAACCGTCATTTTCTTCCGCCATCTTGAATTCGTTTCATAGTTTTAAGTTCATATCTAGTCATAGTTAAATTTTACAACAAAATTAAAATCAATCTAATAAGCAGTTTTTTCAAGTCGATTTTTTAAATATTTTATTAATCCGCCATTTTGTTTTGCCATCTTGGATTCATATCAAAATTACTAACATTTTATTTGGCCGCAAATTTGTTCCACCATGTTGAATTCGTATGGCAATTTTGGCAGTTCATCTTTACATCATAGTTAGTTTTTGCACAAAATTTAAATCAATCTGATAAGTCGTTTTTCAGACTGATTTCTTAAATACTTTATTAGTCAGTTTGTTTCACCACCTTGGATTCGTACGAAAATTTAACCCCAGTATTCACTAAAAAGGTTTGAAAGTTAAACCAGGTCTAGATTGCCATGGTACTTAAAACTCTTGGTTCGCCAGTTATGTTTCACTTGTGTCACTGTCATTTTGTAATTGTGAATCAGAAAAATTATTTGTTTAATTGTAAAAAATATCATCTCAAACCTGTAACTGTCTGTGTGCAAAATTTGAAGTAAATTGGATAATTAGTTTTTTAGCAATATTTTTTTTTACATTTCTCTAGACCGCTATTTTGCTCCGTCATATTGCATTTTTACCAAAATGTTACAAGGTTATCCTCAAATGAGTCTTATGGTCGGTTGCAGAAAGCTCAATTAAAGTTTAGAATGTTTAACGGAATGTCAAATTTGACAGCGAGTTCCTAGATTTCTGTAAGCTACTTGTCAAATCCGAAAGCTCGGTTAAATATTCTAAACAGCAATTAAGCTTTGTGCAATCGGGGGTTAATTTTTGGAATTTGAAGTCAATCGGGTATGTAGTTTTTTTAGCTATTCCGCGAACAGGCAGACAGACACACAGACGGAATTAAAAAAAAATGTTTTAGAGACCCTAAAACGTGAAGATCTGCAAAAATCTCGGAGAGCAATTATTTTATGATTACAATACTTGCCTTTTACTAAGGAAGTAAAAATGACTAGTGTCTATATTTTATTTCACGTTACATCTTTCGGTCCAATCTGGTTTTTATGTTATAAACAAAAATTGTTGATATCTTTTGAATGGATATAAAAATTCCATTAATTATATCTTGCAGCAGTTAACAAGTTTACCGGACGTTTTTAGAAAACTATTCCGTGCAAGTTAATCGGTTTTCTTTTCCAAAAAGGAAAATACTAAAATCTCAATTTCGAAATATTATTTTGATTTCTTCTAATTTGACACGTTAATATTTATAAAGAAACAACATAATAGAAATTCATTTATTTCACGTGAACATCACGTACTTTTGTGAAAACAGACAGTTTATGATTTTAAAGGGTCATAAGTAGAAAAACACAAGACAAATAATGTTTGAGTTAACAGAACCTAGTAATATAAACACTAGTCTACTTTCTAACCACTAATATATTTTCTTTAGCAATTAGCACTTAAACAACAAAAACTTAACACTTTGCGTGAATATGTAATCAGGATCCTTTTAAAAATGCACAAAAACTTCTGCTTGCAACTATTATTCTAAAAAATAAAAGCGTTTACTTGAGATTGTTTTCGCTAAAGAAATTTCAAACTGGAAAATATCGAAGTTTGTGTAATATTTTATATAGGAAGTATTACTAAAAATCGTACAATTTTTTATTACACACATATTATGCCCCTAGAAATTAACATTACACCCAATATTTTTAAATTTTTTAAATGTTAAAAACATATTTCTCGATGCATTGGTAAGTAGTATCACAAAAAGTCCTCACTCAAACCTCTTTATACCAGATTTAGGGTACTGACAGTTCTTCCCTGTATTTTTTAACATCGTTAAATTCCGTGAAAAGATATCCACGTTTATTTGCTCTAAATGTTTGCAACGAAAAACAGTATTCCAACTTATTATTCTACATACTTTCAAACCGTTAACGAGCAACATATAACAATCTGATATCATGAAACAATTCAACATATAACAATCAAACAAATTATGAGCTGTTTAAAACATTTTAGTTTGAAAATGCTATTAGTCGTCCAATTTTGCTTTTTAATTTAAAGCTGTAACTTATATTTGTCACAAAAGTATCTTGTTTTATTATTAATGTTTAGAATACAATCGTTTCTCAAATTCTATAATTTGTATCAATTAGTGTTAATGCAGTTTTGTTATGTAAACCAGACTGTAATACCTATAATTATTTAAATGTTGCTTTGTAATCACTTATTCTATTCCAACTATATTAGTGGAGTAAAAAACGGGGCAAAAGTCGCTTCCTTCTCGATTTTTTTTTTGCTTTAGAACACACCGATATATGCCTCATTTTATTAAATGGATCATTGTACATACGAAATCTCAAAATATTATTTTTTTTGCGGTCTCGACTTTTTTTATTTTCAAAAAACTGGAAAAATTATCATTTTTTAAATTCGTGTTTTTTTATGTTTCCCCTCGTATAACTTCTTATCTAATTAAGCTATCGAGACGATTTTTTTTACTTAAAGCAGACATTTTGGCGTTTCTTCCCATGTAAAACGTGATAGCTATTATTTATTTTAAATAGGCATATAAACATCGATGAACTTGAAACTTTAGAAATTATGTAAATAAGTTTTCACTAATCGAAAAAAAATTTTGTTTTCGGAAATTGTATGTAATATGCAGCAAATAAAATGCAGACAAAATATCCAAAAAGTTTTTAGTAGCAAAATCGTTAGTGTAGCTTTCATACTTTAGGTGCTACGATTTTTTAAAGTGCGCGAAAACTAAAATTTTGGTTATAGTAGAGTAAATAATGGGTAATTTTGTGTCTTTTTTTTTAATGAGCTTAGAACACGATCAAACCTATTGAGTATTGTTAGCCACATTATTCTACACTTGAAACCTAAAAATATGACCTTTCTTCCCTGTTTCGACTTTTTTTATTTACAATAAACTGTGAAAATTTAAATTTTTTTAAAATTTCTCTGTAATATACTCTTACCTAATTAAGCTATCGAGATTTTTTTTTTTACTCAAAGCTGACACTTCTTTTCATATTAAACATGATTTTTATTTTGAATATGGCTAAAACGTCAATAACTTTGGAAGTTCAAAAATTATGCAGGCAGGTTTTCACTAAAAGATTTTTTTTCTTTTTGGAAAGTTCTTATAACATGCAGTGAAGAAAATATAGACAAAATATCAAACACCTTCACCACACAATAAATACTCCATTTTAATATCTCACTTCTCAACTTGTTTAAGACAAGGCACAATTCACAATTGAACAAAGCAGTATTTGTACATTACTATGGTAATAATAATTGTCACATAAAGCTATGGTGATAATAATTATCACCATAGTAATATACGTGCAAACATTGGTTTAGTCCTGCATTTTATAACGCGTCGCTCTGGTAAAAAACACCGGCCGCTTCATATTCGCCGTTGAGAATAACCAAAGTTTTAAATTTCGCGCACTTTAAAAAATCGTAGCACCTAAAGTATGAAAGCTACACTAACGATTTTGCTACTAAAAATCGTCTCGATAGCTTAGTTAGGTAAGAAGTTATACGAGGGGAAACATAAAAAAATTCGATTTCAAAAAAATAATAATTTTTCCAGTTTTTTGTAAATAAAAAAAGTCGAGACCGCAAAAAAAGTAATATTTTGTGATTTCGTATGTACAATGATCCATTTAATAAAATGAGGAATATATCGGTGTGTTCTAACGCAAAAAAAAATCAAGAAGGAAGCGACTTTTTCCCCGTTTTTTACTCCACTATATGGCAATATAGATTAAAAGTAAACTAGAAATGTAAATTTAAACATGTACAAGTTCTCTACTGGTAGATAATTTTTAGAGAACTTACTGTCATTCTTTTCCTATTGCTTCACTTAAAATTTGTATGACAAATGAATAACAAATGGTTTTACCAAAATGGATAGGATTTTCATATGTATCAAATTTTTGGCCAAGAAGCTACATTCTTTGTATGTTGGTTTGTTCAGAATTTCTAAACTAGTCAAAATCAAATTCTTGTCCACATAAATTGAAGTAGTGACTGCAGTTAAACCCGCTACTTACTATGCTTCAATTTGATGCGACTATTTACAAATTTATGTGAATGTGTTCTTCGCAATTAATTTTAAAATTTAAAAAAACTTTCTGCTCTACGTGGATGATGTACGAGTTCAGTTCATAAATGGTTATATCCTTAGAGTAAGAGTTAAAGTAGAGATCATAATTCATTCATAAATCACGTTAGGGGTATGGGCCAACATGGTTCCCCTATTTTTCACATTCTATCGACCAATGTTAGCGATAAAACAAGAAGTGGGGATGGCCCATGTTCAAGCTGTGGCCATTTGTTGACGAATGCCAGTGGCGGCGCGAGTTTTTACTTCCCGCATAAGGAAATATCATTAATCGTGAAAAAATCATCGTTCCGGGTTTTTACAGATCTTCATGTTGTTCCATTACTGTCGGTCGGTCGGTCTGTTCCGGTATAGCTAAAAAATGCACTTACTCGATTAACTTTAATTTTATTTAATTTTCCACAAAAATTACGTCTGATACAAAAAAATATTGGTATGAATTCCATATGGCGAAACAAAATGACGACCTGTCAAAATATTTGATGTACGAAAATGAAGGTAAGGGCCATGCTTCATTATCGTTGACAAAAGGAAGGATTCTTACCTACTCCTTAATGAGGCAAATAGATATTTTTACAAATATCAAAGAAATAATCGTTCCCTACTTCACTATTAAAATCAAACCAATAAGTTAGGTAAGTTTAAAAGGAAATTAGTTATTTATATATTATTAAACTTTAGTTTTTAGTTATGTTTGCATTATGTCACTGTCATTTTGTAATTGTGACATTTAGACACATTAATTGTTAAAAATGTCATCTTAAACCTGTAACTGTCAAGTTAGACCTTGTCTAAATTTACACCTCTTTAGTGAATACTATTGTTAGAGTTTTAAACTATAATCATGCTTTTAACGCGCTTTTATTGGCTTCCTACTTATCTGATTGTATGTTTGTATGTCTTGTTCAAATCTTGTAATCAAAATCGTGGCGCCAATATAGCGAAGGAATTTTGTCATTTGTACAGATTCGGCTGAAATATCAGTATCTAGAAGTATTTAAGAATGAATGTTATGAAATTTTAGGCAATATTTGTGAATTAAAAATGACGGCACCAATATAGCAGACTAATTTCAAAATGTTTGCAGATTTGATTAAAATTCGGCATTTAGGGGTATTTGAGACTGCATATCATGCATTTTTGTCAACATTTTAAGAATTCAAGATTGTACTGCCAATATGGAGGCGGAATTTTAACATTTGTACAGATTTGAGAATACATATCATACATTTTTAGTAAATATTTAAAAAATGCCTAGATTGCGAGAATTTTAACATTTACACAGATTTGATTAAAAATCGATATTAAGTGTGCAATTTATACATTTTTAGTAATAAATATTCAAAATGAAGATGTCGTCAATCAATCAATCCGATATGTACTTTTTTCAGATATTTTTAAACATTTAATTAGGCCACCGTTTTGTTCCCCCATTTTAAATTTGTCTCAACATTTTTACCAGAACCTACAGAATATTATTATTATATATATTATAATTATATATTAAAATATGAACCTAATCGATGCAGTGGTTTTCTGCACTGACTTTTATAACATTTTATTAGGCCGTCATTTTGGATTTGTAGTAAAACTTGCCAGTTGATGGTCATGTCACACCTAATTTTTCTGCAAAATTTTGATAAAATGGATACAGTTTTTTAGCAATATTTTTTTAACATTTCAATAGACCGCCATTTTGTTCAGCTATATTGGATTTTTACAAAAATGTTACCATGTCATTATTATATGACCTTTAATTTTTAACCAAAACTTGAAGTAAATAGGACAAGCAGTTCTTGAGCTTTGTCGGGGATAGACATACAGACTTACCGACGGAACTGAGAAAACATGTGTTTTTGCAACTAGAATACTTTCCTCTTGCGAGGAAAGTAAAAAAAAGCGAGCACTATAAGATAAGAATAAAATAGCCAATTGTCATATTGTTTTTCCATGTTAATACCTAAAATTTAAAAAATAAAAGATTTTTTTTAAATTTTCAATATCCTAAATCTTAAATTCTAACCAGTTTAGAACATGTTTACAAAAACATTTTTACCTATAATACCCAAAGAATCATCATTTAAATTCTTTACAACACTTATTGGTCCAACTCAAATGAAAATTAAAAAAGGCGCGAAATCATCCGAAACTTTATTATTTCCCCAGATTTCATCCAAAATCTAGTGATTTTCGAAATCAATTGACTATTTTAATATAGTATAGTTATATTCTATAATTATTTTAATTCTCTGATAGGAAAAACTATTGTAATCGTCAAAAAAATCACCTCAGAGTATTTCTTGTACCATTTTGCTTCTGAGGATTCTCACATGACACCCGACGAAATAAACGTTCTATTATACTGAACCGGATTAGTCAATACGTCATGTGACCCAAAATAAGTGAATAAGGTATCTTCCATTAGACTTGTCTCCTGGAAAAGGAAATCTTGCTGTTACTTAGTGATTAAAAGAAAATACCAAATTTAAACGGCCATTTTTTTACAAACTCACATTGCTGCATCATAGTTAGGTCAACTAAAGCTCCTAGTTTTGCAATGTCCAAAATAAAGTAAATAAAACTTATTTATTAAATATTTAAAAAATCAATGTTCTTAATGTCACCGCACCTTTAGAACGCTGCTTTTTGAAGTAAGGCAACATATAATTAGAAGATTTGAACCTTATCAACAAATATACAATGATACATTAAAACACATGCAGTAGTGACGTTAAGGAGGCAAATTAATTTCTTTAATGTTAAAATTTATTGTAGTTCCACGACCCGCTATTGGTTTTTAAGCCACGCCGGTCGCGTGACCCTGTAACAATCTTTACTGTAGACTATTATACTTTTTTACTATAAGGATTACTTGACAAACAAAAATCTTTTTTGGCTTTTTCGCAACTGAATAAAAATATTTAACTTTAAATTAATTGAAGCAAATATTTAATATAATTACATACCTCAACATGTAGACTTGTCTGTCTACGGAATGTTTCGATACATAATATAAACAATAATATTTAAGCAAGCATAAGAAATTATATCATTTACCTTAAGTTTTTATAGACACATAGTAGTTGCACAAATCAATCCTATCGGGACTCATCAGTGCGCCGATCATAAAAGAGAACCATTAAATAATATAAAAGAATTGATTTGAAAATTTTAAAATGTGTCAGTTTGATTGACATGTAACCTAGATATGAACAAAATGATAGTTTGCAGCCATCTATAATGTTATGTTTAAATGTGCAACTACTATGTGTCTATAAAAACTTAAGGTAAATGATATAATTTCTTATGCTTGCTTAAATAATATTGTTTATATTATGTATCGAAACATTCCGTAGACAGACAAGTCTACATGTTGAAGTATGTAATTATATTAAATATTTGCTTCAATTAATTTAAAGTTAAATATTTTTATTCAGTTGCGAAAAAGCCAAAAAAGATTTTTGTTTGTCAATCTAAACGCAACAAATAATCTGAACACATTTAAAAATAAGGATCCCTTGTCGATTAAAGTGGGATGGTCTAATACCACAGAGGGATGGTCATATACGTGGAGTTGTCGATCGGGTTTGTCATATCTAACTAAAACTCTTGTTACTTGTGCAATCTGATCTGAGGCTTTGGGTGTTTTAGTTTGTATTTTACTATTTTGCAATAAAAGTAATTTTTTTATACTACTTAGAAACTAATACTGTAAACACATTACTATTCTTTGTATGAAAATTTTATTGCATCATGTTTAAACATATTCATCGTAATATAAATTGGTATAAACATTGGTGTTCCTGGCTAGGCTTGACATCGTCATACGATCGACCTTATACTGTGAGGTAATCTTGGCAGTGGCTAAATATGTAAATAATGAACTCTATTTTTATTCTTACTCTAAGGATATATTGGATTAACGAATCATCACGCATACTGAATAGAGGGCTTTACCTTATTTAAAGAAGCCATTCTGTAATTTTAGATCAGACTTTTTAGCAGGTATATTGACTTGGTTCTGATATAATAAAACCAAAAAGTGCACGGAAAACGGCAACAACCCAGCGCTAATACCGAAATTTGGTAGGATTAGCTATTAATAATAGAGCAATAACAACGAGTGATATTGCTAGCAGTAACATTTATTCTGATGTTACGGGAAGCATATACAGTAACAGCACCCGTATTAGGCGAATCTGCCGAGCCGAAGTCCGAAATAGTAAAAGCACCTGCGTTAGAAGTAGTACACAGTAACGGCATTTTAACTAAAAATTGTATTTATTGTAACATACTTCTCTCCGATTATTGATATACTGCCTTGGATTTACCGACGCCAACCATGTCAGTAAACCGGTTACTTTAGTGCCTTATTAAATAACTATAAACTATAGTTTATTTTAAAATAAAAAAAGCACCATTAATGTCAAACATTTTAATGAGCACGTTTAAAAAATATATAAATAAATGGACAAAAATTATAATTACAATACAAAAGGAAACAGATATTTAAATATTTATAGTTACCAGAAAAATTCGTAATTAAACACATACACCTATTATTTTTTAGATTATTAGAGCCAGGACCCTCATGTTCATTAACACATTTAGAACGCGTATGAGGATTTCTACTTGTCTTCGTTGAAAATCCTTTGGTGTTTCTGCCAGCTACGTTCCCACCCATCCTAGTCTTTCTTCTAGACATAGCAGTTGGTTGGACAGATATTTTTACACCATGTTGCAAAGCAACTCTGTTTTTTATTGCAATCAAGGAGATATATAAGCCGCGAACTAGACTATTTTCCATCTTGGCATACTTATTTTTATTACTCAAGAATTGTTTTACGGCTGGACAAAATGTAGTAGGATATTCATCAATTTTTTCGTAATACATCCAGATAGTGTTTCATGTTATTTCATCAGAAAGTTTTCTGGTAATTTTCTTCCAATCATGCTATGTCTTATATTACTTCCCATATAAAACGGAAGTTGTAATCGTGAAAAAATCACCCTCCGAGATTTTTTCAGATCTTTACGTTCCAGGGTCCCTACATTCCGAAAAACATGTTTTTTCAATTCCTTCGGTTTGTCGGTCTGTTTGACTATGTGTTCCCGTAATAGCTAAAAAATTTTGATCACAAATTAAAAGTCCTATGGGTATCACCTGGTAACATTTTGGTAAAAATGTGGTCTGTTTGTTCGCGGCGTAGCTGAGAAAGTACTTACCCGATTGACTTCAAATTTTGACCAAAATTAAGGGTCATATGTATGTGGTTGACCTGATAACATTTTGGCAAAAATTCAATATGGCCAAATAAAATGGAGACCAAGTGAAATGTTAAAAAAATATTATTAAAAACTACTTATCCAATTTATCTCGAATTTTGCATAAAAAGCAAGTAATATGTAGGAATCAACTGATAACATTTTGGTATCAATTCAAGATGACGAAATAAATTGGCAGCTTAATCAATTATTTAAGAATTCCACCTGAAAAGAGTCTTGTTTCAAATTCTGTGCCATAACTAATTGTGGTATAGGGATGAAGTAGTAACATTGAGGTACTAATTCAAGAAGGTGGAACAAAATGGCGGCCAAATAAAATGTTTGTAATCGTGGAAAAAATCACCCTCTCAGGTTTTACATATCTTCACATTTTAGCGTCCCTAGATGCCAAAAAATATGTTTTATCAATTCCGTGAGTTCGTTTGTCGATCTGTCTGTCTGTTTGTCAGTTCGTGGCATAGCTTAAAATAGACTAAACAGACTGACTTCAAATTTTAGTCAAAAATTAAGGATGATATGCGGATGACCTGGTAATAATCTAACATGCCGGAACAAGATGGCGGCCTAGTGAACGTTAAACAAATTATTACTAAAAAATAATTTTCCAATTTACCTCAAATTTTGCACGAATATCAAGTGTTGCATAGGAATGAACTGGTAATATTATGGTATGAATCCAAGATAGCGAAATAAAATGGCTTATAAAATATTTTAAAAAATCAGCCTGAAAAACTGCTGATTAAATAAATTTCAAATTTTATGCAATCATTAAATATGTTATAAATATAAATTGGTAGAGTTGTGGTACGAATTTAAGATGGCGAAGCAAAATGGAGGCAAAATAAAATTTTTAAAAAATCAACGTAAAAAAATTTTATTCAATTTACCTTTAAATAAAACAGATTTGCAGAAAATGTGTATATGATATAAGGATAAACTGATAATTCAACATGATGTAACAAAATGGTGGGTCTGTCTCAACGTAAAAACTACTTATTGAATGTTTTTTAAATTATGCCCAAAACATGGTAAAATATTGGAAGGATTCCAATATGATGGAACCAATGACGTCGAAAAGAAATAGACCCTGCATTTCATTCATAAAAATGAAATAAATAGAATCAAACATCAATTTGTTCTTGTGTATGAGTGGAAAAAAGACGGACTGATCGCATAAAGAATAGTTTGCGGCGAAAATTGCAACGCTGTCAAATATCTTCGCGAGGCTTACCAGTGCCGTAGCTATTTTTGAGATAATGTATTATTTGCTATTTAGAAGAAATTTTATATAGCTTATATATATATATATATATATATATATATATATATATATATATATATATATATATATATATATAAAACTTTAGGTTAGCAAGAAGCTGATTTAATATAATTGTATCAATAATTATCTGTGACAAAAGACCAGGCACATAGTCTAGGGGGGTCCGGACCCACCCCCCGCGCGAGGCCCTAAAAATATTTAGGAGTTTTTACATGATTTAACCTACGAAAGTAGAGTTTCAATAACTGCTGATTAGAAGTTCCGTATTGGCTCTGCTTACTACAGCTATTTTTTAACTCGAACCTCAGGAAAATTAGGAGCAGGCTATTTTTTGAAATTCTAACTTTTTGACGGGTTTTTTAACAAGCCCAAGTTTACACTGTTAGACATTCTGCGATTGCAAAGAAGTTTCGCAAATATGTAAATGTAAAAAATTAAGAAAGACTACCCTAAACAAAGACGCACCTAATGATTTTTTCGTAGGTACGACAGTTTCTAACATAAATCGATAGGAAAATAAATTTCATTTTTCTGCCACAAAAATCTCCTGTCATAAGCAAAATTGCGAATACGTGCCGAGACCAAATTTATGATAATTCCAACAAAAATTATTATTATTAAACTTAGAATATATGGTAGCTGCTGAAAATTTTTCTTCGTGATCCATCTTCACACAATTTTGAAGTTCTTATCTTTACGTATACAAATTACGATTTAAGGAATAAGAAAATTATTGAATTTACCTTTGGGGATTGAAAAAATTACCTCCAACAAATATTCGATTTTGGCAGTGAGGAATATTTAGAATTCTCAAAAAAAGAAAAACTTTTAAGCAAACGATCATTAAAAGTAGTTTTAGAATTTCGAGAAAGTACTAAAAAGAAAGATGAATACATTTATGATTAAAGAAATCCAGATTTTTAATGTAGCAATATGGTTCCAGACCCTCTATGGAAGATAACACCACATTAACCTCGATATTAACAAAGTGACTAAGCACTTATTTATTAAAATACTATTAAATATATAAAACCTACAAATATTAAGCAAAAGCCGCCAACGTCCTATTTGCTCAACATATACCTATAATTTTTTACATTTTCATAATTGCTCTACCTGCAATGTTTTAATAGATATTGGCAAATAACTAGTTTTTTGCAATTTTTTTTCAAATTTTGTTGCACTTGCAGGGGGACTAGCAACAAGTGAAAAAAAGCATTCTTCTTAATAATTTTTTTGTCATTGAATTAGTTTTGAAAGGGTTGAATCCCCCTAGAACTGAAATCCTGGCTACGTGCCTGCAAAAGACATATTTATCTAATGGTTCATGTGGCATTATTTATTATTAGCAATAAGCTTAGTCATTAAAGAACAAGCATTTCATGACAAAATACAACCAATAACAGGATGAGTTCTTATTACGATTGTTACTAAAGATGAAGATAAAACTAAATTTTGTTACATGGACCCATCAGCTTATCACCGACTTCATAGGAAATATGTAATAAAATATAATTCACTCTTTAATGCAACCTATTTTTTGAAATCGGGTTTGTCTTTCAAAACATTATGATTTCACACTTTTTCCAACACATTTTAGTTCTATTTACGCGAAGTTAGGTGAAAATTTGGGTCCACTACTTTTAAAAGTTTGCCAGGCTCGCGGCAAGTAATATTATATAAAAATGCACCACCTTTACATGTATTGGATGGCCCAATATTAATATGAATACAAAATTGAATTTCGTGCCCCTAATAACCACACAAACCATATTATGAAAAACAATATCTTTACAGTATTTATCCCTCAATTTACCCCCTTTTTTCCCCACCATCCACCTTCGCCGCTATACATTTCACTTATTGACAATATAAATATTTTGTGCCAAGATGTTTAATATTTTTAACATTCATTATAATATATTATATTATTATTTATATTACCGAAATCACCTGATAACAACTTTTTTGATTACTTATTTTTAAAAATCAAATTTTTAGGCAATAAATTAAAGCATTTCAAATTCATTAAAGAAAATCTATAGTAAATGAAAAATTGAAAAGTAAGGCTATTGCGCTATTTTAATTTTTTGTATATGCTTGCTATATGAGAACTCCCTAAATATTCCTTGAAAATTTCATCCAAAATGCAAGCCATCCTGGAGTAATTAATGACAGCATAAAATAGTGGGTCTTACAGGTTACTCAACTAAAATTTAATACCTATGCTTTACTAAATAGTATATTTATGTTGTTTATTAACCCCTCAAAAAAGGTGATTTGATAAATTTTAGAGGAAATTTGTGAAAAGTCTCAAATATATAAATTAGCAAAACGGTGTACTCCGTTTATCATCACTGTCTTCGACTTTATAGATAAGTTGAAGTTACAAAAAATTAATTTAAGCCCAACGGAAATATGCAATACAAAAACAATACTTCATTTGCAAATATAACACTATTAGACGGTGATTTTACCCTTCAACTACAGCACTGGTATGACATAACCTTACTTACCTTCGAAAACAAACTTCTGGGGTTAAATCGTTTTTTTTTTCTGCAAATAGCAAGTTGGCACCATTTTCTTAAAGTTTTTTAAACAGATTCTTGAAATTAGCCACACAAAACACTTGGATTTCTGAAAAACACTTATTTCACCAACTAGAACAATTACAACGCCGCGCATCAAATAGGTCGAAATCATGAATGACTACGACCGTCTTCGGTGCCTTCCGAATAATCCCGAAAGAAATCTGTAGTATACTCGAAAAAGGTAGAATTCCGACGTTGCCGATTATTCTGGGCTTTATTTCTTGAAATAGGGAATAATAATTACAGAAGATTTAAATTACATTTAAAACAGATTCGGTTTGAGTTATTTATAATAAGCTATTTAATTATCAGTTTTAAAATATTCTATACGGAAATTTATTATGTATTATTTATTTTAAGGATGATATCCGTTATAATCTGACCACAGTAACGGTTTGGCAAACCAGGGTTAATGTTGGATTCCTACAAAATGTAAACAACTGGGTCTATGTTATTTCCATGTCATTGGATGGAACAAAAGAAATATAAATTTCGGACTGGCCAGCCAATTTTCCATACTTAAACCCTATTTTACATCTCCGGAAAATACTTTAAAAAAAAGTTAAGAGACCGTCAGGCTAACAAATATTGTCTCTATCCAGCAGAATTGCCCCATGTGGAATAGAACAACATTCCAAAAAAATTATCATAAACTTGATAGAATCCTAGGAACAGAAATTGTTTTTAATTTTATTTTCGAAAATTGTAATTCATTTTAAATCTTAATAGTTTGTTAAATAAATACTGATCGGAAAATTTAAAACTCCATTTTAAATTAACATTTATAATAATTTTAAAAAGGCCCTTGTTAGATTTCGAGTTTTATTTATTTGTAATTCTGCTTGACGGAAAAATTAATTGTGACGAAAAAAAATGTTTGTGTAGGAATCCTGGAAATTTTTGACATACATTATAAGGTCTTAGAAATACACGGGAAGCTCGACAGGAAATAAATTTATCGGTTAGACGTACACTTCATATTCAATTCAGAACGTTTGTCCTGCATATAAATTAATTCAATTTAGAGACCGACTGAATAGGCAAATCTGTAATAAATGGGTTGAACGGTTCCGACGGTCTCTTGTAATACCTTACTTGAACCTATTACAGGCCACGTAAAAAAAGTGTGTATGCATGAACTTCCCACTAAAACCAATATTGAAAGAATAACCGATATATCAATTGAAATGAAATACACTTTTCTTCTGTAAGATTTTAAAACAGGTTCTTGCTTTACTTCTGCAATATTTTGACTGTGATTATAAGAACTACTACTTAATGGCAAGGCTTTTTATGGAAAATATCATTTTGTCCTGAACCACAGTCCTGTTTAAAAGGTCATGGGTTTCAGTCGATCTATCTATTTTTGATCTATTTTTGTTTGGACCCACTCAACTAATATCAAAAATTAGACCAACTATTTTTTGTGAGTTCACTGGTTGTCTTAAAAAACCGACCCAAAATGACATGTAATGAAACCCAGACATCGTTTAAATATACGTTTTTCTCTGATTTTTAGTTATATTATAGACACTGAATAAATATAAATACATCGTACCTATTTGAATATTATATAAAAACATTGAAGATTTATTTTATATACCAGATATTTTTAAGTATTCAGTCAAATAATGTCATATTATACATTTTTTGCATCTCATAATACAAAATCGGAATATATTGTAATTAATAACATGGTAGACCATGTAAGTAGCGAGACAGATGATGAAGTTGTGGAACTTCAACATGAATCGTCTGAAACTCGAGCTGGAATTGTGGGTGATCCAATTGTAACAAAATTTCAATAATCCCCTTACGTTTTGTCGTTGAAATGTCCAATAAAATTATAGTTATTGATGTGATGCTGGAAAAATCTGCATGTGATTTTTTGTTGTTAAGTAAGCATTAGCTTACACATGCACATTTAAATGAGACTAAGCTTAAGAACTTTAACTTGGAATCTGCGTACTGTAGAAAATCCCTTATACACGGGGGTGTTGCAATTTTTAGTAATAAAATGTTTGTGAAACCAGTGGTTTCTTGCGATGTGTCTGAATTTTGTTGTGAGGGCGTTTTTGAGTGCTGCCCTGTGAGAATTGATTTTTTAAACCCATTTTTAATTTTTGTATATAGGTCCCCTATGGAAAATTTGATTACTTTTTTAGAGTTATTTAATGATTTGGTAGCCTACCTCAATAGACCTAATTTTGCTTTTATTATAGGAGCTGATTTTAATGTAAATTTTTTAATACCTAGTTTTAATCTGTCTCTTCTGTGTGACCTTTTAGATAGTTTTAATATTAGCTATAGGATTAAGATACCGACTAGGGTTAGCGCAATATCTGCAACCTGTATAGAAATTTTTTTGTTGAATGTCTCTTGTGATTGTTACAGTATAGTTATTAAATGTGTCCTATCATTACGCTATATTTGTTTGCATGGACACGTTGACTAATGTAAATATTTCCAATGACGTATGTTGCATGCGAAGACGTTTTAACGATAGCAACATGGCCACCTTTTTGAATTTTTCAACTAAATAGGATTCCTCTGAAGTTATTCCGGTCCAATGTCCAAATAAAGCATTAACCCCCGTATTCACTAAAAAGATTTAAGAGTTAGACCAGATCTAGTTGCCATGGTACTTAAAACTCTTAGTTCGTCAGTTATGTTTAGCTTATGTCACTGTATATAATTATTTGTTCAATTGTTAAAAATGTCATCTTAAACCTCTAACTGTCAAGTTAGACCTGGTCTAAATTTAAACCTCTTTAGTGAATACGGGCGTTAATGTTTTTGCAAAAATTCTTCTTTACTATTTTAATTTGTCTTTTCCCTTAAAAAAATATCATAACAATAATACCTCTAAGAAAATTTAACTTAATTCCGAGTTAAATAGGCTTAAAAAAAGAGTGAGAGTTCACTGATTTAGCTAGATTTGATAGAACATATGTCAATCTTAGTGCACAAATAAATATTATTTATACAAAATAAAATCGATCTTAAAATCCTAAACGCGGAAAATAAGTCAAAAGCAATGTGGCAGTGCATAAAAAGTATTCAACATACAGATAAACAGAATAATATTAAGATTACTCTAAACGGAAATGGGCTTTCTAATGAAGAATTGGCGGAATTTTTTAATACACAATTCGCTTTACTTGTGGACGATGGTGTAAATTTTGACTTTCTTAATTAATGTATACCTCTCTTTCCCAAAACTTTCTCCATGAAACCTGTTTGTGGCAATAATGATATAGTTATCATTAATGGTCTTAAGAATTCTAATACCTGCGGCTATGACGATATTTCAAATAATATTCTGAAAAAGTGTATATTTTATTTAGCCGCAATTAATCAAATTTAAAGCTATTCACTGTTCTATCTTTACGTAGAAAAGGGGATCATAATAATGTTGACAATTATCGTGGCATAAGTCTGTTATCTAGCGTATCCAAAATTTTCGAATTGGTAATTAGGGATCAGCCGGTTTCATTTTTTTGTACAAATAATTTATTGTCGTCGTACTAGCGTGGTTTTACTATGAATAAAAGTACAGAAACAGCACTGTGCCAGCTTCAGCGTACCATAGTCGAGTCCCTAGATCAAACATTATTGGTATTGGGTATGTTTATTGACTTTTTGTGTTCTTTTGATGTAGTAGATCATAACCTGTTGCTTTCAAAACTGTTTAGATGTGGTATAAGGAGTAAACGAGTGCGAGTAAATGGTACTCATAGTGCCTTAAAAATTGTTGAATCAGGGATCCCTCAAGGTTCCATATTGATACCGTGCCTTTTCTTGGTTTGACCTGATCAGCTAAGTTACTAAAATTTCTGTAGTTGCATATGCCGATGACACCAATGTTTCAGTTATTGGTGATAATTTTCTTTCACTAAAAATTCAAGCCGAGAATATTTATAAAAAATAATACTATGGTCCAAAAAAAAACAAATTAAAAATAAATAAAAATAAAACTACAATAATATATTGATATCTGACAATGATATCGACTTTAAACTATTCGAAAATTCGGAGAATCCACTGACTCTTGCAGAGAAAACCAAACTGTTGGGTAACACTTTTGATGAAAATTTAAAGTAGTGTTTCATGGAACTTTCATCTAGACTGCGCAGTGGCTGTTATGCATTAAATTTTATGTCCTTTCAAGAAGTAAGATCATCTCATAGTTATGACGAGATCAAAGGTGCTTCTGTTACCTAAAAATCACCGATCTACTATGTATCAAAAGTATATTTACTTTACGGGATGTACACTATTTAATAAACTGAACAAAAAATTAAAGATGCCGCCAACATTAATATTTTTAAAAAACGCTTAAAAAATGTGCTGTTAGAAAAATGTTGTTACGATGTCCAGGAATTCACGTAAATATATCTTATTTTGTATTGTGTAGTTTTTCGCGTGACTTTTTCTCCAATTATTGTATATGTTTAGATATGTTCTTTTAAATTGAAGACATAAACTATTGATTTTGATTTTGATTTTTGATTTTGTTTGCTGGGGAAATAATAAACATATTTTAATTGTCGTAACTTAATAGCTAATAAATAAAATAAGAATGGAAAGTTAAATGAAATCACCATTACTTTAAAAGGAAAAATTGCAATCCGATAATTAAAGAATTATATCTTGTTCTATTTGAAGACATTTGAATCTACTTTTAAAAATTCACAAGATGGAAAGGTTATATTTGTTTCGTGTCTAGAATAACTTAATTACCACATGAACGCGTACTTCCATGTTCTTGTTCCCATCTTGAATGTACAATATGCCCTTGAAATAGGTTCATCATTTTGAAGTTCACGATAAAAATCAAATGTTTAACTCGACATATCCTGGACATAACTTAATTTGATATGAACGTAATATTTTTAAGCCACACATTTTTATAACTTAGTCTAGCGAACTGTTCTAGGTCGTTATCCTGCTAATATATATCCAGGCACCCAGTCACTCGCACTTGAAGTAAATTAATATTTCCCTGATACTTAATTTTTAACGTGCGATGGGCAAGCTCTTCAATTTTATCTTGCATATCAACAGGTTCATGAGACCTTTTAATTAAAGCAAATGCAATTTTTAAAAAACTTGAGGAACATTGTACAGTGAACAAAAAACAGTGGACAAAAAATAATTTCATAAAACAGTACTAGAGCATAATCCTACTTTACCACATTTTGGTAAAACCGCCTTTCATATGCAATCACCTGAATAACCTGTACCTACTTGCTTTGGGTTCCGGTATCGGATTTAAGTCGGGACACTACCCGGGACGTATTGCACGGGGCAATGATGCTGAAATATATAGTTATTTCCATGGAATATTCTATCATTCTATGGAAGTAAGACTTTTTCCGAAATTCGTAGATACGCGTTGCTATTTAATGTTTCACCTATATTCCAACACACACTTTGATCTCGAGCACTTATTCATGCCCAGACATTCATTGAAAATCGCCCACTGGTTTGCTTTTTTTTAGTATATTTCTCGTCATAACGAGAAATTGGTGGTATGTAAACTCAAACTCTTCCATCATGTGTTGACTTAAAAACCTTTTCGTTCGAAAATATAACATTGTGCCAAAATTCCTCATTTTCTGTTAAATATTGAAAAATGCAGAAAAAAAGCTTTAAGGCAATAGATCGAGTTCTCAACTCTGAGTGCAATTTTCTGCGGAGCTGCGCAGTTCTTGACGAAGCCGGGAATGGTGTTATACGCGCAGCTGAAATGGCACTTTCAAACGGATGTTCTCGAAGATCTTGTTTCAAAGCCTAATCTTCTTCATTGTTTGTTTTTTTTTTGTTATTCGGCCACGTTACTCTATATCTCGCTAAGGTATGTTGTTCTCTCGATTTCTTTACTATACTTTGCGTAGTAGCTTTTGTTGCGCCAACCCTCTCTACTGCTACCATCCTTCTTCCACTAAGGGTACAAGCCTTGCCTCTCCCACACTTGGACAAAAACAAAATAACATGGATCACAAAACAGCCCCCTTTTGAAAATAAACTCAAATGGAGGGATAGCTTTAAACCTCATGCAGTCCGTCGGTAGAGGCGCGTCAAAAGTATAAATACCAACTTTGACTTTGATTTATGTTTAAAATTCATAAAACGATGCAGGTATTTTCGAATGCGTTATTGTTGATGTAAGATTTTTTTGGGTACTGTAGGATTTTTTTAGTGTTTCCCCAGTGCCTTGTAATTTGTAATGTGTGGGTAGTCGTGCATATATACAGGCGGTTCCAAATCAGGAGCTAGGTATCCTAAAATTTTCTTTCTTACCAATATACAGGGTGTGTAATTTGTAATGTGTGGGTGTAAATTTCTGACAAAACTTCATTCCCCTGTATTTTCTAAACTATCTGAGGTCTGATTTTGAAACTTACATATATGTTAAGGCTACCAATACTTTAAAATATCACCTGAAAAAAATATTGAATTCCGGGTCCGGACTTGAAAAAATTAATATAAATTATTTTTACATAAACAACACCGTGTATACAAGTTTTTTAAAATTGTCATAATAAATTATTAAAGCACACACAATTCTGCGTCGAACGGTATGCTTGTGTATGTATGTTTAAGGCAGTAAGTAAACAATAAAATAGCCATGCACCATGATAAATAAGCCAACCACGAGAGTCATAACGAATTATTTTCTAATAAGGTGATATTTTTGCCACAGTTCTAGTTCTAGTACTAAAAGGCTCTTCGATACCGATATACAGGATGTTACATAAATTTGAGATAACATTTTATTCTGATGTATTTTCTAAGCTACTTGAAGCATTTTTTCAAACTCGGAACTGCATTTAAATAACAGGCGTTTAAAAAATAGCCGAAAATCCAGAAAAGAGAACTTTATGGTGATTATAAACTAAATATCAATTTAATATGTTTCTAAAATAGTTTTCTACAATAAGTACATTGTGCTGTGATATGACTGTTTAGCCACAAAGTGTACATAGCGTAGCCGTGGATAAAGGACGTAAGGGTGATTCCAAATGAGGGACCAGGAATCCCGAAACCTTCATTCTTACCAATATACAGGGTGTCAAATGAATTTCTGACAAAACTTTATTCCTCTGTATATTCTGAGGTCTGATTTTGAAACTTACATATATTTTAAACCTACCAAAATATTACCTATTAAAAATATTGAAATTCCAGGTCCCGACCTGGAAAAAAAAATTATTATTTATTTTTACATAAAGAGCACCCTGTATATATATTTTAAATTTTCATATTAAATTATTAAAGTACACACAATTCTGGGTGGAACGGTATGATTTAGTTTTTTGCCACCTCTTTGTTGTTTGAGGAAAAGTATTCATTTCTAATTTAAATTATTATAAATAAGGCACAAAATAATATAAATAAGCAAATTTAGACAAGAAGAGTAAATAACCATTTTTTAATATAAAAATATTAATTTATCACAGTTTAAGTACCAAAAGGCTCCTGCGATACCGATATACAGGGTGTTACATACATTTGAGAAACATTTTTATTTTCCTGTATTTTCAAAATTATTTGAAGAATTTTTTTTTAACGTAGACCTACAAACTGCATTTCAATGAAACACATTTTAAAAAAACAGCAGGAAATTCCAGGTCCGGACTAAAGAATTGGATCGTAATTATAAACTTATGCGACTTGCTGAGTTTTTGAGAATAAACTTGTTAACACCTAATATCAACCAATATGTTTCTAGAATAGTTTTTTTACGATAAAACGCTATCTATCTATTTAATCTCCTTAAATACAGGTAAACTTACTTAGCTCCTTATTACATTTTGCTTATTTTTTAGTTCTTGAATTATCATATTAATTTTGCGTAATAGTTGCTCCCCGGTATTAAATTCTTCGTCATATATTTAGGTAATAATCGACAGGGTAAAAGTCTGGGGACCTTGCTGGCCAAGACTGAGGACCACTATGACCAACCTGGTGATTCGAATTAGTTTTTTGCCACCTGTGTATTTTCAAAATTATTTGAAGAATTTTTTCTAACGTAGACCTACTAACTGCATTTCAATGAAACACATTTTAAAAAAACAGCAGGAAATTCCAGGTCCGGACTAAAGAATTGTATCGTAACTATAAACTTAAGCGACTTGCTGAGTTTTTGAGAATAAACGTGTTAACACCTAATATCAACCAATATGTTTCTAGAATAGTTTTTTTACGATAAAACGCTGTCTAGAGATAACAAATCGACGTTTATTGAATATTTAATCTCCTTAAATTCAGGTAAACTTACTTAGCTCCTTATTACATTTTGATTATTTTTTAGTTCTTGAATTACGATATTAATTTTGTGTAATAGTTGCTCCCTGGTATTAAATTCTTCGTCATATATTTAGGACCACTATGACCAACCTAGTGATTCGAATACTGGATATTTAAAAAAATTCTTATCTCTAATGAAGAGTGCGGTGGAGCGCCATCATGTTGGAATTACATATTCCTGACAGATGCATGTTCATTTTCAAGTAGGACTAGTAGATAAGCTTGTAGAAAAGTTAAGTACACTTCACTGTTTAATCGCTTAACAAAGATATGTGGTCCTATAAGCTCATCGTTTATCATCCCGGCCCAGACGTTAATAGATAATCGAGGTTGTGATTTGGCTTGTTTGATTTGGTATGGATTTTGTTCTGCCCACACATGAGAATTTCTCGAATTATTCATACCATCTCGAGTAAACTGGGCTTCGTCAGTGAATAGGGTTCGGTAAAGATCTCGTTTGTGCCGATTAGTCCAGTCGCAGAATGCCAAGCGGTTGACTTCATCGCCTGGTTCCAACCGCTGAACTTGTTATATATGAAAAGGATATAGAGATTATTTTTTTTAAACTTGATAAACAGTGGATTTTGTCATAACTAATGCAGAAGCTATCTTTCTTGAGCTGATTGAAGGATTGTCATATGCGATATTCAGGATATTTTCATGACTGCGAACACCCGTTAAAACGGGATGAAACTGATGTCCTTCTGAAGGAAATTTTCCATGTTGTCTTGCCTACAAAAATACTTTTGAAAAAGTCTGGTGATTTGGAAGTCTACGACGAGGAGATCTCCGACGATATTCTCTGACTGCAGCTCGACGGTTTCTATCACAGAAACCATAAATGAAAATAATATCATTGGCATTTTAAAATTTTTTAAAATGATTTAACTAAATTTACTACTGTCGATAATACAATCCAGACCTTAATATTATGATGAACATATTGAACTAAACGCATAATACTTAATACAGCTGACGTCAGGTAACTTGATCAAAATGCCGGCAAGCAAACTATTTGGAAAATAAGTTTAAAGCTCGGCAGTATAAAAGATTCGGTTTTACCTTGTATAATAGGATAACTAACATTAGCTGAATTTAAAGAATGAATAAAACGTTAATTTATTATATTACAGCACAATGTTTTAATTGTAGAAAACTATTTTAGAAATTCTGGATGTTCTTTTCTTAATCTCAAAAATATAGAAGAATAAGTTGTGTCTCAAATTTATGTAATACCCTGTATACCAGTATCAAAGGGGCCTTTTAGTACTAAAACTGTGTCAAATTAATATCCCCATATTAGAAAATGATTCGTTATGATTCTCGTCGACATTTTCTTTTTTATCATGGTGCATGGTTGTTTTATTGTTTACTTAACTTATTTTAAATTTAAATTAATAATTTTTCCTCATACAACAAAGGTGCAGCAAAAAACTAAAGCATACCGTTTGACGCAGAATTGTGTGTACTTTAATAATTTCTTATGACAATTTTAAAAAAACTTTTATACAGAGGGTTCTTTATGTAAAAATAAATAATATTAATTTTTTTCAAGTCCGGGCCTGGAATTTCAATATTTTGAATGGGTGATATTTTAAAGTATTGGTAGATTGAACGTATGGGTAGGTTTCAAAATCAGACCTCAGATAGTTTAAAAAATACAGTAGAATGAAGAAAGAAGGTTTCGGGATACCTGGCCCCTGGACCAACTTATCTAGTCTAGTGGGTCACCCTGTTATACCTGGACTCCAAATTAAGACAATGTCGATCAACTTTGGGAAAAAACGTAGCAAAGAAAAAATGCGGCGTTCCAGGATGCGATGATAATTACAGCAGCCTTTTCGGTTTCCTAATAAAAATCAGTAAGATTTATTATCCGTTTAGCTTGAACGTATTAATAATCCTAAACTTATATCCCTTCCGTTTAAAATTTTGTATCAGAGCTGTATTGTATGTCCAAGGCATTTTCTTCCTGAACAAATTCAACATCGATGCAGAAGGGAAATTAAAGTAGGCGCACTTCCAGTCTTATTAATTAACGAAGGTAATATTAGCAACTTTTTACCTAAATTATCTGAATATTTTCATTTATTTCTAGAAAATTAAATAATATGGGCTATAGGGGAAATATTGTAATAAGAATCCCTAGAACCCAAGATTATGTTTCTTTCTAGTAATATTTTTCTGGTGTGTAAATATATCTATCTATTAAGACAATAAAAACTGTCTATCTATAAAGCATTTTATTCCATCAAATACAGGGTGTTTTGAGAGTAAAAGAAAATATTCAAAGAATGTGTTTGGCATGTCAAAAGAATTATAAAAGATTATATATTTATAGGTCCGTAAATGCTTAGTTTCCGAGATACAGGCTGTAAAAGGAACTTTAAAAAACCCATTTTTATTCAAGATTTCGAAAACAATTGTTGATATGAAATTGAAATTTGAAACGCGTTTTTATGACGGAAAAAAGCATCCTTTGGAATCAAATGATTTCTAATACTTCCGTCAGTTGCGTGCGTAACAACATATAATTAAATATTTTTCACGGAAAAAGTTGGACGCCACAGCATTTCACCATAAAAAATATGTTTTCCTTAATTGGTAATCTGTTCTAAAGGAAAAAGGTCTGCTTATTTTTTTTCGTCTGATACATCATTTTTGAGTAATAATTTAAATATTGCTTTAATACATTCATATCCTTAAATTATTATTTCAAATGGTTTTTCACAAGTTGGCGCTGAAATGTCAAACTCAAATCATGACTCTTAGATTGATTTGACATACTTAGTTGCCCTTTGATATAATATTAATATAATAATAATCGTTTCCGAAATATAAAAAACACGCTTTTTTTTTAAATTTACATCCTGTATCTCGAAAACTAGGCGTTTGCGAATCTATAAATATATGATATTTTTTAATTGTTTTGACCTTCCTAACACATTCTTAGAATATATCTCTTTCCTCCCGAAACACCCTATATAAGTAAAGTAAGAAACGTATTTATTTATTTTTTTGTGAGAGTTTCTTGCATTTTAATTTTTTAAATATCTGTATTAAAAACTACGGATATTTTTAAAAATAAAAAACTAAAAATTTTTCATATTATTCATAATTCATATTCATGACAGCTATGATTTAAACGTCCCGCCCTGAAAATATTAGTTATGTGGTCAGTCGCTAGATGACGCTTTTCTTAATGCCAATTTTCAACATTTACTTTTTAAACGGGGCTGTTTTGTGTTATAGATGACGTTATGTAAAAATAGGTACCTATTACAAAGATAGAACAGGTCTGGAAAGTCATATTTACAGTGAAGTATTTAAGCAGTATGAAATTATTTGTCGTCGACCATACGTATTATTACATGGGTATCATATATCTTTTATATTCTGTGGTATAAATATAGCTATCTATTATTACATTATATTACGTTATAGGCCGTTTTTATACAAAATATTGATATCTATTAATTGTGTAAAACTGCTTCAACATCCTGTATACAAATTGTAGATAGTTTTATATAAACGTTCTCTATCGATGTTTACACACTTATTCTGCGTCCATAATATCTCTCAAAAGAGAATAAAAATTGTGTATGTGGATGTATGTTTAGTCTATACTATATGAAAATTAAAATAATTTTTTGGGACCCCAGTACTCTCACAAAAAATTGACATGCCTATTAATGTTTAACTTTATGTTAAGTAATAGCAATATGACTAAGAAAAATAATTTCGAGTTAAGAAGTTTTTATATTTAGATCGTGTTTTGAAATAGTCTAATTTATTTTTATGTAAACCTACTGAAATAAGTAAACTGACTAAAACGCGATTCCATCTATAAACATAGAGTTCAAGTTTTATCTTAAAACCTCTCTAAATACTTCAAAATAGATTGTTAATGTTTTCAGCCAAAAAGAAAAAATATCCGTTTGTACAATTTTATTATAGAAGCAGCGATGTAAATTAAAAATATCTACATTATACCACCTAAATACAAATCCAATTTAACTTGAACAAACGTATTTACTCAAAACAACTCCATTAAAAGGTCTGAGGGTTCGACAGCAGAGTTGTTAATTGGAAATTAAGGAACATCTAAAATTCATAGAGCGCTTAAAACGTTAACAGTAATTAATCTGAAAATCTCTTTTGTTGTCCGTTTGCCTGATTTTTCTTTTGCCATTCAAGATAATATCCAAATAATTCGTGCAAATTTTATTCAAGAATTATCTTTCATTTTCCTTCATAAAAGAAAGAAAGCATTGTGAAGGAATTTCCGGGTAACTGAATAAATCAAAAGTTCCCACATTATTAATTCTTTTTAGACAAAACGAACAAAAAAATAATTTTTTTAACAGAAAGTTAATTAAAGCAAAATGTAAAATATGGTCAAGAATAAGCAACTCAAACATTTTATTGCATGAATGCATAGTTTTTTAGAGAGATAGGCAGAGGCAACGATATCTCCAAAAATATTTTTAGTATTTGCATCGAAATAAATTGCGTTCTTACTGATACATACCTACAGGGTGATATAGATAACTCTTTAAATAGAAATATTTTGGATATTTGTTTGGAAAGTTGTTTATTTGATCTGTTTTTCCATATATAAGGCAAGTATGAGCTTTTTTTTAAATATAATATACCACATTTTTTATGTTTTTGAATTTTATATCAAATTTTGCATATTTTTTTGTATAACATACCATGTATCAAAAATTACCGGTTTTCGAAATATGGGAGGTTTTAAAATTACGAAATACTACGATTTTTCGTATATAATTGCTTACCTATTTAGATACCTGCTGCTACCTGGAGACAAAGGTTTTTGTCATGGCATTGATGTTTGGAGTCTGATTTACTGCTTGGCTAATTTTTATTTTGTGTTAATACCTAAAAAAATAGCTATTGTATTGCTGAAAGGAATGGTCGAAATTTATTTCAAGAGTAATAATAATGCCACAAGAACACGAGAACAGTATAGGGAAAATATTCAGAATGGTCAGAGAATACCATCTGTATCAACTATATTTCATGCGAAGACGTTATTGCAGGGAACAGCGACTGTAAAAAATAAGAAGAGGATGAAACAAAGAAATCAAGAAAGGTATTTTAATATCTTACTTTATTTTCAAAAACATCCAAGAAAATCTATGAGGGACTGTGTCAAAGATAGAAGGTATGGACCACGAAACACGAGAGCTAGTTACGGAGCAGTTCGGAGAACTTTAAAAAAAAACGAATACCATGATTTTAAAGTTAAGCCAGTTTAATAATTAAACAACGAACAACGTTCAAATTATAAGACCAAGTCTTAATCAAGATCCAGATTATTTCAATAAAATCGTATGGGCCGATGAGGCGATATTTACCACTGCCCGTATTTATAGTCGGAAAAACGGTCATATTTGGTCCGATGAAAAGCCACAAGCTGTGGAGCCAATTGTTTTTCAAGGTACGATCCCCAACATACGTTTAGTGCGGCATATTCGGGCATAGGGTGTCATCTTCTTCTCTGATTATGACTAGGTCCTGTTATTTTCAATAATGTTCTCCTTTTTATGCTTGGGAGGCTGATGTCCAGCTCTCATGCCATCTTTTTGGTGGTATTCCTGGTAGCCTGGGGGTATATGGTTTGTTTGCTCTAACGATCTTCGGGAGCCTGTCATCTGCCATTCTATCGATATTATCACTCAATTCTCTTCGTCTGTTCCGTACCCATCTCACTACATCTAGATTTCGCATGTTTGTCTTATTTCCTCATTTGCCTTTCTGTCAAGTAAGGTGTGCCCTGTGATTGACCGTAGTATCCTCATTTCGGTTGTTCTAAGGATTCTTTTGATAGTTGCCGTGTCTGCTCTGGTTTTCCCTGCTGTCATTATGGGTCTGACACAGGTTTTGTATATTTTAACTTTGCTCTGTGTTTTCATGTATTTGCTCCCCCATATGATACCCTTAAACATCCAGAGATCATGGTAACTTTGGTCGTTCGATTTTTTACCTCTTCTTTAATATCCCTATCACTAGTAATATTAATTCCCAGATATTTGACTTTCATGACTTGATTCACTGTCCTATTATATATTGCCAGCTTGCACTTTCTTGGTTCTTTGAATATCGTAATCGATTCGGAGATAAGCATGTTGAAGTTTTTGGCAATATTCTCAAACTTACTATTCTTTGGAGATCGTCTTCATCCTCTGATATGATAACTGCGTCATCGGCATAGCAAACTATTTTCATGGCTTCGTTTTCCATTCTGTTTCCTCTTCCAGCTGTCTTGACTTCGTTTATCAATTCGTCCATGATAAGCTTGAAGAGAATCAGGCTGAGGCTATCTCTTTGTCGTATTCCGCTTGCCATCGGTATTTCTTTTATTGGTTCGTTTTCAACTTTTATTGTTGTCTTGTTGTTTCTATTAAGCTCTTTAATAACTGATTTAATATTAGAATTGACCTTTCTATTTTTCAATAGCCTTAATACATTTTTAAGTCTCACTCTGTCAAACGCTTGCGTAAGGCCTACAAAACACATGCCGGTTTGTTATATTCGATTGCTTTTTCTGCTATTTGGCGGAGTATGAATATTGCATCGATGAATGATCTGTTTTGTCTGACACCCTGTTGTTCTTCACCTATTCTAAGCTTCAAAACTGTGCTAAGAAGAGTAATTCCTCAATAATTCTTGGGATCAGCCTTAATTCCTCTTTTGAATATGGGAATTGTAATTTTCATTTTCATTTTCCATTGTTTTGGAATTTTTTCTAAAAGAAGAATTTTGTTCTAAACGGTGTATAATTCTTCCATCTCCAGTGTATCTCCCTCATATTTGATTATCTCATTTGCTATGCTGTCTGGTCCTGGTGATTTTCGGTTTTTCAACTTTCAAGCATTTTGCTGGATTGTTCCTTTGCCGATATTAAAAATATGTGGGCTACTGTTTGCGTCGTCAATGTTCCGCGAATCTTCATTATTCTCTTCATCTGTGTTTTCGTATAGGTTCTTAAAGTTTTCTTCCCATTTCTGAGGTTTTATTGTGTTGAGCTGAACGCATTCATTAATTGGTTTTTTTCGGTTTCTTAACATGCCCCATACTTTTTTTTATGCGCCATATAGGTCATTTTCCTTGTCAGATGAAAATTTTTTCCAGTAGTTTCGTTTTATTGTTTGGATTGCAGCATCGACCCTGTTTCGAATAAGCTTATACTCATCATCATAGCATTGCTCCTATATTGCAGAAAGAACTGCTTTTTTTCCGCCACAAGAATTTTAATCTATTCACAAAACCAGAGCTTATTTCGCTCTCCACCGCAACCAATTTTTCTTTTTCTCGAAGCTTCTTCAGCGGCTTCCATGATATTGGATCGCAGTTTTTCTCACTAGACTTCAATGTCGTCCACTGCTCGAATCTTATTCTTGTTAATTTTTTGTGTCAGTCTTTGCTGATATAACTATTTTGTTGCTTCATTGGACAGAGATTCTATGTTGAGCTTTTCAGTAGTATTTCTTTGTCTTTGTTTGGTACATCAAGTCTCAGCTTCGCTAGTACAAGGTTATGATTGATTAGCGTATTTTCTGAAGTCAATACTCTGACGACTGACTCTATTATCGATTTCTGTCCCCTAGTGTTTTCGAAAGTAAATTTATGTTGTGGTTTGTGGGGGAAAAAGGGGTTATTAATTCGTAATTCGTTCTGAGCGCAAAAGTGAATAAGCATTTCTCCATTGTCATTAACTGTTTTCTCGTTGAATTGATTTTTGATTCCAGTAAGGATCTCGTTTCCTACTCTGGCATTGAAGTCACCAAGGATTATTATTTGATCTTGAATAGGTATCTTGTTTAGCGTTTCTTGTAAGCTCACATAGAAATTCTCTCTTTCCTCTTGGGGTTTGGTAATGTCAGGGACGTACACGCTTATGAGTTGAGTTATTGAATTTCCATAAAGTTTCACGATAGTTTGTATATAACATTCAAATTTTTGATGCATCCGGAGGCCAACTCTCGAAAACGCTCTAACGTTTTTTTCTTTTCCACTATATATAAGAATATAGTTTCCATATTTGATGTTACCCTTACCCTTTTTCTTAGTTTCTGAAAGAGCACATATATCTATTTTATATTTTTCCAATTCGATTAGAATCGCTAGATCTTTGTCTGCTAAAAGAGGTCACATTCGAACTTCCAATTCGTAATGTTTTCAAATTCAACTTCCATTTTTTCCTTATTCTCGCCAGGTTGTCATCATTGTTTCCGATCAGGTCCGAGGCTTCAAAGGCGATAAATGTGACGAAGTTACTAGGGGACATGTAGAGCTTTTCATTTAGGCTAGAAATTATAGGTTTCATGTATTTTCTTGTTGATGGTTGATTATAAGTTTGAATTAGCACCATGTTATCTCCAAATTTAGTAAATAAATATTTTGTAGAATATGAGCACAAAATAAAAATGAGTCAAGTCAGAAATCAGATTTCAAACATTAATGTCATGAAAATCGAAAAATAAACCTTTATCTGTAAGTAGCAGCATAGCATCGAAATAGTTAAGCACTTATTATATGCAAAAAATAGTAGTATTTCGTAATTCTGATTCTTTCCACATTTCGAAAACCATTAATTTTTGATACCTGGTATATTACACAAAAAATATGCAGAATATAATTTCAAAAATAACCGAGATATTTCCACTTAAAAAATTTTCTGGATCATCCTGTAAATAAATATATGATTTATAGTTTATCGCAGTTATCAGTTACAGGTTTATGATGACATATGCAACAATGAAACAAATAATTTTTCTAAACATGACAATCAGGGTCGTTATGCGCGCACAAAGGCCGCCGATTCTAGAAACGACCAAAATAAGATCAAGCATGTTTTTAAATTGCTTTATATAAAAAGTTTAAGGTTTAAATGATAAAAAAATACTACTCTGATGTTGGCATTTCAGAATAAATTTGTTTGCTAATAGGACAAATGATATTTTAGAAAATACCTGTCCATGCTACTAGTTTTTGTTTTAATATTTTATCTCTGTCTCTAAAAGAAAAAACTATAGGAAATTGCGTTTGGAGTTGAACGTTGATACTTTTTAAAATCAGCAAAATCAGTATCTTAATTTTTGTTAATTTGTTACGCCCACTAGCGGCGATTTGAGAAACTTCAAAATATTTAACAATTATTTGTTTGGACAAATTAACTTATACTTTTCTTTTCTTAAAAAATTAGAACTGAGATACGGCCTAATATAGTATGGATATACTATAATTGCATTTAATATTGTAGTTTTGTGTCATCTTAAACCAAAATATAATTTTTCTCTGCTAGATTTTAACAACTGTGCGGTACGGCGTTTCAGCTTTGATTTTTATATATTTTCAGGAACCAAGTAATCTTATCTTTCTTTCCTTGCGATCCCAATAGATATATTTTGGCTGATCAAACCAAAGTATACATAGGAGTCTATAAAACTTTATTTGTGTTTTTGTATAGCATAATTTCGAATTAAATATTAAATAAAATTAAAGAAAATATGTATTGATCGAATTATCCATAAAATATAAAGAAGGAAGGCTACTTTCCAATATATCTTGAAATAAATGAGATTTTAAAACGATTATTTCGTCAATGGTTTTTAAAAATTATCATGGAAAATTTCTGGATTTTTTCCAAATTCGACCTTTAAAAAGAGTCAAAATGTTTTTTTTTGTTACAATATCCATTCAACTAACTGTGATTTTGAGACGATATATTTATCAAGGGGTTTTAAAAGTAATTATCTTAGAAAACATTTTAAGAGGGTAAAAAATTCATTTATATATTTTTGTCAATATCACTTCAACGAGATGAGATTGTGAAACATTTTTGCCCTCAAGGACTTTCAAAATATTTATGTAACAATTAGTTTCTCAATTTATTAAAATTTCACCCTTGACGGGGAAAAAGGCGTTTTTACTCTTCAGATAAAGGATATTTATAAGATGATCTTTCGTCAATGACTATCAATATCACCAATATAAAAATCGATATACAGTTGGTTCGAAATGTCATCCTTAATGGGCTAAAAAGGTATGAAATTTGAATTTACATTTTTACAATATCTCTTTAGCTGAGTAAATGATATTTTAAGCCGAAGTTTTCATCAATTGCTTTCTAAAATATTGATTATCAATTTGCGGATTTTTTTAATGAATTTGCAAGCACAAAGGATAAGAATATATTTTTTAAATATTTTATCTTGTCATTACGTAAACTTTATATTTTTATGAACTATTGATTTTAAATTATACCTTAAACATAAATAATACAGAATGTGTATTTTTGTTTTTATATTTTTTTTAAAGGGCTGCATTTTAATCTTTACACAAAGGCGGCCGAGCCTATAGGAACGGGAGTGGTCACAATAACAAAATATTAAAGTGACATAAGCTAAACATTAACGGAAAACTAAAAATTGTACTTGCCATGGGAATTAGATAGTCTCTCTTAAACCTTTTTAGTGAATCTGGGAGTAATATTCTGATATTATTTATATTAGCGAAGGGATATTTAAACCCTGTGAAAATAAAATCTGAAATAAGATTACAAATATTTTAAAACTTAGCGGAAAAACTATTTAGTTTTTTATCACACCACTAGTGTTATTTGTTTTTTCATAACTAATTATTTTACGTTTACACGGGGGAAAAACCATTTTTTTTCGCATCTTTTAAAGACTTTCTTCATTCAACCCTCAATCAGAAGGTATAGCACCCAAGACGGTAGCCGTTTTTCCTTTCTGAATTGTCAGGCTGATCATCTGAGTAATGAAGCTATTAAGATTTTTGTTTTTAATTTTGCTACTTACATCTAAAATAAGTTTTTCAGCTTCGTTACCTCGAGGACAAAATATTTCCACTGCAAATGGAACAAAAACAAAGTCACCCTCAAGCTTTTAGTAATTAATTATGATAATAAGATTTTATTAAATAAAAAAACAGGGCAATGTGAGACATACAAATTTTAGAAATCATCAAAAATAATTAATATCTTAAACATGTCAAAAGATTATTAAAATTGCAAATAAGCAATTTTTCCGCGAATGGATATTATAAAAGCATTTTTTCTGGTAAATTTCACTTATTTCTTACACTTCTTATTTTTGCTCTACTGGATGATTTTTTGCAATGAGGCAAGTGCATTATTTTGAAAATTTCGGGCTTTCATTCTTAACCAATCAGAACCTTTTATTTTAAATCATAACTATGGCCACAAAAAAAATTCCGGAAATATCCGGCCATCAGGGCTCCTGGCAGGAAAATTACACAGAAAATTTCTCTGTCCTGTCAGTATCAAAATGCGATATGTTATTAATATTTTTTTTTGCGTACGAAAATAATTTTCTTAAATACTTAATACACACTTTATTTAAAAAGCAGTATGTCAGGTTGTGTCTGTGGATTCTGGGTGTGTGCATAGGTGTCTAGCCCTACACACTTATTTTCGATCCTATTTTTTTATTATCATAACCTTGACGACTATTTTTGATTAGCAAACCTTTCGCTAGTCCCATACATCTGGTTACGGATATATATGATACATTTATCTAAAAACCACATTTAAAAAAAATGAGCTATTTAAAAGTTAGGAATACTAGACTTTTTTTGGACAGCTGCAAAAATATTTCTCTAAAATAAACTACGATATTAAAAGTTACAAGAAACTGTGAAACCTGTATCTAAACATTTTAAGCAGTTCAGAAATTATGGGAAGAATTGTTTTTTTTAACATGTCAATTTTTTATTAATTACCTCCATAAAACGTACCTACCGTATTTGAAAATGAAACTACAGGGAAAAATTTTTTTGACAGAAAAAAAATTCAAATAAATGACGCTCCTAAAAGTTACATAGAACTATGAAAACCGTATATAAAAATTTTAAGTAGTTCAGAAATTACAGATTTTTTTTTGAGAGCTATCATTGTATTTTTTCAAAATAAATTACTCCCCTAAAAAATACATCGAATTTTGAAAACCGTATTGAAAAAATTTAAGCAGTATAAAAATTAAGGAAAAAATAGTTTTTTTTGTGCAAACTTTACCTCGCAATTTCACCTGTATATATTCTAAGACTCTTCCTAAACCGTCTATTTTGTGTATCTTCTTGAGTACTTTTCGGCGTCATAACCAATTGTTCGACCAAATGCCTACTTTTTTATTTGAAAAAAAAAAATCAGTTTTTCTTAAAAATGTGTACCTCTTTAACGCGTTAATGTACACACATACATCGAAGCGATAAAAAATATTAGCAAAATATTTGCTTTAAACAAACCAAAACTCAGCTATGAGATCTATCACAACTGACATGTGAAATATCTCTGTAAATTTTATTATCATCCTAACCCAAGGCCATCTATCATTTCGCGTCGTATATGGATCGGTACCTATAGATTTTTGACAGATTTTTCCTTAAATCGAATTTTCCCCCAATTGCTAAGTAGTTAGAGGGAAATGTTATTAGAGCTTTTTTGTAACCAAATAAATGCTCCATTCCGGGTCTGGAAATAATTTCGATTACTGTTCGGAAAATGAGGTTAAAATTGGAATTTAAATTATTAATTTTAAAAAATTGCAGTAATTAAACCGTTAAAGTTATAAACTCGAAATTTGGTCACGGTCTACCTAAAAATATCTTGTTTCATAAAAAAAATACTCTACAGGCTTAGATATTTTAGTTTCCTTGTAATACAGGATAATGTTAAAAAATGAACCCATTCCTGGGATCTTTGGTGCAAACTTCTCCTCGTTAGTGCACCCCTTGTCTATCTAGGACCCTTACTAAATAACCCATTTTGTGTAGTTTTTAAGCACTTTCCGGTGCTCTAATTAGTTTTCTAACCAAATGCCTACTTCTTTTTATAAAAAAGAAAAAGTGCCTAAAAAATTAATTTTTTATGACTTTTTCGAAAAATTTGTGTTTTTATTAAAATTTTCAATTTTCTTGCCATTTTCCGACAGAGATGCATTTAGGTTTTTGTTCTCTTAGATATTTCCTATGAAAAACGTCTCTTATAAAATGTCGATAGGACTCACGCACTTTCAGATAAAAACTCGTCAAACGAAATCGAAACTCAACCAAAAACAATAGGGTTCTATAATACCGAAAGAACTATCGTTTTAGAAAGTTTCGTCAGAAAAAAATTAAATTGCGATCTTAACCGTTTTACATCGAAGTTGACTTTTTTGGTCAACTTTGCGGTACCATATCTTCGGTATCAAAGGTGTTGTTTCAAATATATCTCGAGATCCACGTCTCCTCTAAAAATACGTATCAAATTCAATGTCAGAGCTCTAATAGTTTCCGAGATATGCTCACCAAAAGGTCGAAAAATACGGTTTTCTGAAATGACACGCTCCACACCAGGATTTCGCCCTGAGTGCGAAAGCCATAGCAACAAACGACAGCGAAGATTTTCCAAATGACTGTGTTTAACAAAGCAAAGAAAATATCGGAATCGTTATCTTTAGATGGGGACATGTCACATTTTTATAAATGTTTAATAATTAAGAAAAATATTTGAAATGCTTTACATATTCTAAATATTAAGTATTCGATTCAATTTCTTTACAGTGTGTTAATTTCAATGTATGCTATGAATCCTCATAAAATAAAATAAAAAAAAAAAATTATTTTGTTTTTTTATCATTCTGAAGGATATTTTTTTCAAAATCATTTATAGCTAGCAACACAAAAAGGTTTATCTATCATGGCATGGAACTTATTATTTAAAAAAGTAGGCTACCCTATTGCGTTATATGCCATAAAGTATTATATCGCATCCCGCCTGACAATGAAATATGTTCCACTTCTCCGGTAATTTCAGAGAAAATTGAATGTGTCTCGTTTCTGCAGTTCATTTAAAGACAATTTTTGTTTCATTTTAATTTAGATATTTTCTTAAATGTGCTCACTTAATATTTTAATACACGTTCTTAAAGTCTTCTAAATAGAGCTACATCCGATATTTCCTTGTCAGTATCTTCAACCAATTCTGGCATATAACTAAGCTGTTGATGGTATTCTCCAAATGTCCAAGTGTTCTTTATATAAACTGAATTAATTTTTGTGATATGCAAGTTATTTTGTTTGGTACTGGTGTTTATTAAAAATAACTAAAAATCAGTCTAATTAATACACCCTGTGTTCCTCCTTACTATTTTACTATATTTTAGTATTCCATGGCCGCCCATAATTTTCTTGTTGCAGCAACATATTAATTTAATTATTTTTAATATGTCTGTATTAAAACAATGCAATGTTACTATCAAAATGAAGTAATGATGCACCAACATTATAGTTTAAAGTTAATATAACACGAAACTATTAGATATCTTTAATATACTTATAAATGTTTCATGCAACTTACGCTGAAAATTTTGCATTTTAAGACAGTAAGAAGTAAATTTTATTAATAAACTATAAAGATACAATAATCCTAATATTAAAAATACCAAAGTTAAAACAGTCTTATAGAAACATAGAAATACTAGAAGATACACAATTTTTGTTATGCATTATTAATGTCTGTAATTACAGACATAGTAAAACATAAAATACATGTTTGAAACAAGTTTAGAACTATCTTTTCAAACTGAGACATGGGCAGTCAATTGAAAAACCTCAGTAGCCTATTTATGCGCGATGGTATACTTTAACATTAATAGCTGTCAGTAATTCGTTACAATCAATCTTGTTGCTTAACAATTTGTGACCAAAACCCAATCTGGGAATCACCAAAATACAATGTGAGAATCATTCTTCGTGCTTTTAAATCATTCAAACCCAATAATTTTAATCGATCATCATACACAAAGTCCGACTTCCCAATCCGCAACTTTGATAAAAGAAATTTACAAAACTATGTTGTAGGCGCTCAAGTTTTTTAATATGAACTTGGTAATACGGGTCCCAAATCATACAACAATATTCCAAGGTTCTTCTAACCCAGCCGAAATATAGAGAACGCAGAGCCTCACTGTCCTTAAAAGTCTCAACATTCTCTCACGATAAAACCCAAAGCTTTAGCAACTGCATTATCTATATTAATGATAAACCGAAACCTAGAATCGAAAATAAACCCCAGATCATTCACCTTGTTGACCCGTTCGATTTCTATGCCATTAATAACATATGTGGGTTGAATATGATATTTTTCCTGCAAAAGTAGATAATCTTACATTTGGAGATGTTCAGGTCCATATGGTTTTCTTAACACCATGAATATATTTTGTTTATATTCAGCTGCAATGGGGAATCATCGCCATGGTTTATAAGACTGAAAATTTTTAGATCATCGGCAAACATCAGGTGGTGACAGTCGCCAAACTCAAGTGATAGGTCGTTCACAAAGATCAAAAATAATATTGATCCCAAGTGGGAATGTTGAGGGACGCCAGATGAAACTTCGATCATTGGCGTAGTGCAGTTATCAATTTTAACTATTTGACTCGACCATGCAGGTAGCTACTAACCCATGAAATAAAGTGATGTTCCACTAATATTAGTTATAAAGTTAATATAACACGAAAATGAATGCATGTAACTACACCTGTAAACGTTATTATTTTTCGTTTTAAGAAAAAAATTCATTCTTTATAAAAAGTTTTGCTTGCCTTGAAACTATAATTAGTAATACATTTGAAAAAAATCTAAAATTACTTCTAGTGTAAAGTACTCATATTTTTATAGTTATTGAAGCATTTTATAAAGGTAACTTGGAAAGAAATAGAGGTTTCTATTACCGAGTCTAGATAAACAAGGGTTGACTTTATACAATTTCTTATTTTTCACGGTACGTTTCTTGAGAAGCAATATGCTTAGATTAAAGATTTATTATAGGTGGTCTGAAATAAATAAAAGGTACATATTTGAAACCTGAATTCTTTTGCACAATCTTTCGTTTTAACATTTTTCAGTAAGTATGAAAATAAGGAGCCTTTACTGTGGGATCATTTTAGATTTTTATAATTTTTGGACAACCTATATAACTATAGTTCCAACTATAGTTTTCGAAGTTTCAAAGCCAGCAACATTTTTATGAAGAAATAATTTTTCTCTTAAAATGCAAAATAATAACATTTACAGGTATACTTACGTCCATCCGGGGACACACAGAAGTTTTATGTAACTAAACTTGGAAAATGGCATTTTAATTCATTAAAACATTTTGTGATTTATGAAGCCTGCAACCTGAAAGTTTTTGAACTAATTGTCACATTTAAGTGATGTTCCCTCAGCATTAGTAGATTAAAGTTAATATAAGTTACTTTTAGTATATTTATAAAAGTTTTATATATTTAAACTGGAAAATAGCATTTTACTCGCATTTGCGTTTTTTTTTACTGTACGTGTATCTAAACTTCTATAGATCTGAAATTTTGTTACTGATTATCCTACGTACTTAAATTAATAACCAGAAATTTTTCCTTGTTTGTGAATATTTTAAGAAAGTTATAGCACTCCTACGGCTAGATATAATTTTCAAAATATTTGCAAATCCGAAAACAATCTGATAGTAATTTAAGCGCTAGGATTATTATAGGTGAGATATACTCCTTTATTTAACTCTAAAAAAATATTGTGCATTCATTCAAACCAAAAACATATCCCTTGTTTCTAATAATATTGGAAAAGATATTAATGTTTTTATTATTATTTAATTTGGACCACAGCCTAATAAATGTATAAAGTTTTGTAAGAATATGCGAAAATAAGTTCCTAAGAACATACGAAAATTAGTTCTAAATTTAGTTTAACCAAAAAGGAATTTCTGAATATAGCTCAATAAAGAAGAAGGTATATTTTAGAGGAATTGCGTAAAGAAGAGGGATAAAAAAGGCATACGTTTTCCGTCACACAATATAAAAGGGTAAGAGCTGTCAAAACCAAAGGGCAAATTTCCATTTTTATTTTGCTCCTCAAATCACACCCCCTTGTTTGAAAACCAATTTGCGGAAATGATCGCCGATTGAACGAGGTTTTATTTAATCAAGTTGAACGCGTGTATTCTGACGATTCCTTTTGTGCTTGTTTTCTGGATTTGACGAATTATTGGGATTTGTAGCCAGCGTTCTTTTGTCTGTTAACGCCTGCATGCGCCAGGATGACCGGGTGTTTTTACTATAAATGATCCCACTCCTCTTCAACTTTTTTATTAAACGAGATTAAAACCAAAATTTGCATCCAATTGTCATTATATTTCCTTTTTATGTATACAAGGTGTCCCAAGTGTTAAAAATAATTATGTTGTAATAGACTTAAGTATACAGGGTATTTCAAAAAAAAGTGGAAGAGTTAAATATCTCAGAACTTGCTACACATACCTGCTCCAATTTTGTTATACATGGGTTACTGATCATAACCTATGTTATGATAATATCGAAAATATTGCCAAATTTTCCATTTTTACAGAAAAAAACAGGTTAACATCTCTATTTTTTAAATAGCCCCCATATACTCATTTCCATTATTTTCGATTACTTCTGCTAATTTTATTCTGTTTGCATATCAGTTTTTCATTTCACTTGCTTTTTAAGATATTGCAACACAGCATTCTTTGTAAAAAGTACCGGAACGGTTAACTATCTTAGTAGGTATATACTGTACTGTAGGTATAGAAAATCTCTTGTACGGATTTAACTAATAATAGCTGATATGCGGAATATATCGACAATTTTCAAGTTTACCGGTTTAGCCGAAAATTAATAAACTTTGGGTTTTTGAATAATACAACCCTATACCTATTGTATGCCTGATGATTCTTCCTGCCAACGTTAATATGAATCTATAATATTAAAACTGAGGGAGCGAATTCTTTTTCAACATATGACAACACAACGTTTTTTTTTAAGTACCAAAATGCTCAAATAATATCTCGTTTCTTATTAAGGTTAGATATACTGAATTTTTTACATTGGGTTTATTGGTCATGTCTTATTCGATGCTAATATTTGCATTGAAAGCAAATTTACTTGTTTTACAAAAAATAAACACTTTTTTATCTACCCTCATAGTTAAATGTATAGTTTTGTAATACCCTCACCAAATTTAGTTATTTAGTAAACCCAAAAAATGAAAATTCTATTTCACTTATTTTTCAAAATTTGACAACCCAAAAAATTATGTAACAAGTACCGAAACGATCATATATCACAATATATTACAGGGAATGTTGTTAAGTACCGGTTCTATTGCAAATGAGTAAACTTCATATTTAAAAATCTAACAATAGGTAAAATATTCTAACTTCATTGCGGCCTGTTTCTGTTTTACTTATATTTGAAGATAGGTATGACAACACAGTGTTTTTTTTTACTCCTGCCAATATTATTATTGCCCCATAGCCGCAAACCTACATATAACAGATGTTTTAAGATATGACACTACATTTTGCAAAAGTAGTAGGGACAAAAAAGAGGTGAATAAACAGTAATAAAGACTGCCAAAGCCCACTGATTCACTCTAACTATGAAACATTGTCTACAACCGTCAGTTTGATGCTCTTGGCTTTCTTTCCAAATCAGAGACATTTATACAAGTTTTTAAAATCAATGATGGCATATATATTTGTTATAGTAACAAAAATATTATATTAAATTACATATTTAATACTAAACCTTCAATAAACGCCTGTTTTTTATATAACTCAACTTTCTAATATTATGCCCATCTGAACACACTTAAAAAGGGAAATAACTTTTAATAATCTCCCTAGATTACTGAAAATATAAAGCACTCATGCAGTGTCTTCGTAATCATACTTTAACGAAATTTTAACAGAATAAAATGCTGGAACATTCATGTTTCAAATAAAAAATTATAAAACTACCGCTAGACGCACTAAAAAAGGCTTACACAAGAACTAAGCTTTGCTAGTGTAAGTAAATAAAATAAATAAATAAATAATGCCTTTATATTATAGAAGGTGAAAATTTACATATGGATATATATAGTAAATTAATCTAAATTAAATTATACCGTTCCAACATGACTGAACTACTGAACCATGTTAAAACTACAAATGACATATTTAATAATTTCAAGTTTCTTAATTAATTGATAATTTTAATGGCAAATAACCTGAAAGACAATATAAAAATAAATCTAAAATGTTTATCAAACATTATTTATATATTTTAACTGTCAACCGCCTTTACGACGCAGACAACGGAACAATGGAAAAAGGGACGGACCGATGGACATTCACACACTGAATATATATAACAAAACTTATCTATTACCTTGCAACGCTAATAGATGCTTCTTATATTTACTTTTAAACAACTTAAGATTTAAGTTCAATAAATCAGTAGGTAATGAATTATACGAAACAACTGCTTGATAAGAAAATGATCGCTGAAAAATTGTAGTTTGGTGCCGAGGTATTGTTAATCTATAACCATGGCGAATATTAACTGGATGAGTATTACTCACGGAAAGAGGAAGGGGCATCAGGCTCCCTTAAGATTTGAATTAAAAAGGTTCTAAAATGAAGAAGCCTGTGCGAATCCATCCTTAGCCAATTCAATTCAGAGTAATATCGAGATATATGATCAGATTTTCTTAGACCAAAGATAAATCGAACACAGGCATTCTGAACTCTTTGAATTCGGGACTTACCTTCCATGTCCAAACAATATCCATACACAAAATTACAATAATTAAAATTTGAGACAATTAACGACTCGCAAAGTATTTTTCATTAAATTAAAACTTAAAATATGTTAATTATTGTATAGGATTTTCAATGTTAGGTATGACTTTTGTATTAATTTTTTCAAATGATTTCGAAATCTTAGATCATTATCAATAATACCTAAATTTCTTGCACTATCAGCGATTGATAGTTTTATGTTGTTTATGGTAATGTTAATATTATTTTTAAGAAATTCTACTTTATTTTTGCCACCAAATATAATAAGAAACGATTTCGAAGGGTTAAGTTTTAGGTTATGATCATCAGCAAGTTGGGTTAATGTTTTTAGATCTTTATTTATCCTGGCTTCTGACTCAACAAAATTATCAAAATCAAAACAATAATAAACCTGTATATCATCCGCATATGCCTGTACCTTACAGTAATTTAAAGATTTTATAATATCTGAAGTATAAAGCAAAAACAGTAATGGGCCTAATATTGAGCCTTGAGGCACGCCAGATTTAATTTGGATTTCGTCTGAGTACTTATTATCCGAAAATATCTTCTGGTGAAGATAAAATTAAACATGAATCCTCCTGGAAACCATAGTATTTTAGCTCGGAAATAAGAAGATTATGACTAATGGTGTCGAACGCCTTAGAAAAGTCTAATAATATTAAAATACTGTTAAGTCTTTTATCACAGGCGCGAGCAACATCATCAATCACGTTTGTTAAAGCTACAGAAGTACTAAATTTCTTCCTAAAACCACACTGACTATCAGGAATTATTTTATTTATTACACAAAACTCGTAAACTTGGTTATATAACACTTTTTCCTAAATTTTAGAGAGGACCGGTAAAATACTTATTATTTTCAGGTCATTAAAATTTTTGGGATTCACAACTTTTATGAATGGTTTTCCTATTGATATTTTCCACAGGTCAGGAAAGTAATTTGATTCTATGGAACAGTTAATTATATGTGTAATAAATTTGTCAATAAACGGACTACAATATTTTAACATTAAAGGTGATATTTCATTAATTCCTGTGGCGTTAGTCTTGACATTGTTTAATATTGTATGAACATCTGATATTTCTGCCAAATTTAAAGTAAAATTGAAGTTATTGTTATATCTGTTATAGTTATAATAATGTATTTTGTTATCACAATTAGAAATATTTTGTAAAAACGCAACAAAAAAATTATTTAAATCAGCAGGGTTTGATATATTTTTAGGTATACACATATTTTTTTTTGTTAGAAGTTAATTTAAAGTTTTTTAAGGCGGAAGTTTTCCGAGAGTTTTTTTCAGAACACAGAGTATTTAAATATATTTTTTTTCTCTCCTAACAATGGATAGTGTAAAATTTCTCATTTGCGTGTAGATTAGCCAATCGTATTGTTCTTTGTACGCTTAAATTTCTGAAGAGCTGTATCTCTATGTTTCATAAATATCTTAAGATTAGCAGATAGCCAAGGTGCTCGAGATTTAGTAATTCTCGCTTCTTTGATAGGGGCAAAGAAATTAAAAAAAACATTCATATAAGTTCATTAAGTATTCTTATTTTACTGTCAATATTGTTCACATATAAAATATTGTTCCACGGTAAGTTACGCATATCTTGTAAAAAACTATTAAAATTAAAATTTTTAAAACATCTGTATCGAATAAAATTAGGCTCAGCAAGTTTTTTATATAAGTTTAAGCAACAATAAACCATTTTGTGGTCCGAAAAAACACTAACAAAAATTGCATTAAGCAAAGGGAGTTAGCAGTGATCCTGTAGGATATAAGTTGGAAAAGATGTTATCTAAATCTGTATAAAATTCTTAAAGTTGGTTTTAGGAGGTCTATAAAACACAGATTTTTTTGTTTTTAATTCGAACTTTCAAAATAAGATATTCGATTTGACAAGTCAAGGGAAAATCTAATCTTATCTCTTCAACAGTGAAAGTAGTTTTAACATAGGATGCAACTCCTCCTCCCCTTCTATCTCTATCCTTTCTAAATAACTGATAACCAGGAATATTAACGTGAGAAGAATCATCCTGAAGCGAGAGCCATGTTTCGCACAAAAACACAAGATCAAAATCATGTTTAAGTGTCCTATCTGAAGTTCGTCCACAACCGATGAACCGTTGCACATTCCAAAATACAATCAATTATTTTATTATTTGAAAAACAACAAGAGTAATAATGAAAACAACAAAAAAAGTCAAACAAAGAATAAAACTTGCAATAAAGGCAGCTACCCAAAATCGCTCAAATTAGATATAAAAAGAAAAATAAGGAAATTTGTTCCTATTATAATATTAAGTGCGAATAAACATCACATATACAAAACAAATGCATTTACATCAGCCCAAGAAATGAACAGCGAAGAAAGAAAAAAAAATTAAATATGATTTCACCCAAGAGTATAACCTAGTATATTAATGTTATTTATTTATAAATATGTTCTGTAATTAAAGAGAAAATTTTTCAGATAAATAAATAAAAGCAGCTATCTTGTACCACAAGTGGAATGTTGCGTTAATAATGCTACTGCGATTTAATAGCGGTATAAATATCTTATAGAATTCTTGAATAAATAAAGATATACATATGCATACATAAAAATATATTCTATATTAAAGTAGGTTTAGCAGGTATTACGAACACTAAACGGTTTATGTACACTACATAGTTTTATCAATTACTGCTAGGCGAGATTCAATCCTTCCTAAGTGGATCAGTCACTTGTAAAAGAAATGTAAAAATTACTTACATAATATATTCAATATTTTAGCATTATTTTAAATCAATTAAGTCGCATTCCTCAGAAATCCTGTGAATGGTATTACCAAACATAACGTAAATATTTCCGTTTAAAACCCAAGGATTTTTACTCGAAAATTTACGCACAGCACAACAACAAACTGAGGCGAATTTTAGTTAGACCTTCCTTGATTTGAATGTCACTATTTTTAAGATTTTTTCGGTTTTTTAAGACGGCGAGTCGAGCGGTGTCAGTAGAGAATTGTACAAGAACTGTTGGCGGTCTCTCACTGGCGTTTTTTGCAGGAATCTTGTAGCACTTTTTTATGCTTTCGATTTTAATGTTTACCTTTAATGTTTTGGTGAACAAATCTGTCACTTCCGATCGCAAGTCCTCGCCATCTTTAACCTTCATTCCAAAGACGCGCAGATTTAAAATGCGAGACGATTGTTCTAGGTCGTCCATCTTTCTTCTTAAATCCCTATTTTCAGCCCTAAGGTCTTCCATTTTATCAGATGTGGCCCTAATTGTTCTGTTGTTCAAATTTCTTTTCTACCATTGTAGCTACCTTCTCCGCAATATCATGTAAAAATTTGTGCTTAAAGTTATTAATAATTGTTGATTTTATCTCTCTCAGATCAGCACTTGATAGACCCATAGTGGCGATTAGTGAATGTTGAATTTACTTTTTATCATGTAAAGAATTCCACTGACCACTAAAATACACTCTACCAGAAACACTAGGTAGTGATGGCAAAGTTCTGAAATAATATATTATGAATGCGGCTCTTGAGGCGGAAGCAGACTGCTATCACGTCCCGTCAGCTCACGTGCTATCACATGAACTCACGTTACGCCTAAAATATGGGTACTGTCATTTTACTTGGTATTTTAATATATCAGAACCACACTGAAATGACCTCACGATTTTATTTTCTGTCTTCCGCATATTTTCCTCTCACGTTAAATTAAATTTCAGGGTAGTTGTGGTTATAAAGTATTTATTTTAAAAATGGACGCGCGTTGATTGAGCAGGTCAGACTACATGAAATTATATATAATCATCGTCTTCCTGCATACCGACATCAAAATATGCGGCAAGCTGCTTGAGAGGAAACTGGAACAGAGATGCAAACAGGAAACAAATATTATTTTTGGTTATGGCAATATATTATTTTATTATTATAATTTAAACATTTGTATGTATTAATAAACTTTAGTATTATTATAAAACAACCTTACTTAATGTAAAAATCAACTACATATATTATAAAAAAAAGAACTATGAACCGGTCCGAGTTTTTACAATATTTCAATTATCTGTCAAAATTAGCTTGTGCCTCAGACTAAATTGTGCATCTAGTAGTGCATTCGAAATAATAGGCTTTTGTCGATTTCCTAACAAACAATTTTTAAATATTTAATTTATTGGATATAAGCGTACCTTGTGCCTACAGAGTTAATACCAAAACTCAACTTTTCTACAAGAAGTTGTAGGTTTAGTTCCAACTGAAGTAAAAACATTAATTTAATTATAATCCTATTGTGGGTTATTATTGTATATTCTGTTACTGGGTTTCCTTATTTCTGGATACGTACCTACCTGGTAATATTATTAATAAATAAATATTAATAATAAATAATAAAAAATATAAAAATGAAAGGTACATTCTAATATTATACTTCTCTACTTACATTTCTCTCGCGGCATCGCTATTTTCATTACAATATATAAAACAGCACATCATATCTCATACTGTCATAGTTTTTGTTAACAGCTATATGTTTGATAAAATGAAACGATAGATAAAGAAATATAGCTTAATCAATAAACCTAGCTATATTTGAATAAGCAAGAATCAGTAATATTCTTAACATGAATTATGTCAATAACTTGGTAGACAAGTTATTTTAAGAAAGAAAGTGTCAGCGTGTCTACGAAGGGAATAGAAGAGCCTAAAAATATATAGGGTGTCCCATTAAAAAAGCACCAGTTTGGTCTATATTTCATAAATCGTTGACTTTGAAAAAACTTTCATTACGTTTTTGTTCATCTAACCGGGATAAAAGGAGTGCCTGATACCTGAAATTTTTCAAAATCCCCCTGTATTTTAAAAATGAAGCGGGTATGAGAATTTTGTTTGCGGCTACTTTCTTTTAACCAAAAAGTAGCAACACTTCGAAAAATCTGCAAGCAGGTGCGATTCAAGTTCCTTGTGGTTGGGGGATATGAAAGAAACAACCAACTGTTTAAAAAAAAGGTCCGCGCTTTTGTATGGGTCATAACAACCAGCTATCACCAACGAACTAAAAAAAAGGGTCATGCCTTTTGTATTACTGTAACTTCGGTATAGATTAAGAAATTGGGGCTTCTCTCTTACTGATGCCTCTCTATCTTTACGAATAAACCAGATACCTTATAATAACAACAACATCCGAACACCTGTACATTTAAATTCACTGTTACTCTCCAGTTTTAACAAACTTAACTTTTAACGACAAAACCATATTTCAAATTATTTTGACACACTCACATTTGGAGGTAGGATACAAACGTTTGGCACCGGACAACCATCAACTATATATCAATGTAAAAATAAAATATAAGGAGGCTGTATTTTGCACATGATAGCTGACCAATGATGCTAGTTCTCTGTTTTGTGATCGTTTTCGTAGGAGCCGTAGAAAAATTTTGAATTCCTCTCCTTTTTAACTCATGAGTTAAGTTATTTCCCGATCTATCTCTTTTTAAACAATATTGGACCTTGGTTTGTTAAGATTTGCTTCTACATATGGTTAAATAAAATCCAAATAAATATTAAAAATATTTTTTCAACTACAATAATAGTACATAAAATCTATTTTCATACATTTTAGTATTAAATATATAATTCTAATAATTCATCTTCTCATCGCCTTTATCTTTCTCTACCACTCTTTCTTTCGCGCTGTCTGCGATTTCTTTTCAATTTGCCTCCATACCAATTTTAATTCTTATTAAATATCTAGTTCAGTTGCCATAGTTTTCTTTCAGTTTCAAAAAATTGGCAGACCCATATAGTAACTGGTAACATTAGAGGTACTGCTCTTATATTTGTAGCCTTTAACACCAATATTTTTGTTAATTTACAGTTTTTTTGCAATTTTCTTTCTAACAGTATGTAATAGAGGTACTATTAAAAATATAAAATAGTTATACTCTTTAAATCATATATTTAAACGGTAGGAATTTAAATAAAATTGCACTTTTCATCAAATCTATATCCGTTGAGTTCTAAAGCTGGAACAAACGTTCATCCGAAAGTATTGTGGCCGATGAAACTAAAAGACAAATTTCCATTTTTATTTGACCTGCCAATTTAAACTCGCAACCCGGAAACCAATTTGCAGAAACTTTTAACGCCGAGGAAACACATCCGTATTTGATTTAAATTAACAAGTTGAACAAACATACTTTGACGATTCATGTTAGACCTTTTTTATCAGCCAAGTGTGTATATGTATGTAGCGGATTATCAATGCAAGGACCCTTAGGCCAGATTTTCTGAGAGCGCCTTCTTGTACAGGGTGGAATTTTTGAATATCAACAACAACATACTTTAAAAATTATCTCATTTTTCGAAAAAAAAAAACGTCCCTACAGGGTGTCTCAAAAAAGTGATGCTGATATCAAGTTTCGTTTAAAAAAAACACTTAATTTCTTTCACGATTATTGTATTCTCCTCATCTAATTAGGTATTTTTGTGTAATATATTCTATAGGGACCTAGTTTGACCTGTTTTTGAGATATTGATATTATAAAATTGACAGTCATAGATTTTGATAAACTGTAAAACTGGTCAGTACACCTTATGAAATGGTAACACGTAGTGTACATGTTACAACATTTACTTTGTTTATAATAAGCTAGAACAAGAAGCAAAATCGCAAAGTACTAAGTTTAAGGACTTCTAAAAAAAACTAAAATAATAGCCTCAAATAAGTTAAGTAAATTGCTGTTGAAAGCGCTATAGTCCTTACGCAAAACGTCAATATAAAAACCTTAAAACCAAACTTGTCTTCAGATATGTCGTGTCAACGTCAAAGTCAAAAATAATTTAAAATATATAATAATTTGGAAAACTGTAAACATGGGTGTTATTAAAAAGGTACTCAAGCAGAAGAAATTTCGATTTTAAAAATGGGAAATTCTCAGAAAGTAATAAAAATATTTTATCGCTTTGAAATTATTAACATTTTCCTTCCTGATAAAATATTTTATTGTGCAAAGAAATTCAAATTTCAATGTTTATTTTTTAAGCAAAACATGTTATGGAAATATTACACACTAACTTGCCAGTACCTTAAAAATATCTCAAAATTACAACAGATAAAGCTACTATCAAGAAATGGTTATCGAAATGTTCACTATAGAAGAAAAAATAGTCACTTGTCCTAACTGCCGTACGCCAGCCAGAACTAAGGTATTCATTGTATCCAACAATATGTCCATTCCTAGATTCTTTGTGACCACTTTAAAATTTCTGTTTGTTACTAGTTGTTTGAAGAAAATCTTGCGTGCGAAACATATTTGTAGGGCATGTGGTGCTTTATTAGCTTTAGCTGAATACGCATAAAAACAATAATATACACAAAAGCTAACCAACTAATCTATTGTTTTTTAATTTTCGAAAATATTATGTAATACGAAAACCGAAGGGCGCACCTATGTATATATATTTTCTATTTTCTAAGTATTGGCTTGTTTGTCCAATATAAACACCGTTACAATTATTGCAAGGGATCTGATAGACTATATTGCTTTTTTTATTAATTGGCGTTTTCGATTTTAAGTTGCTGAAGTTCTTTGATAATAAGTTATAGGCTTTGTGACTTGTCGTGATGTTATATTTTTTAAAAAGGTTTTGAAATTGCTGGGATAAACCATTTATGAAAGGCAGAGAAATGTATTTTGTTTTAGGTAGATTTGATGTAATAATGGCATTTACAGAATTGTAATATTTATGTATTCTGCTTTTGAATAATTTATTTACTAATTTTTTAGGGTACTGATTTAGATTTAATGCTGCTTTAGCCTTTTTAATTGCTCGTTCTCTGAATTCAGAGTCGGACAGCTTAATTGCCCGATCTGCCAGACCAATATTTACAGATTTTTTTTGAGACATTGGGTGACAGGAGCTGAAATTTAGGTATCGAGAGGACCAAGTTTGTTTTGTATATCATTCCGTTTTAATTTTATTTCCTATATGATGTAATGTTAGGTCTAAAAAATTGATTTTGTTGTTCTCTTCGCTTTCAATTGTAAATTGTAGTCTTTTATGGTATTGATTAAATTGCTTTAAAATAATTTCTGTTTGGCCAGATGGGATTGCAGTCATACAATCATCGACATAACGATAAAAAAATGGTATATTAAATTCCACATTACATAGAACAGTCTCCTCTAAATCTTCCATAACTATTTGGGCAACGACGCTTGATATAGATGCTCCCATAGCACAACCTTCTATTTGTTTATATAACTGATCTTCATATATGAAATATGTAGAATTTAGTGTTAATTCTACTGCTTTAAGAAATTCATCTTGAGGAATATCTGTGTATTTTTTTATTTCAGACCATTTCTTTTTAATTATTCTGGTAGCCAATGAGATTGGAACGCTGGTATACAGGGAAACAACATCAAGCGATATCAGTTGGTAATTTTCCGGAATTTCTAACTGTTTTAATTTTTCTTTAAATTGATAGGAGTCCTTGATATAGTAATTATTTTTATGTACAACATTTTTTTTAGAAAATTTGATAGTGGTGTAAACGGGGATTGAATGCATGAGACAATTGGCCATAATGGGATATTTTCTTTATGTAGTTTAGGCAATCCGTAAATTTTGGGTGGTACACTATTGCGGATTTTTAGTTTTTTAGCAGTGTCTGGTGATATAAAAAGATTTTTTTCCCAAGAGTTAACTAATTCATTATTTCTTTTTTGATACTGGTTTGTGGGATCTTGTTTAATTTTTTTATATGTTTTAGTGTCATTTAATATTTCATTCATTTTTATGTTGTAGTTTGCAGAACTCATTAACAGTGTTTTGTTTGTTTTATCGGCTTTTAGAACCTTTATAGAAGGGTTATTTTTTAAAAAACTTTTAGTTTTTGTTAAGTTTATTGAGTGTTTTTTATTTTTATTTGTTTGATTTTTCAGTTTAGTTTTAAAATTTGTTAATATACTACAAGATTTTGCTCTAATTTCGTCTTTCTCTCCACCTCTCAAATGATTTATACCGTTTTCAATGTTACATAGTATATCGATAGTTGGCAAAAGTCTATCATTATTTAATTCCGTTGCAAAATTAGGTCCTAAGCTTAAAATTTCCATAGCGTAATCTGGAATATTTTGATCTGTTAGGTTTTCTACCCACATTGATGTTGTTTTTTGTTGAGGGGGAGCTTTTTTGCTTTGAAATTAGGTGGTCTAGTTTATTTTTATTATTTTGTTTTATTTCTTGGAAAAGTTTTTCAGTTTTTTGTATATTGCGGATTTTAAATTTAATGAAAATTGTATTTGGTAAATTTTCCGTAAGGCGATTTTCGAGATGCTTGAATTTATTTCGTAAATTTGTTATGTTTAAAGTTGTTTCTGTAATTAATAAATTTAATGTTTACTTAAAATAAATTTTGGTAAGACAAACTGGTTATATTTACGTTCAAGGTTTACATTTTCGAATTTTATATGAGATATTTTAAAATTAAGAAAGGTTGGTTGTAAGTTTTCTGTTTTACATCTCAATAAAAAGACTCTTCTATTCTTTTGGTTGGCAATTTTTCGAGAGATGTTTTCATATTCTTTTATTTCGTTCACAATATGGCGTCCATATGTGCTTTAAATTGTTCTGTAGTTTAGTACTAGTTTTGTATGGGTGAAGAAGTACTAAACTACAGAACAATTGAAAGCACATATGGACGCCATATTGTGAAAGAAATGAAAGAATATGAAAACATCTCTCGAAAAATTGCCAACCAAAGGAATAAAAGAGTCTTTTTATTGAGATGTAAAACAGAAAACTTGCAACCAATCTTTCTTAATCTTAAAATGTCTCATATAAAATTCGAAAATGTAAACCTTGAACGTAAATATAACCAGTTTGTCTTACCAAAATTTATTTTAAGTACATTAAATTTATTAATTACAGAAACAACTTTAAACATAACAAATTTACGAAATAAATTCAAGCATCTCGAAAATCGCCTTACGGAAAATTTACCAAATACAATTTTCATTAAATTTAAAATCCGCAATATACAAAAAACTGAAAAACTTTTCCAAGAAATAAAACAAAACAATAAAAATAAACTAGACCACCTAATTTCAAAGCAAAAAGCTCCCCCTCAACAAAAAACAACATCTATGTGGGTAGAAAACCTAACAGATCAAAATATTCCAGATTACGCTATGGAAATTTTAAGCTTAGGGCCTAATTTTGCAACGGAATTAAATAATGATAGACTTTTGCCAACTACCGATATACTATGTACATTGAAAACAATATAAATCATTTGAGAGGTGGAGAGAAAGACGAAATTAGAGCAAAATCTTGTAATATATTAACAAATTTTAAAACTAAACTGAAAAATCAAAACAAATAAAAATAAAAAACACTCAAAAGCTAAAAGTTTTTTAAAAAATAACCCTTCTATAAAGGTTCTAAAAGCCGATAAAACAAACAAAACAGTGTTAATGAGTTCTGCTAACTACAACATAAAAATGAATGAAATATTAAATGACACTAAAACATATAAAAAAATTAAACAAGATCCCACAAACCAGTATCACAAAAAAAAATGAATTAGTTAACTCTTGGGAAAAAATCTTTTTCTATCACCCGACACTGCTAAAAAACTAAAAATCCACAATTGTGTACCACCCAAAATTTACGGATTGCCTAAACTACATAAAGATAATATCCCATTACGGCCAATTGTCTCATGCATTCAATCCCCGTTTACACCACTATCAAATTTTCTAAAAAAAATCTTAAAAAATATTGTACATAAAAATAATTACTAGGTATATCAAGGACTCCTATCAATTTAAAGAAAAATTAAAACAGTTAGAAATTCCGGAAAATTACCAACTGATATCGCTTGATGTTGTTTACCTGTATACCAGCGTTCCAATCTCATTGGCTACCAGAATAATTAAAAAGAAATGGTCTGAAATAAAAAAATACACAGATATTCCTCAAGTTGAATTTCTTAAAACAGTAGAATTAACACTAAATTCTACATATTTCATATATGAAGATCAGTTATATAAACAAATAGAAGGTTGTGCTATGGGAGCATCTATATCAAGCGTCGTTGCCCAAATAGTTATGGAAGATTTAGAGGAGACTGTTCTAAGTAATGTGGAATTTAATATATAATTTTTTTATCGTTATGTCGATGATTGTATTACTGCAATCCCATCTGGCCAAACAGAAATTATTTTAAAGCAATTTAATCAATACCATAAAAGACTACAATTTACAATTGAAAGCGAAGAGAACAACAAAATCAATTTTTTAGACCTAACATTACATCATATAGGAAATAAAATTAAGACGAAATGGTACACAAAACAAACTTGGTCCTCTCGATACCTAAATTTCAGCTCCTGTCACCCAATGTCTCAAAAAAAATCTGTAATTATTGGTCTGGCAGATCGGGCAATTAAGCTGTCCGACTCTGAATTCAGAGAACGAGCAATTAAAAAGGCTAAAGCAGCATTAAATCTAAATCAGTACCCTAAAAAATTAGTAAATAAATTATTCAAAAGCAGAATACATAAATATTACAATTCTGAAAATGACATTATTACATCAAATCTACCTAAAACAAAATACATTTCTCTGCCTTTCATAAATGGTTTATCCCAGCAATTTCAAAACCTTTTTAAAAAATATAACATCACGACAAGTCACAAAGCCTATAACTTATTATCAAAGAACTTCAGCAACTTAAAATCGAAAACGCCAATTAATAAAAAAAGCAATATAGTCTATCAGATCCCTTGCAATAATTGTAACGGTGTTTATATTGGACAAACAAGCCAATACTTAGAAAATAGACTGAAAAGTCACAAATATGATAAAAAGAACAGCACCGCATTAACACACCATGAGATGTCCAAAAAACATATTTTCAACTACGAACAAGTGAAAGTATTAAAATCCGAACCTCAGTTGAAAAAAAGAGAATTTTTTGAGATGGCTGAAATTCAAAAAAACAAAAACGCCATAAATGACAAAAAAGACATAAACAACCTAAATAAATTGTATATATCCTTACTATAACAGTGTTCGCTCAGCCGCTTGTAATTTGTCTGTAATAAACGTCAACAATATTTTTAAAATGTAAATTAAATATGTGTAGTATATGTCAGATATGTGGATTATGTAACTATTTTACGTTCTATGGTAAGTCCTAAATTTTTAATACTTTATGAACTTAAAAAAATAGTGCTAAACAAATTTTAGGTTTGAAAAAGACCAAAACTATGGTCGAAACGTCACCTTAGAAACGAAATATATGTTTAAAAATATGTACTAATTTTGTTGTTAATGTATTGACCTCAAACCAAGAATAATTAGGATAAATATATATATATATATATATATATATATATATATATATATATATATATATATATATATATATATATATATATATATATATATATATATATATATATATATATATATATATATATATATATATATATATATATATATAGTATCTACCTCAAATAACGGGCCTCCAAGAAAGAAAATAAAATAACGCTCGGAGCCGTCGATTTTTGTTTTGAGGTGGACATATTTTGCGCCTATTTCACAACTTCATCCCTGAGCCGCGGTGAGATTCACCCCTCAAAATATTAAATAGAACGGGGTTTGAGTGAAACCTGTCATTACCTGATAGAAAAACAATTGATTTCAAATTGTTTATTTCTTGTCAAGTAATGTCAACATTTTAGTAGGTAAAATCTATCTACTTTTATACCTTATATACTTACGAAAATTCATTAAAAATTGTCTATATATTTTAATTAGTATAGGTACCATTTAATTGTAAAAAGCAAGGATCCTTATGAAAACCGTAAACAAATTTGGGGCGGTAAAAGCAGTGCAGGCTCTCAAAACAATAACCCCGTAAATGTTAAAACATTTTGTAAATAGTGTAAAGAATATTGAACGTAAAAATGTATAATCACTTATTTTTAGAAATGTATAAGATAAATGAAAAATCCAAAAACAAATTAAACTTAATTAACTTATATAAAAGACAGATTATACTCCGAATACACGATCCATCCAAAGTAAAATAAGATACCCACAAATGGGTCCCATCCAGATTTTTCCGCGTAGCTTAACGCTCAGAGTTACCAGTTCTAGACACACTGCATTCAATCGCCTGGTTAAATTAGTGTATACATCTGTTTTATTTTGTTACTCAGCAGTCCTATTTATTTATATAAAAATGAAAGCACTTATGTTTATTCTTTTTTTACCTTATTTTCAATCTGTATACAATATTAATATACAAAGAATTACATTGCTATAGGAAATGTGCAAAAGTTAGAACTTGGCAATTGTACTAGATTTCTTAGTTATATTCTAGATCTAGTAAAAGCTCATAACTCAGAAATGTGGCATTTAAGATATATAAATATATATTATACATATATATATATATATATATATATATATATATATATAGATTCTTTATAATTTCACGGCTGTTTGAAAATGAAATGGACAACACGAAATAGCGGGGTTGCAGCCTAATAATCTTATTGATGTTACTGGGACATTAAATAGATGACTCTATTTACTTTGTGAAAGCTTTCGGATTTATTTTAATCCTTCATCAGTCACACTACAAAATGGTTTGTAAATATAAAGTAAATTATTAAAATATTTTAGACTTACTGTAAGTGAGGTTACAAATATAAACAGCTATCCAATAGGAAATTCATTTCTGTGAATGAAAGGAACACCTTTTTATATAAGTATTTAATACAAAACAAAGAGACAGGAAAAAACAATAACAAAAAATTTGACTACACACGAAACCGTTGAAAGGTAGGTTTCCAATGTATTCGACGGGAGTCGAGGCTTAACTAGAATATTAAGAATAAAATATATGCACCTATTTGTTTCTTTTTCAGATAGCAAAAAAAAAATAATAACCCTTCTTTTGTGTTTTGAAGGCAAGGACGATTATTTGGTTTTAAGGTTTAATAAATTGCGATATATTATATTGAGATTCTGTATATCTGATTTTTTATTCATCGGGTTTTCCTGATTATTTATGTGCACCATTTCGAGGAAATTTCTTTTAAAATAATTAATTTCACATTCGAGAACCTCCGCCTCTTCGAAATTTGCTGAATGACCTGTGTCTCTTACGTGTTGGGAAAGGGCACATGCTTCGGGTTTTATTCTTATATCACTTTTATGAGATATTATTCTATCTTTTAGAGGCCTTGAGGTTTGCCCTATGTATTTTTTATTGCAATGTAAACAACCTGTTTTATATACTACATTTGATTTGTTATGCCTTTTTGTTTTATCTTTAAGAGAACTAAAAAGTTTGCTTGTAGGTTTAACGGCTTTATTGGCTACAACAATATTTTCTTTTTTGAATATGTTCGCTAATTTAGGGGTTAATTCCTGAACGTATGGAAAGGAAACATACTTTTTTATTATTGGAGGGCTAGTAGAAACAGTTGGTGAATTGTTTGGTACTATAGTGTCAGTTGAATAGATTAATTTCTTTAGCAGGCTTTGAGGGTAAGAGTTGTCCAATAGTAGGTTATTTAGACGTTTTAGATTTTGATCCCTTAATGACTGATGACAGATTGACAAAATTCTATTTTTTAGGCCAAGTATGAGGTTTATTTTCATTTTTTCTGAATGGCATGAGAAATAATTTAAATATCTACCTGAGCTGCTTGGTTTTATGTACCAGTCCAATATAATTTTATTACTGTTGGTTCTAATAAGTCTTGTATCTAAAAATAGCACACTTCTCTCAGATTCCATTTCAATTGTGAAATTAATGTGCTGATTATAATTATTGAAAATATTGAGTAGCTCTGTTTCGCTTCCAATCGGAATGGCGCAAATTAAATCATCAACTAATTTTTTTAAAAAGGGTATTTTAAAGTTCAGCTTTGGGATGCAATCGTATAATAAATCATCCATTACGTATTGCGCTAAAATGGGAGACATTTTTGAGCCCATAGGAGTTCCGAAAACTTGTTTGTAAAATTGATTGTCCAAAGAGAAACAGGTATTGTTAAAAACAAATTCTATTATTTCTAAGAAGTTTGATTGATTTAAAGAACAGTGATTTTTGATTTTGGACCAATTTTTTTTAATACTAACTTTGACTAATTCTAATGGGATATTGGAAAATAAAGACGTGACATCTAAGCTTATAATGTGTATAATAGCAGAAATATATAATTTCTGCAGGTGCAAAACGGCCTAAAAGAAGAATTGCTTTCGATTATGTCACAGGGTACCCTCCTGCGATCATGATTTCTGGGCCTCTACCCTCATCAGGCAGGCTTGTACCCAGGGAGATCTGATATAACAGATTGCTCGATATGACAAAATCGAAAACGAAACGTCTATCATACTGAAACAGTACTACAAGTTAAATGTAACATTTAGCACCACCTATTTTAGTATCTTATAATGTGGTAATTTTCCGGTAGCTGAAACTCGTTAATAAAATTTGCAAAATTAAATGTCTGCTATGTAGTATTCGTTATTATAATCGTATGCAGTGTTTAAAACCTCTGTAATAAAACCAGCTAGTTTAGCAGTTGGGGAATCTATGGAGGATATTATTAACCAAAATTTTTTTAAAACAACACCCAGATATCTACATTACGAGATCTGACAAAGGCAACGTCACGGTCGCAATTTACAAAGAACAATATTTACAACTGGCTATGTCCTTACTTAGTGACGAAGTTTATTACAAAAAAATTCCACGCGATCCTACATCTACAATTCAACAAAAAGCCAACCAAATAATTTCAAAATTGAAAAAATCAAAACAACTATCGGACGCTACTGCGAAAAAAATCGATGATTTATAACTCTATTTGCCCCAAGTTTTACGGTTTACCAAAAACACATAAACCCACAATTTCTCTTAGACAAATAATATCCTCCATAGATTCCCCAACTGCTAAACTAGCTGATTTTATTACAGAGGTTTTAAACACTGCATACGATTATAATAACGAATACTACATAGCAGACTCTTTTAATTTTGCAAATTTTATTAACGAGTTTCAGCTACTGGAAAATTACCACATTATAAGCTTAGATGTCACGTCTTTATTTTCCAATATCCCATTAGAATTAGTCAAAGTTAGTATTAAAAAAAATTGGTCCAAAATCAAAAATCTTTAAATCAATCAAACTTCTTAGAAATAATAGAATTTGTTTTTAACAATACCTGTTTCTCTTTTGACAATCAATTTTACAAACAAGTTTTCGGAACTCCTATGGGCTCAAAAATGTCTCCCATTTTAGCGCAATACGTAATGGATGATTTATTATACGATTGCATCCCAAAGCTGAACTTTAAAATACCCTTTTTAAAAAAATATGTTGATGATTTAATTTGCGCCATTCCGATTGGAAGCGAAACAGAGCTACTCAATATTTTCAATAATTATAATCAGTACATTAATTTCACAATTGAAATGGAATCTGAGAGAAGTGTGCCATTTTTAGATACAAGACTTATTAGAACCAACAGTAATAAAATTATATTGGACTGGTACATAAAACCAAGCAATTCAGGTAGATATTTAAATTATTTCTCATACCATTCAGAAAAAATGAAAATAAACCTCATACTTGGCCTAAAAAATAGAATTTTGTCAATCTGTCATCAGTCATTAAGGGATCAAAATCTAAAACGTCTAAATAACCTACTATTGGACAACTCTTACCCTCAAAGCCTGCTAAAGAAATTAATCTATTCAACTGACACTATAGTACCAAACAATTCACCAACTGTTTCTACTAGCCCTCCAATAATAAAAAAGTATGTTTCCTTTCCATACGTTTAGGAATTAACCCCTAAATTAGCCAACATATTCAAAAAAGAAAATATTGTTATAGCCAATAAAGCCGTCAAACCTACGAGCAAACTTTTTAGTTCTCTTAAAGATAAAACAAAAAGGCATAACAAATCAAATATAGTATATAAAATAGGTTGTTTACATTGCAATAAAAAATACATAGGGCAAACCTCAAGGCCTCTAAAAGATAGAATAATATCTCATAAAAGTGATATAAGAATAAAACCCGAAGCATGTGCCCTTTCCCAACACGTAAGAGACACAGGTCATTCAGCAAATTTCGAAGAGGCGGAGGTTCTCGAATGTGAAATTAATTATTTTAAAAGAAATTTCCTCGAAATGGTGCACATAAATAATCAGGAAAACCCGATGAATAAAAAATCAGATATACAGAATCTCAATATAATATATAGCAATTTATTAAACCTTAAAACCAAATAATCGTCCTTGCCTTCAAAACACAAAAGAAGGATTATTATTTTTTTTTGCTATCTGAAAAAGAAACAAATAGGTGCATATATTTTATTCTTAATATTCTAGTTAAGCCTCGACTCCCGTCGAATACATTGGAAACCTACCTTTCAACGGTTTCGTGTGTAGTCAAATTTTTTGTTATTGTTTTTTCCTGTCTCTTTGTTTTGTGTTAAATACTTATATAAAAAGGTGTTCCTTTCATTCACAGAAATGAATTTCCTATTGGATAGCTGTTTATATTTGTAACCTCACTTACATCCCGTCGAATACATTGGAAACCTACCTTTCAACGGTTTCGTGTGTAGTAAAATTTTTGTTATTGTTTTTTCCTGTCTCTTTGTTTTGTGTTAAATACTTATATAAAAAGGTGTTCCTTTCATTCACAGAAATGAATTTCCTATTGGATAGCTGTTTATATTTGTAACCTCACTTACAGTAAGTCTAAAATATTTTAATAATTTACTTTATATTAACAAACCATTTTGTAATGTGACTGATGAAGGATTAAAATAAATCCGAAAGCTTTCACAAAGTAAATAGAGTCATCTATTTAATGTCCCAGTAACATCAATAAGTTTATTAGGCTGCAACCCCGCTATTTCGTGTTGTCTATATATATATATATATATATATATATATATATATATATATATATATATATATATATATATATATATATATATATATATATATATATATATATATATATATATATATATATATATATATATATATATATATATATATATATATATATATATATATATATATACGGGTATTAAAATTTATTAATAATTTAAAATAATAGAAGACGAATGAATTTATATACAAGGTCAGAAAATATTTGAATGAAATGAAATTAAAGAAATACCCCAAAAAAACTTTCTTCTAGGAAATATCCTAAATTGAAGATACAATACTTATAACAAAATAAAATATCATGTCACTTTAACAATCTAATAGCCTAATAAAGTATATAGTTTACCATCAACTTTTAGAAATAATATTTAAAAGGCATTCATATTTTTCCATACAAATGATCTTGCAGATTTTAAGTCAGATTTTTATAAATAAATTTCCAGCAATTCACTGCACAACTTTATTTTGGTATTTCTACAAAAGCATAGCGCCAAATACCTAAAACTAAATTATCCTATAATGAATAAAAGTTAACCTAAGAAGCACGAAAGTTGTGTGAAAGAAATGCAAGCATATATATTTATATATGAAATAAAATGTTATTAGCCTAAACTAACGGCTTTACTGGTACAAATACAACAAATTGTGGGAGCTCCGTATGTGCTAACATTAAATAACTGGCGATAAGAACACAAATATTGCACATTTGTTTATTTTCTACTTTTCAAAACCGAAGAATAGCCATTAATACTTAGCTGTAACGCTTCCTTTTATTTTGTAAATAAATGAAACAACTATAAGTAGAGGATGACGAACAAACCGATTTACAAATCTTCTCTACTAATTTATAAATAGCTTAATTTCGAACTTCATCAAAAACTATAACGGTCAAAGCATTGTTACAAGTTTTGTCTATTGTCATCAACATCATCGTCAGCCATTCCACTGCTGAAGCCAGAACCAAAACCTACTACTAATAAAGCACTCCACTGCCTCCTAATTACAGGATTAAACAAAATCTGAAATTACAAAATTAAATCAAATTCTCGGCAAACCTTTAAAAATTGGTTGATTATTACATTCTAACCCAGAGATCTGCAAATTTTTTTTTATCCAGGGGTCAACCTGACTATTCAACAAAGTCGGGCGGGCCAAGAACTGAATTATTCCCGATTGCTATTCGGAAAAAAATACAATACGTTTTTGATTAGGTAGAAATTTTCTTAATTTAGTCTACTGAAAGAAGAACAACAAAGCAATTGTTTAAATTTTGCCTAATTATTATATTACACAGTGGTGGTAAACTAGGGGAAAACAAGATGTAAAAATAATTAAGTTCTATTATTTTGAATAGACATGTGCATAATAACACAGTAAAACATAACTTGAGTGGTCTGCAGGGCGATCGAAAATCGAAATATATATATATATATATATATATATATATATATATATATATATATATATATATATATATATATATATATATATATATATATATATATATATATATATATATAAATAAATAAATAAAATTATCAGATATAAACTTATTTTGAGTAATATGATATAGACGCATCACATGCGAAAAACTGGGAGAGCATTATTTAGCTCTCAACCTGTAGTACCTTGACAGTATTTAATTTGTAATTTATGTTTCGTTAAGAATTTAATTGTAGTACGGTCTAATTGCATTAAAGAGAAATCCGGAAGTATTATTTAAAATCTTTTTTTTAATGTCATGTACTTGAAAATCTGAACCATCATATTAACTTATATTACTTCAGCAACAATCAACAATCGTTTTAATTAAGTTTAATTCACAATAATTCGCTAAAAAAATATGTGTTTACTGTATGCACTCAAAAGCTATTGACAGTGTCAAATATCATCGCCTCCTAGAAGCAATCCAAAAAGAAAATCGATACAGATAGTGCCTGGGTATTAACATAAAAAAAACTCAAAGGTTTTTTTTAAATTTATATCTGAAAGTTTTTATTTCACTATTTCGATCTCGTTTTTAATGTTTAGTCCCACTGTGCGCGGACCGGATGCAAAGCAAATCTGACTTGCTACCGCGGGCCGGAATCACAGTGCTCGCGGGCAGCAGTTGGCCCTCGAGCCTTAGTTTGGAAATTACTGTTCTAACCGATCAAATTATAACATTTTGCATAATATGACATAGTATGACGCACAGCTGCTTTTTATGTTTTCTTATTTAAATAAAAAAGACTTGGAAAAAATTCTATATTTTTTGTATCTTTAATAAAGTGAACATATAAATAGCAGGCCTGTATCATGTTTTGTCATGTTATGGACAGTAAGGCATTGAATTTTTCGTGGGTAAGAATATAATATTTAACAAGTTTTAAAGGGTCTGTCCTAGATTTAATTTCACTTGGTGAATTCAAATTATGGTTGGTATAGCAGTTAGGAGGCAGTGACTGCTTCATTAGCAGTAGGGTTAGGTCATATTTAACTGTAGGTCCGATAGATATATACAAAAATATTTAATGTACCCAGCACACATATGTCCAAATTGTAGGTTAATATTTAGGAGTGGATAAAAATTAGTGCTGATGATTTTTATAAATTTGCAAAACACATCTATAAATAAATAGGTGGTTACAGTTTGTCAATCCATTTGTTCGTAATTTTCCTCTATCATTTAATTTGAAAATATAAGGAAACTCCCGCTGTCTTCTGAATTTCTGTTGAGAATCTCTATTTTAAAATTCTCAAAGACAGATTATTAGCACCCTTTTCTATTGTGCACGTGAGAAGATCACACAATTTGATGTGATTTCGCTAGTAAATCCGTTAGTTCATTTTTTGCTCTATTTTCAAATATATTTTATAAGGAAAAATCTCTTTTCATTGCTTTCACAAAACTTTGGTATTCTTAGGGTGAATTTTACATATTTTTAAAATCGATCTCTAACCAATATGTACTATGCTTTCATAAAAATGTTAAAGCCAAGGTGTTCAGTGACCTACTTGATATTTGTCTGACTCGAAATCTACAAGATCAAAATAATAAAAGTCGCTGATAGGTAAAAATATGAATGCTTTAAATATTATTTCTGTTAAAAGTACCGTAGCTCTAACATAGGGTTATCCGCAGAAATGGCACTTTTGTATATAAGTATACGGCTTTGTCAACGATATTTTTTAATTTGATAATAAAGTTATTTTTTGACTTTGACTTCGTATAATTTTAATGAGCATGCCTCCCTATTATTTTAAATCTTTAGGACAGAAAAATAGGTAACCGAAGAAATTCGAAAAACATGGTGACGTTAAAAGATATTTTATTAACCTTGTGAATAAAAAAGTCCTGCAGCTAGAGGATAATAAAATAATTTAACGATTTACTTATAGTCGCCGTATATTTAATTATGTAGCTTTTCCTTCAGAAAAATGAAAATCGTTTAAAATAAGATATTAGGACACTACCTTTTCCCAGAAAATAATAGTAAACAGGAAACAGTTAAATACTAAAGTATTAGGTACATACTTCATTTATTATATTTTCATATCCCGTTCCCTATCTCACATGCTGGCGTAACTCACATTTTGTAAATTTTTCAGGAGAGAAGAAAATAAAAAATTACCTGTATTAAACTTTTTTTGTAACTATGATCAAACTGATTGAAAATTCTGAGGTTATGGGGCATTTATATGTTGCATTTTGTATTGTTATTTCTTTGTTTGATAGCTTATTTTTTTTAGTTGTTTTTTAGGTTTTTTGAAAAATATGTAAATACGTTATTTGGTGAGATTTTCTTTTATTGACATATTGGATACGTCATACAGTTCTGTTTTGTAGGTGAGGTTATTATTATGAAAATAAAAATCAGGTAGTTTAGATAAATTGTATTTCAATCAAAACTTGAAGTATGGGAATACGTTTTCACATGACTATTAACGAATCTAATATTGGTAACCATTTTGTATAAAAAATATATCAATCAACTTCAAAACTAAGAACACCAATGCTATAATAAAATGTCTGTTTCCTGCAATATCATGTGCCAACGACAAATAAAACTGCTGGAATTCCGGTTGCCTTATGACAGGTGTAAGTCCTGAGCACGACGCAACTAAGTCTTCGTATTTATTTTCAGCAATCTTTTCATGCTCACTAATTAAAAAAGAAATCGAAAGACTACCTCTAAATCTCTTTAGAGTAATACCATCGTATTCATCCTTCTTGGGAGACAAAAAGGATAAATTTTGCTCTTTAAAAACTCCTGTTTATATGATAACTATATTTAAGTTTACTTCCTTGCGACTGAAGATCTCCAAGAAACATAAAACACATTTTAGGCAAAGATCGGTCTGGATGGAGGTACATCTTAATGTACATGTTTTGCGTCTACAAAAGTGCGATTCAACTTTCGGAAATATATTAATATGCTTCTTAATTTTGAATATTATATTTGCTTTCATCTCCTTAGTTTCCTTGCTTTTTTGTCGGCCACACTTCTTGTCCTTTTCCATTACACCTACTTCGTTTATTTTAAGCAGGGCAGTTCGACACATTCCTTTATTGATACCAAAAATCGATAGATACAGTTTCTTACAGACAACAACGGGTGTTTTGTCTATGGTTAGAGTGTAAGTTATGGTCTTGAGTCTGTGAGATGTGGTTTTCTTTGTGATCTTTCTTAGTGTATCCGTAACAGTGACGAGCTACAAACTCTCTTCATGAATGCAGATTTCAAACCACAATTTACTAAATTTTGAGGTTAGAATTTTGTCTGTTGCTGCATGACCTCGTGTACTGTAGATACGTCAGTTCTCTTTTTCAAGCGTAGCAAATAAATTTTATGCACACGAAGGGACGTAACTGCACCTACATTTGTACGTGATAAAAATTTGGCGTTTATTGTCAGATACGTCGAATTTAAACACCATCACTGATACCGTGATAGATACAGTTACGGCACTTAGTGAGATAAAAGTTGTGTCTGTAGGGAAGTCTCCAGTGGTGTAACTCATTTTTTCGATTTTTCTCAGTTACGTCGTGGGACCATATGCATGGTGTTGAGTATTTTATATTCATAAGGATAAGTTCAATGGTATTGTCATATTGGCACGGGTCTGAGATGCCATGTTTCTGATTTATTCCCGGTAATAAAATAAATAATAATAAATAAAATAAAAAGTTTTAATAACCATAGATTCAGAAATGTTTTTTTAATTTGTTTTTAGATTGTTTCATTTATCTCAAAAAGTAAAAACAACTGTTTATAATTTTGTACATTCAATATTAGTTACCCTATTTATATAATCTATATATAATTTTTTTAGGTATCTACGGGGTGATTTTTTGAGAGTCTCCTTTTACTAGTTTACAGGGAGTCTAAATTTGGTTGTAAATCCAGAATATTTCGTGTTATCAGTAAAGATAGAAAGATGCTGTTTCCACACTGCTATGCTATTTTGTTGTGTAAAGCAAAATATCATTAACAAAAATTCCATAACCGCCTGGTTTTGAATATACAGAGTGAAATTGAAGAGTGTGCCTTTTTGATCCTATATAATATCAAACATTTCAAGACGGATTCTAGTAGATTTTTTCTCGTAGAATTCAATGATTTAGGCAATTTTTTTTCTGGTTACTTTCGTTTTTGAGATATACATTTTTAATAGAACTCCCTGTAAGTTTTTACAGAATATGATTCTGATTTTTACAGGCTTTTTAAATACATAATAATCCATAATTATTTTTAAAATTAGATACAAAATTTAATATTTTTCGTATTTTTTAGTGGGCTGTGGTTAACAAACTAAAATAGCACAGTAATGTAAAAACCCCATCTTTCTATTTTTACTGATAACAGACATACTATGGATTTACAATATTAATTTGGACACCCTGTACAATTTTTTAATCAATTATCTTTTAATGTAAAAGATATATAATACAAACTGACACGAAATTAAGACTTTCACGCCCCATGATTCGAAAACGAAGCATTTCTGGGCGTATGTTTATACGAATTTCCTTCTTTTCATTCTGAGAACCATTAACCTAAATATTGAAATGGAATCTGTAAACACCTTATATTAATAAAGCAATAAACAACACTTCAACTTGGTTGAAATTGGCTAACCAGTCAGCATTACCGGCTCATTGATGATATATGATATAATATATAATATATAAACAAAAAAAAATGGAAGGACTTACCAGCACTAAATACACTAACTTTTTCTCCTTAATAAACAATATTTTCATTATAGCTGGGACCTTTCTGCTCGTATCTTTTTTTATCCATGGGTCCTGGTATTTTTTATGACAATCTTTAGGTTTAATTTTGTTCCTTAATGGAAGTTCCTTTTCTGTTAAGTTTCCTGTGTCTGGCAATCTTTCTAAGTTTAGTGCATCTTTATATTTGTTTATAGTTTCTTTGATGTATACAGTGGTGGAAAACTGCTCTTGTTTGATATGTTGGATTCTTACAAATTTCTGATTCAGTCCTCACCAATATTTGATGGCTTCTTTGGTCAAAGGTGTTTATAATTGTTTTGTCGATAATTACGTTTTTTGTACGTTAAATATATTTCGAATTTAAGTCGTCAATAGGGATATTCGATTGATTTTACATCGGAAATGACCAAAATGTTTTTTTTATATCTAAGTGAATTGTTTTAAGACTTTCCGTAAAGTCTGTCGAGGTTTCTATGTTTTTCATGTAAATGGTTTAAACAATTCGTGCACTTATTGCACTGATGGAAAATCTTAGACTTATTATCTTAGAAAGGTCGAAGAATGGATCCTGAAGCTGTTTGGTTTTAATGCTTTTTCCCCGGGCTGGTGGTAAGTCAAGTGCTTCAATCAGATTTGTTTTAGAGGCGTTTAGTTTTATAACTAATAGATTTTCATAGACATATGGTGAGTGCATTTATTAGAGTTTAATATAGACATTACAGCCAACGCACACGTTACATTCATTTTCGTTTTATATTAATATAAATTGAACTTTATATCTTTTTAAAACGGTATTCATATGACGGCTTTTATAGTTAATTGAGCTCTAAAACTTTGGAAATTCATCGTCATTTGAGAGAATTATGGCCCTGTTTCATTTTTTTATATGGGTTCAGAACACCTCTTATGATGGGTTATTATTTTGTTTTACATTTTATCATGTTTATGTAATATAATAGGTATTTGAAAATAATGATTTCAATCAATTTTATAGTATACGATGCAATACTAAAAACATAATATTTCCCAGTTTTATCACATCCACAGAGCTATGAACTTCAAATTATTTTCGTCAGTAGCTCTATGGTCACACTTAAGTAATATTTATCGAGCTGGATTTAAACATTTAAGTGAACTCTGTGCAAAGAGAGCGATTTTTCCAGACAGTCGTCTTAGACTCACTAGGCCTTTTGAAATAGAAATTCAAACAAGGGATCAATACCAGGAGAACAGGACACCCCACCAAGTTGACTTTCAATCGTGGTATACAAACAGCTCGTGGATGGCAAGTACCGGCGCACAAATATACCGATCGGAGAGGTCTTTCAGCTCGAAAAACATACAATCGTTTTTTAGGCTGAGGTCAAAGCTATATTGCAGGTTGCAATAAAGAAGGAAGTCAGGATAGTGTTTGGGTATGGAGAATGAAATCCGCATTCACTCAGACAATCAGGCGGCCCTTAAAGCCATCGGTAAGCCCAGGATTAGCTTAACTCTAGTCCAGGAATGCAGAGATGCCCTAAGTCAGCTAGCAACGACAAAGGTGGTGAAATTAAAATGGGGCCCTGGGCATAGTGGTGTCGAAGGCAACGAGAAAGCGGATGAGTTCGACAGACCGACGCTCTAATTCTCGGGCCTAGAATCCTGCCTTGGTATAACTAAATAATGCTAAATAAAACTGCTCACAGGCCATGAATAGACAGACCTGGGAAAAGAAAAATGAGAATTGGTCAAGGACGAACTACTGTAGAAAGGTAAACGAAATGATACCCAACCCATACGGATCTAATGCAACTTGGTTGATGTTAAGGAGTCGACAGGTGATTGGAGACCTAATTGGTATTTTGACAGGGCACTGTAAACTAAACAGGCACATGTACCAGCTATGGTTAGCAGAAAACCCTTGTTTTCCTAACTGTGGGACAGACGAGGAGGTTACCTATCATCTGGTTGGCACGTGTGGAAGGTGGACAAGATTACGCTGGAATACTTTCGGCGTTGAGTCCTTCTCCAAAAAAGAATTACAACATCTCTACTGGGGCAAGATGCTCTCCTTCATTAGGAGGACGGGCCGCGTTCGTAGAGAAGTGGAGTGAGTGTGTGGGTTAGCGAAAAGGGCCTTTTAGGCCTAATTGCTGGTCTTGTCATCGATCTTACTACTACTATTAACTCTGTATGCAAAAGTGAATGTTATAGAAAGTGGTTGAAATGGTATTGCAAGAAGCCAAAATGATTTTTTGCCACATCATGCTGGGCACGTAAGTCCATGGCCTAGTAAAATCAATAGTACGGAACTGAAATTTAGTAAAATGACAGATGTATAAGTAAGGGATAAGTGCCGATCACTTGGTAGCAGGCTGAAAAAAGGAGGCACACTTTATCGTCTCTCTTTTAAGATTTGCACACACAGAGGCGAAATTAACAGAAAAAACAACATACGGAATTTAAATATTATACATAAAAAAATCGCAGAATTCGTTCTGTCTAATATAAATAAAAAGTTTATCTTTTAAAGGTTGTGATTCATATTTTAAACAGCTACGGAGCTTACCATGTCTGACGGTTACGGCAATGAGATCCACATCTACGATGGCAATGCAGGTGTTGCTGTGCTTGCCGCCTCTTAATGTATTTCTGAAAGGCGAAGCAGAGAGACCGACAGTCAGGCTGCAAGCCGTTGATCTGTGGTGGGAAAAAACTGGGGTCCGGGATATGCCCGAATGTTCCTGGAGACTGTCGCACGACAACCTCTTGTGGAATACCAAACGAATGCCCTGATCCCCCGCTTCATTTTCAATAAAAATTTTGAAATTGACATCAGGGGCTCAACAGAACCAGGAAAAGAGGCAGACATACACATCTACACTGACGGCTCGCAAAATCAAGCTGGGGCTGGTTTGGGAGTGTATGTACCAGAAGTCGACTTGGAAATTAATATAACCCTAGGCAAAGGGGTGACTGTCTTCCAGGCAGAACTGCTTGGAATTCTGCGAGGTGCTGTACAAATAGAAAAAGAAAGAATAACAGGTAAAAAAGTTACTATTCTCACAGACAGCAAACAAGTCTTACAAATCCTAAAAAAGAACAAAATAAGATTCAAACTGATTATTGAGTGTTACCAGATGCTGGAGGTGGTTTCCCGGAAGAATACGGTCACAGTGTTCTGGATTAAGGGACATAGTGGAATCAAAGGAAATGAAAAAGCAGATATATTGGCGCGTAATGGAGCAAAGGGCAAACCATACGGCCCTGAACCTTTCGCGCCGCTATCATAATAAGTTGATCAGTCAAAGACAAACGAACAGTCAACAAAGATTCTAAAAGAGATATGACAGAGACAGGGCTTTAGACACTCAGGTGCTGCAATTCGTTGCCCTGAGGCCGCTCGGACAGAGTATGCGTCCTACCGGATCCAAGTTGTAGGGGATGCAACGAGGACGACGACACTACTGAACATGTTCTTTGTTATTGCCCAGCTCTTGTACCAGAGAATCCATAATGGGGAAGATGGCTAGAAATGGCCATAATCGGAGGATGCTCGGTGCTGAACTACATCAATGCTGTTGGCTGGCTCGACGAGTAAAACTCCGAAGGAGGTTAGAATGGGCCCACCTAAGAGGCCTAAGTAATAGGTTGGCGCAAGTCATCCCTCCATACTCTCTATCTATCTATCTAGTACTAAAATTTTTAGTTATTGTTCTAATTGTAATAAAAAAATGTCTTGCCTCAAATTTTTATTCAATGACAGATGTATAAGTAAGGAATAAGTGGCGATCACTTTGTAGCAGGCTAAAAGGAGGAGGTACACTTTCTCGTCTCCCTTTTAAGGTTTGCACACACAGATGCGAAATTAACAGAAAAAAACAACATACGGAATTTAAATATTATACATAAAAAAATTACAGAATTCGCCCTGTCTAATATAAATAAAAACTTTATCTTTTAAAGGTTGTGATTCATATAAAAAAGTCTTTCCTCAAATCTATTTCCGGTCCTGCGCATAACCCCACCTCCACATCGAACCGACCTTCACGTTTCCAGTATCATGTGGTGCCAGTACATATAGACCCAATAAATTCCGGAAAAAACTAGGAATCTTCACCTCGCTGCATTTGGACACTTTCTAGCGAGGAGATTCTCCTCTCTGAACTGCTTGAGTGACCCGTAGATCCCCGAAAGCACAGAAAAAGCGGACATTTGGCGTTATCGTATATAACTCTTAATGGTCAAGGAACGGTAAATAACTGTAATATTTGAAATTATAAATTTCTGTCATGTTGAGTTGTGATTTTGCCGATTATATTCGATTCATAACTAAATTGGATTTTTTCTATATGTTAAACTGAGTTTGGAAAAAACTGGTCTTTATAATAACAACAATATTTATATTTTAGTAAATATATGCCACTAAAGTCTCTTGGCGTATGAATTACAAGGATCAAAATTTTATCAGGGGTTAACCACCGTTTAATTTTTTACCTACGAGCTTGCGAGTTATACTTTACTGCATGAAGTAAAAAGAGTGAGTTAGTGATTCGTTTAGTGAACCATGTAAAGAACAGTTTAATAGAAATACGAGTATCAAAAAATATTTCTCGCAAGTATTAGTAACAAAGTTGTCATCGAAATGTTTTTGGATTTTAACTTGCGCTCGAATACTTACCAACTTCTCATATGCCGAAATTAACTACTGCCAGTACTAAGTGCAGCAAAATGGTTTTTATATTCTTAAATAGGTACCAAAAGTACTTTTTTAGTTCCTACACACAGTATCGTCACAATAAAAAACATTAGTTCCATAATAAATTTAAAGAAAAATATCCTAGTTTAGTCTGGAAGTAATACATTTTTACTAAGTAAACGAAAACGCTGGTTTAAAATTTCCCTTTTAATTTATTTTAGAAAAAATGAAACACATGACAATTGTTTCGCCAACACTATGGCTTCATCAGATGTTAGATCTTAAATAAAAGTGTAACACAAATTGTAGGTCTTAAATTCCTGAACTCGTTTTGCGGATATTATACAGGTAAATGTTCTGGATTTCCCGTTATAGCCTAATAAAGATTTATTAATGGAGAACTATTTAGTTCCAATTGATCGTTTAGTAATGTGCTGTTATTTCTATGTTTGTTTATTTCCATATATTCTAGTAAATTAAGTTTTTCCGTTCTACATATAAAATTTCAAAGTTCTCATCTAAAGTATGGTTTTCCTGAATTAAATGTTTAGAGCAATTGGAATTATCTTTATGCTTTCTGTAACTAAATTTATGCTCATTAATTCTTTTTTTAACGTTGTGTCTGTTTGTCCAATATAAAATTTTGAACAGGTTCCACAAGGCTGTTTTTATTCCTAAAAGCAACAGTTGCACCTTTATTTTTAAAAAACTTAGAACATTTGATGTTATTTTTCCTGTATAAGTAAAAGTATGAAATTGAGTGTTTTCTTTGAACTTATTAGTAGGATAAACTAACTATAATGTTTTTTAAATTGTTTCTTTTTTACTATTTTGTATATGAGATTTCCATGATAACCATTATTAACCGCTATTTGTTTTATTATATTTAACTCTTTAGTATAACTTTCAGTGCTTAGTGGTATATTGACCAATCTATGAACAAAACTATTGTATGCTAATATTGTATGTGCAAAAGAAGTATTGTCTATGGTAATGTCTTTATGAGATGGCTTATCAAAAATTTTAAATTTGTGTTTATTATTAAGAAATTAATTTCTTTATTATTTTCTAATTCAATTGTAAAATTTATATTTTTGTGTAGGTTATTTATATAAACTAAAAATGATTTTAATTGTCTCTCAGTACCAGTAAAACGTGCTAATATATCATCAACATACCTGTACCAATAAATGGAATTCATTTATATTTTGATTATTTGTTACAAGCTAATACATTTTTAATGAAAGAGGATATCATTAATTTGCAGTACTCCAGTTTCTAAAAGTAGTATGTGGTATATCCTAAAATATAGTCACATAGAGAGGAGAATTAATGATACTTACCCCAAATATATCTGAAAATTTAGAGACAACTATGGCTTGGAGACGCTCTGGCCAGTTTTTTTTAAATACTGATAGAATTTTTAGTTTTTTACTTTTCTGTGTGAAATAGTATTTAACTGGTTCTTTTAGTTTTACCAAAACAAAAAATACCAAGTACAATGCATTTATAAAAGAGGATAAGTCAACGGGATTAGGTGAGGATCTTATAGGAATCGAGGATTTTATAGAAATATTTTGTATTTCAGGAATTTTGTTTTGTCTCCCTAGTGCGAGCGAGATAATGGAAAAAATATTTCTGTACAAAAAAGATATATGTTTTTAATGCTAAATATTTTTTAATTTTTTTTCTCGTTATTACAAGCCCAATAACTTTTGCAAGATGAAACACGTGTCGTCTTAATTTATTATACGTGGATGAGAGTGCGACTTTGTACCTTAAGGCGAATTTAAGCATGTAAATAGACTAAAGCTAAATTCAGTTATTTGCTTGTTATAAACCCTTCATTAGTATTTGGAAATGTATCGAATCTAGAGGATTGTTTAGTTGAGTAAATAGAAATGTTTCTATTTACTTGAGCAATTCAAATCAGACGCCATGGCAGTTCCTACAAAAGCCAGAGGCGTATCTAAAGTGCGATCTATTTTATCCTAAATCTTGCTTTATTCTCAACAATTTAGGAAACCTAAGGTTTAATTGATATTTTGTAAACAGGCTTTTTCGAATAACAAACTGCTGCTCACAATAATGAATCACTAGCTTTTTTAGGGCTAAATTGAAGTCAAAAACAAAAAAGTATCGGCATGCGCCTGGTAGCGTTTAATAGAAAATTTTCTTTTGAGTGAACTTTTCTCTAAATTATTAGGTTGATTCTTTTATTCAGGGTGTATGAGAGACAAGCATGAATTTCTCCCCAATTTAATGAGTTCGAGGTTTCTACAAAAATGTTACCAATTTTTCTTTTAATATTTTTTTCGAGAAGCTAACTATCGTGTTTCTTAATTTTAGGATATATCTTTACTTTTTTGAAATATTCCAAATATACAAAAAAAATTCAAATGGATATTTAACCTTAGTTCAAGAGAATTGTTTTATTACTTGTACTGTCGAGTTTACGGAATAATAATGATATCTAGCCAAGAAGTATCTACGTCGGATAATTTTGTTTTACTATGACCATAAAAGACAATTCATGGCAAAAATGACTCATCAAAATTTAAATTTTTTAGTACTGCTGTATAGAATATTTTGGGTAAAATGGCTTCATTTTGTCAAACCAGTTGTAGTTTTGTGAAGGCAATATCTAATCATTTACCCAAAATAGGCATGTTTATGGTGCATGATTTTTAAAAGCTAAACGAGCATTTTAAGATTGTAGAAGTCTGAGAAGTGAAAGTCTCACATAAAATGGTTACCACAACCAAAATAATAAGGTAATTTGAAGTAGTGACATAGTTATTTATACTATAAAGGATTTAAGTAACATTTACCAGTCGAGGACGAGTTTGCGCCCGAGCGACAGCGAGAGCTGGCAAAAAAGTTCGAGACTGGTTAATGTACTTACATCCCATATAGTATATAACATTCTTCCCTCTCCCTGTATTGTATGTTTACAAGATAATGCTGGATATATTTTTGGATTTTCATTATCATTACATTCGATAGCATTCTCATTAAATTATGAAGGCAGCAGTGATCCGTTGCCAGAGCAACATAAGCAGTTTTTATTTTATCAACAACGTCAAGTTGACAATTCATAGCAAAAAGTTTGAAGAAGTCGAATTGTTTGATTCTGTGTGAACAAAATGGATGTTTCAGATGTAGAAGAATCAGCGAATATTTCTTGTTTATCTACTACCGGAAAAGTCAAAAAAGAATGAAGCAGCATATAAATCCTTTAAGAATTGGTGCCAAAGCAAGACAGATACTGCAGTCTCAGAAACCTTGTTTTTGGCGTATTTCCACGACAAAGTGCTGTATTGAAGTTTCCATGAAGCTTTTTATAGAGGAAGATATAGGTGTTTCTAAGTATCCAAAAATTCGAGCATTTTTGAAAGGAAAAAATGATGGTTATAGACCCAAAAAATCGAATGTGTTTAACAGAGAAGATGTAAATAAGTTCATGCTTGAAGCCCCCGATGAAATATACTTATTGATGAAGGTCGTAACGGTAATGGAAGTTGCTGGAACATGCCGTTCTAATGAACTCTGTGAAATGAAAATGGACAATGTTAAAATAAGTCAAGAAGTCATAATTGTGACCATTCCTGACTCCAAAAATAGAATGTCACGTACATTTACAGTGACAAAAAGTGACGACACTCAGATTTGTCATTTCAAAATAATCCAAAAGTACATTGATACAAGATCCCACATGACAACTATTAATCCGCGCTTTTTTATGCGATATAAAAATGGAAAGTGCTTAAACCAGCCTGTCGGGAAAAATACGTTTTCGTCAATTCCAAGTAAAATTGCGTTTGAGAACTTCAAAATGTATACTGGACACTTTTTTAGAAGAACGTCGGCAACTTTATTAGCAAATACTGGAGTTGATGTATTAGCTTTCAAGCGACATGGTGGATGAGGAAATCGCTACTATGGCGGAAAGTTACGTAGCTGAGAGCCTCAATAATAAAAAAGAAGTAGCGAATAAAATTTTACACAATGAGACCCAGCCAGAAATCTCTTGCAGTGCTTCAACAGTGACAGAGACATTGGTTAGAAATGAAGAATCTGTGGAGTCTGAAAATGTAATACACATCGAAAAGAAACGAGAATACGTGTTTCCAAATTTTGTTAATAATGTGAATAATTGTAATAATTGTACCATTAATATTTATTTCAATTAATATCACGGGCTTTTTGTAATATGTTGATGAAATCAAAAATTAAAGCTACTTATAATAATTTTAGATTATTATTTCCCTAGAGATGTAAGTTGACTTACATCCTGTCGTTAATGGCAACCAATACCTTGTTGAGTAACTTTCTTTTACGTCTGTCAAAGCAGTGTCAAAATAGGTTGCTTACAATACAGGGAGGAGGAAAAATATTTTTTATAAGATAGTTTTTTCATAATGTTACAAATAAACATTTTTTTGTTCTGGAAAGGAAAGTTACGGAGATAATACCTAAAATAGTACGAAAGCTTTCATGGCTGAAGCTAATTAAAACTAGTTCTTAGGTTTTGGTCGTGGCAAATTGGAATTACTTTCTGACGTTTCGCCTGCGATTGCACGAGGAATCTTCAGGGATCTTACAAGAACAAGATCAAAACACTGAATGAACTCCGATGAGTAGAGTACAGATATTTATACCCGACCTGTGCCCATCGACGCGTGACCAATTGTAATGATTGGTTTCCACGCATGATGTAGCACGTAGTGGTATACACTTTACCGCAGGAACAAGGAATTTTATAAACTCCTTCTAATTGTTTATAGTAGGGAACTAATTAACAATATAAAAATATAAAAAAATGTACACATTATTATAAATTATGCATAAATTAAAAACTGTAAATATTAAAGGGAACTAATTAATAACTAAAACTTATAAGCATTATTATAAATTACAAATAAATTATAAACCGTAAACATTAAAAAAATATATCAAACGTGAAGATATTAATTCCTAAAAAATATTTCTTTAAGTGTTGTTTAAAAGTATCAATTTTGTTAATATTTTTTAATCGTTTTGGTAGATTATTGTAATAATTAACCCCACTGTGTAATATTGTTTACCAAAATTACTTTTAAATTTTATGGGGGAGAAATAATCGGTTTGTCTTGTATTATGGTCATGAATGTTATTATTTCTAATAAAATTTAAATTTGTATTTTTCATATTTTTAGCTGATGAACGAATAAAAATACATAATTTAGTTTTATACATCATAGAAATGTTTGTAATGTAATGTTTTTGTGTCCCGATATGGTAAACGGTAAATACATTTAATTGACTTATTTTGTAATTTTTCTAATGGTTGTATTGTTTTTTTACCTGCAGCGCCCCATACTGATATTAGATAGTGTAATTTTAAATAAATGAAAGCAAAATATATATACTTTAACAAATTAAGAGAAATATAGTTACGAATTTTTAAACAAAATTCCTGTTATTGGAGAAATTTGTACTCTTAAATATTCTATATGTGGCTTCCAAGCTAAATTTGGATCTATATATAAGCCTAAAAATTTAATACACAAAAAATATTGGCGGAATATTTGTATTTTGAATAATATTCGATATATACATTAAAGAGGATTTTAAAGTTAATTTTTGTGCCTGTAACCAATTAGTAATTAAATTTAGGTCTTTATTAATAATAACATTAATTTTTGCAAAATTATCTGTTTTATAGAGAAGGGTGGTATCATCAGCAAATAATTTAATGGAGTCTTCTAAATTTAACAAAGATACAGAATTTATATATGTTAAAAATAAAATTGGAGCCAATATAGATCCTTGAGGCACACTACTAAAATGTTTTGATCACTGCTTTTATTTTTGCCAATCTGAATAAACTGCTTTCGATCCAATAAATAATTTTGGAACCAATTATATATAGTACCTATTATACCGATATGAAGTTTTTAAGCAATATTTTATGGTCTCCAGTGTCAAAAGCTTTACACAAATCCAACGATAGTAGGCAAAATTTTTCATGTCTATATAAAGCAAGTTGAATTTGTGTTACTAAATCAATTGCTGCTACCTCAGTGTCCTTGGATTTGCGAAAGCCGTACTGATCAAAAAACAAGATATTCTGATTTTCTAAAAATTATTCCACTTTATTGTAGATAAATCTCACAATTATTTTTGAAAAAACTGGCAGGATAGATATAGGACCGTAGTTATTTGGGTTACTTTTTAGGCCATTTTTAAAAATAGGAAAAACTTTGGTAATTTTTAATTTGTTGGGATTAATTTGTTGTTTGGAAGAAGTTTTGATTAGTTGACATAAAATTGGAGTAAGTTCACATTTGGTAATTTTAATAATTTTTACTGGTATTTCGTCATATCCGCAGGCTTTAAATGGATCTAAAGAATCTATTATTTCAGCAATTGTTTCTTCATGTATATCTTCTATGTTTAAAAACATTGTATGTGATTTTTCGGAGTATTCGGGAGAATTTCCAGATGGAATCTGTTCTGCTAATCGCTGTCCAACGTTTATGAAATGATTATTCATTTCCTTGCAGATCTCTTCTTCAGCTTCAATTTGTTTATTATTAATATAAGGTGGTCAATTTGTGTTTTCTTTATATGGTTTTCCATGTAAAATATTTATATTTTCGCATAATACTTTCCCTGTTGTAAATATTTGGTTATAATAATCTCTTTTTTTTAATCGAATCATCTTTTTTACATTTTTATTTAAAGTTTTATAAATTTCACAGAATTCATTATTTGTTGGCTGTTTTTTCTTTTTATGGTAATATTTAGCTCGACTTTTAATTAGATTTGCCAAAGATTCGTCAAACAATGGTTTTGAATTTTCTTTAATTTTTATTTTCCGGATATAAGAGTTTACTTCAAAAACTGTAATAATGTTCTTATATATTAAGTCAGGATCTTCAGTATAAGATATTTCATCGTTTAGTTGAATTAAATCACGTTTTAATTTGTGTAAGTTAAATTTTTTTATATCAATATACATATATTTGGTTTTTTCTTTGAATGAAATTGGCATATTAATAATTATGATTTTATGATTGGATATTGGGCTATTAATAAAATTTACTGCACAGGATTCGGAATTTCCAAAATCTTTTGTGGAATATTTTTCATTGCACAAGTAAAAGCTGTTCGAATAATAAATATCCTTTAGTTTTTTAGTTTCATTGTCAATATATTAATATTTATATCTCCAGCTATAATACAGTTCATTTTATTTTTTGAAAATTCTTCGAGTGTTTTATCCAATAAATAGATGTATTTGTAGAAGGAGGATTATGTATTCCACAAATAGTTAAATTCGGTTTTTTAATTTGTACAGTTACCAAAGATAATTCTTCCTCAATTTTTTCTATAATTTCATAACTAAATTTTGTATCATAAATATTCCTAAACCACCTCCTCTTTTTGCCCTTGTTGCATAAACACTGTTAAAATTTTTAACATTATAATATTTAATTTTTTCTTTAGTTACACATGTTTCAGAATTAATAAAAATTTTGACTTTTTCTCTGGAAATACGAATTTCTATATCACCCATTTTGTTTTCCAAGCATCTGGCATTCAAATATAAAATTTTAAGATTATTCATTGTTGGTTTAATCATCGTAATTAATATATTCTTGGGCTCTATTTATTTTATTGAGGTATACCGGACACTGCTTAGAGTTGGCTTCATGATTATAATTTTGATTTGTATTATACTTTTGGTTAATAATCTTGCAATTAATACAGCACACTGGAGTTTGTTCCTAACAATTTTTTAGATGATGGTCCTCAGCGCAATGTGAACAAATTTGTTGTCTTGTACATTTTGAAGTCGAGTGTCCATATCCGCAACATTTAAAACGAAATCGAATATTAAATACTTCTTTAATTTTGCGTTTATCCCAACCTAAACGAATTTCCTGATGTATTAATTTTTTAAAAGTACATCCTTTAGTCTCCACAGATAATAATTTTTTTTGAAAATTTAGATTGTCTTGTATATTCAATTGTAAGTTCATCTTTTCTTTTTTCTTTTTTAATTCCTTAATTCATTTAAAAGTTCCTCGCTTGTGTAATTATGTGTTAAAAATTCCTCGCTTGTGTAATTATGTGTTAAACCAATCATTACTATTTTAGGATTTTTCATTGTTGGTATAACAGAATAATTTTGGTCCAATATTTCTGAACTTAGAGTTTTCATTCTTTCAATTTCTTCTTTAGAGTTCGCTTTAATTATAATGGAACTATTTTTTAGTTTTTTCACGTTTTTTATGCAAGCATTGGCTTTCATGGGGTTAATTTTTGCCTGTACTCCATTGCTTGTTTCAATACTTGTTTGCTTTTTCTTCGATTTAATGCATAATGAATACAAATTTTTTGAACTAGGCATTGGATGTAGCACCTCAAAGTATGATTTCCCGTTGTTGAATACTAAAGGAGGAACAATTTGTTTTTTTTATGTTCATCATTAATTTTTCCATCAATAATAATTTTGTTTCTGATTTACTTTCAAAAGATTCTAGTTTATTAGAGAGTTGGTCCAACTTATTATATACATCAATCAACATATTTTTCAAAGCTTTGTTTTCTTCTTGGAGCTGCTCTAAGATTTTCATCTTATCTGGCTGTTCATTGATTTTATAAATACAATTTATTACTTCTTGCTTATTTTTATTTATTTCTTTCTCATTGGGACTTGAATTTTGGGGTGTTCTCAACTTTAAATAACCTGCTTCCAACCTATCCTGAGCACATAATTTAAAATTATTCAGAAATTTTTGGTATATATTGTCTATTGGGTATTTAAGGAGCAAATAACTACTCTCATTGTCACTTTTGTCTTCTTCAACATTTTTTTGGTTTAACATCTGTCACTTTTGACTGTGACAGTATTTTTTTCTTTTTAGATCTCATATTTTACATTCTGGCTTCTTTCAAGCAAATCCTTATTTACAGACGGTGCTTAAAATTTTATCAGTACTATAAATAGGTTTTAAGAATATTTGGAGCTAATAGTTCACAAAAAAAAACTAATTTGAAAATGACACTATTTATGTTAGAATTAAAGGTACCTTTACACTTTACCATTTACATCTTTTACCATTGATGACAGATTGTTCTGTCATCAATGGTAAATTATTATTCGTATATGTAGGTTTCCTGTAAACAGGAGGGTGCCGTTCTCTTTCTTTTGTACTAACACATTAAGGAAGGGAATGACACCATATGACTCAATTTTCATAGTGAATTTTATATTAGAATATTGTTGGTTAAGATGATCTAAAAATATAGTTAAATTTTCTTTTCCATGAGGCGATATTACAAAAGTATCATCTGCATATCTAAACCAACATTCAGGTTGTAACGGAGCAGAGCTTAAAACAATTTCCTCGAGAGCCTCCATATAGATGTGGGCTACCAAAGGAGATAGCGGAGGTCACATTGCAGCACCCGAAGTTTGCTCATAAAAGGTTCCTTGAAAAATAAAATATGTGGACGTTAAGCATTCTCTTATCAGCTCGATTAAGATTGGATTAAGGTTTTTATGTTGAAATATGTCAGAGAAATTGAATCGTCAATAGGCACATCTGTACACAGGGATTCAACATCAAAATTGACTAAAATACCACCGGGACCTAAAGTAAAACCTTTAAGCTTTTCTACGAAATGTTTAGAGTTTTTGATGTAAGAATTAGAATATCCTGTGAAGAGGTTTAAGATATTGGCTCTAAATATTTTCCTATTTCGTGAGATGGAGAACCTATTGCACTGATTGTAATGCTACATTAGCTTTTGGAAGAACCGCTTGGCCTCAATTTCTTCTCTGGTCCTAGCAAATTCAAGACATTAATAAGATTTTTCTTTCAATTTTCTTAGTTGGATCCGTTCGTATTGTCCTGTCATCTTGACGTAAGGTCTGTATTTCCTCTACGTAGTTGTTCTTGTCCATTATCACTGTTGTATTTTCTTTATCTGCAGGTAGAATTATATCATCTTCTTTGTCATTAAGACTCTTTATGGCTGTTCTTTCTGCGGCTGACAAGTGGTTTAGAGCTGCGAAGAATTTTACAGTTTCATATCGAATTGAATCTGCCTGTTCTTGTGGTAGTTTTCGAATGTTGTCCTCTAATTATGTGCTCTACTGAAATAGTTCTTGGAGCAATTGCGAAAATATACCCTTTAGAGAGAACCGATTCCTCTGCTTTTGCTAATGAAATAGATGATAAATTGATTACCGTATTCTGTAGTAACTGTACTGGCTGGTCTTTTCTGCGCGTGGTTCGAACTTCTTCTATTGTTTTGCTGTCAGTTGCTGGTAAATTCTTTCTTCTTGCTGGGAGGTGATTTTCTCAAGTGTTGTAAAAGTATTGATGTCAGGCGTCGAAGCTAATTTTAGGTGTACCTAGAAGTTTACGGCCATCTGTGTCCAAATCACGACGAGTAGCCTTGATTCTCTCCCTTAGGAGAGCCATGCTAGCGCGACTGTAAATGTTCCCGGCTATCCTTCTTGAGACATAATGATTAACTTGAAGGGACTATTTCTTTGTCTGTGTCTATTAGACGTAAGGAACATGAAAGATGCATAATTAAGAAACAAATTGTTCAATCCGTTGTCGCTGAACATCAGCACCCAACAGGACATATAATTAATGTAAATAAACCAAGGTTCCTGCGTTTCGGGTTATTATAAACAAACAAATTGATAATCAATTGAAATTATCAAGCATCCTAAAAATTTCAATAGAGACGCGGGCTACGTGCTACACATCATGCGTGGAAAGTAATCATCACAGTGAGTCCCGCGTCGATGGGCACAGGTCGGGTATAAACACCTGAACTCTGTTCATCGAAGCTCATTCAGTAATATGATCTTGTTCAGTGAAAATTCCTGAAGATGATTCGTGCAATCGCAGGCAAAACGTCGGAAAGTTATTCGAATTTTGCACGCTCTAAAAGCCAAAGAGATAATACCTATATACATAATAAGCTCATACTTAATAGGTCCTTTTATTTGGCTGTTATTTATTGTGTATTCATTTATGATTTAATGCTAATTTTAACGCCAGTTTGTTGTAAAATCTGGTGAGTTGTTCAATTTTTACAAGATTATTATAGATTTAAAAACAATTACTTTTTATACATTTTTAATTACCTTAATGAAAATCTAAGAACTGAAGAACGAACCTTCCTGTACTCATTTTTAGTCTCAAACATTTTAATCTACTTTTTATTAGTCATTTGTTAATAACTTAAAAAAAAAGCGCCAAAAAAAGTGTCGTAGACTTAAAAATATTGTCCATTAGAAATAGATCCCCGTTTATCGCATTTAAATACAAGCGTCGTAACCGGCGTTCGAAAAATACTGAAATATTTTCGTTTTCAGGGACTGTTTCATCTCCCTAGAGCGTGCCACCCAACATAACGGAAAAAACATTTTTGTATACAAAAGATAAAACATGTTTTTAAATCTATATGCTTTTTAATTTTCTTTTTATCTATTTATTACAGGCTCAAAACCTCTTATAAAACGAAACACGTGTCGTCTTAATTTCATTATAAGTGGATGAGAGTCTGACTTTGGAACTTAAGTCGAATTTAAGCATGTAAATAGACTAAAGCTAAATTCTGTTATTTGCTTGTTATAAACACCTTCATTAGTATTTGGAAATGTATCGAATCTAGAGAATTGTTTAGTTGAGTAAATAGAACTGTTTCTATTTACTTGAGCAATTAAAATCACACGGCATGGCAGTTACTACAAAAGCCAGTGGCGTATCTAATGTGCACTTTTATTTCTTTTCTCCTAAGCGTTGCTAGATTCTCATCGATTTCAAAATTAGTAGTCGGCAAACAGTCTTCTTCAAATAATAAACTCTTGCTAACAATAAGTGAATCACTAGTTTTTTTTTTGGGTTAAATTGAAGTCAATTATTTCAAACATAAAAAGAGATATCGGTGTAATTATATTTAGCTAAAAAGTACGTCGAATAATATTGTTTTACCATGGCAAATTGAATTCAATGAAACAAAAAGGCCTGTCTGTATAACGTGTATATTATCCAGAACCAAAATTATAGCAGAGCGTTAATATCGACTAACTAGTCATCATCAATGCTACTCGTTAGTGAACAGGCAGAAAGATAAAATCAATGAAATCTAGTATAATGAGTTTCATCATGCTTACGTAACATATGGCTGCTTTTTAAGCAATAATTTTTTTTTTAATGTAATTTGATGTATGTCAGCATTTGTTTTGTCTTTGTTGTTGGTTTATATTTTTTAAATGTTTACTAAACTGCAACTCAGCAATATTTAAATTATAAATAGAAAATAATACGATGCAAATTGTCCGCGTATTGCATTAGCACGAGTAATGGATATGATAGGAGGGCCTAAAATTGATCTCTGAGGAACTCTAACGTTAATATTTACAAGCTAGAAGTATTAATTTGTATTACGCCATCAAGCTATTTATATGCAATAAAACTTTATGGTTTATTGTGTTATATGCTTTAATAAAATCTAATAAACCCAAACAAATGATTTTCTTTTTTCTTTATTGAATCTTATAACATTCACAAGACTGACAAAACATGTAGTAGTATACATTCTGGTATTATTTAAGAAACATTCTTATTTATGTCGATTTGGTTGTTAATTTATTTTTCAATATCATTAGAAATTACTGAAAGAATGCTAATGGGCCTTAAATCTCTTTATGTTCTTTAGGATTAGATAATTTATGTAGAGGTATAATTATGCTTTTTTCACAAATCGAAAATAACATTTTCTAATATACAGGTATTAATACTATTTATAGCAAAACAGAAAGCATACATTACATATCTTATTTAAAATACTCATTGGTTCTTATCGAATCACGAACATTTCATTATGTGTAATTTTCATATTCATATAATATAATATGTAATATTCATATATTATAGAGCATATAGAGCATATATTATAGAGCATATATAGCTCCACTTTAATTCGATGACAGTTTAACTCTCAAGAGCGAGAGTTATTTATGATTTCTTGCGTCTTAATTGTTAATTGAGATTGGGAAATATCTGTTTTGATTATTGATTCATTGTTGTTATCAACAATAAGTAAATGCTCCGTCTTGGTACCAGTTTATTTAAGAAATCTATTTTATGGATGTATATATTCGTTTCTACTCTGTAAAAAAAAATTACTAAAAAATGAGAGCGACTATCTACATGATTATATTTGTGTGATTAAATAATTAAGGATAAGTTTAGCGCCGACTTCACAGAGTAAAATTTTCAAGGTGGAATATAATATTATTTTTCACTTTTTAGTACATTTATTTGAAGTTAGTTTAATTTTTTTATATTTTTTATTTCATCCTTTTTAGCTTTATCGGTACGAGTTTCATTATAAAAATCAGGTTTAACAAATGCTCCACTGCATAATATTTTTTTGTGATATAATGGTGAACGCGTAGAATCGAGACGCGAGAGTAGAATATTAAAAAACTTCTTGCAATATATCTTGGCACAAAAAACAGAATAGCGCCATTCCGCCATTTTTTTAATACTCTTTTTATGGGACCATTCCGGCAAAATCCCTGAATGTGCCCTGAAAATTTCATCCAAATTGGTCAAACCATCGCGGAGTAATCGATGTACAAACATAAAAAATACAGGGTCAAACCGATAACCTCCTCCTTTTCTGAAGTCGATTAAAAAGAAGTTTCATTGTGTCTTTACCCCTATTATAAATATGATTTATTGGAATTTTCCAACAATCTAATGGCTATCTCCGATTTTCACATGCCATCCTTTTGTTTATTCTTTAAATGCTCATCGATTCTTATGCTAAGAAGGTGTTTATTAAGAAACCATGGCTCTTGGGATTAGACCGTGTTAAAATAGACTCACTTTCCGACGTTTCGCCTTCGATCTTACAAGGCATCTTCAGGGATCTTTATTTCACGAGATCGGAACACTGAATGAGCTCGTAGAGACCCAGGCCGGCGATTTATAGTCGACCTGTGTCTACCGAGTAACGATCGGTTTCCATGTATGACGGATACTGAAGCCCGTATCTCTATTAAAATTGTTAGGATGCTCATAAAATTCAATGGATTCTCTAATTTTCCGTTTATAGAATCCCGAAACTAATGCAAGAACTTTGGTTTCTTTTACATTTATGTTATGTCCAGTGGAATGTTGGTGTTCAGATACAGCAAATTGTACAATTTGTTTTTTTCTGACATCACCACAGGAGCAAGTAATTGCATATATTCCGTTTGGAAAGAAATAATGACGATCGCAAACATTATCGAATTTTCTTGTGTGTGTTGAAGATTGTACGTATGTTGGTCCGGCGAAGTAAACTTTCTAATTGACCGTCTAATATCCTCACTGCAATATCCATTCCTTCTTAAATCTTGAGTCAGTTTCTCTGTTTCTAATTGTAACGAATTTTGGTCACAAATCGCGAGGGCTCTGTAAACCAATGTATCAATAACTGATTATTTTTGTGCTGGATGATGATGGGAATTTGCATTTAGGTACCTGTTCGTGTTCGTTGGTTTTCTATATACAAAGTGTCCTAAGGAATCATCCCCTTTCCTTTGTACAAGAACATCTAGAAAGGGAATCGTGCCTTCTGATTTAATTTCTATTGTAAATGTTATATTCGCATGTTGTTGGTTCAGATGATCAAGAAACCCAGAGAGGTTTTCTGGACCATGCGGCCATATTACAAAAGTGTCGTCTACGTATCTGAACCATGTTTTGCATAAATGCTCTGATGTGTGAATCTCTAAACATAATTAAGCAAAATTTTAGGGAAGGTGAAACATTCTTTTAACAAACAATATTGCCTCTAGATGGAAACTATTGGAATGCTGTCTTCATAGCTCCTACTTTGAAGTGAAAGATCTGTTGTACTTTTAAGATACTGAACTTCCAAAGGGGCCATCCCTCTATCCGAAGGTAACCAACATGTGTGATTCGAAAAGGATGTAATTAACACTGCCCAAATCAAACCTAAACTTTTGCTAAAATATGTAAATGTTACTTTTATTATTCGAATAGCAAAAATAATCAGTTAACAAATTTCCTAACATAAATTGCATAAGAATGTGCATAAGGTTTACAGCGGAAGAAGAAAATATTTCTTTTCATTTTCTTGATGGTTTTAAAAGATTTGCAGAATTCATCAAAATTATAGTGTACCGAAAGCCCACACATACTGAACAATACCTCAAGCAAGGTTCCAAACCTAACCTAACCATTGTTCTGCAACAAAAGAGGGCATTATAAGAACTCTTCATACCAGAGCTGTAACAAACTTGTTAAGGACCTTAAGACAGAAATTTAAAATATAAGAAAGATCTGTTAAAGAAGGTTTATTCTATAATCGTCAGACTACGACATCTTCTGATCCAGAAAAAATGTTATCGTTTCTCATGATATATTATATTAGGAAACATCTGAAAATAATCAAATAATAGCCAGGAATTTAAGCATCAAATTCACATTTTAATTGGGAAATATATGAAGGAAAACTAATACAAAGGACATTTATATGAAAAAAAGTGGATCATACACTGGAGAAACCAAAGTTCCTGTTAGGAGAAGAGTCCATGAACATTCTAAGTATACACAAAAGGAGCAACATCAAAAGCAAGCGTGGCGGGACACTGGTCAAACCAACATTGAATGGAGTTTTCGAAGGCTAAAGACTAAATTTTTGCATAGGGAACAGCACTGGCGAAACAAAAATTTATAGAAGCAGCTTTTATATAAAGGAATCCTGGAATCACTCGTGAATAATCAAAACTAATTCATATAACCTGGAGGGCAGACTTCACGCATCACTAAATTAGTATACAAGACGTTTAGAATTACTTAGGTAGTTGACACTTGATACCATCTGGAGATACCAGGGGAAACGTTGTAAACCCGAAAAAATACAGACAAGAACTTCTTTAATGTTATATAGATAGGTATTTGTCTTTTTATATATATATATATATATATATATATATATATATATATATATATATATATATATATATATATATATATATATATATATATATATATATATATATATATATATATATATATATATATATATATATATATATATATATGTATATATATAATATATATATATAGATATATATATATATATATATATATATATATATAACCATATTTATATTTATATATATATATATATATATATATATATATATATATATATATATATATATATATATATATATATATATATATATATATATATATATATATATATATATATATATATATATATATATATATATATATATATATATATATATATATATATATATATATATATATATATATATATATATATATATATATATTCTTATGGAATTTTCTTGGATATTTGTTTCACTGAATTAATTGGCAAGTTTTAGAAATCAGCAAATATTTATTTCATAGCGTGAGTTCAAAACGTTTCAACCATATTTTGGTCTTCATCAGTTGTCTGTAATGAGATATATAGATAAGTCACGGCAGAGAAAATTACAACAATTAAAAACATTTTTTTTAACGAAAATCAAAAAGAGGAATTTTTTTCGGCTTACCTAGAAATTAAAACATTATCCGAGATTTAAATGTCGGCATTTTAACATATTTCCATACACCACAGTTCGTTACAATTAATGCTAAAATTAACTTAATACATATATGTCACATAGCACAGAACATTTAAACGTATTACACCGTAAACAAGTATACGAACAGTCAAAATGGTACTAAATTTATATTGGAGTAAGAAGCAATTCGTACTGATTTTATTTGTTTTGATGCTTTTTTTTCGTTTGAACCTCGAAAGAAAGGAAGTATGTGAACGTAAATTTGATTTTTTTTTTGGTTATTTTGATGATTATATTACAAAATTAAGTTGTTGTATATTTTACTTAAATTTTTAATGTCAGTTTTATCGTTGATACTATTTTTGTTTTTTTTAATATATATCATTTCCAAGAACTCCCTTGTCTGTTGCTTTTTTTCAGTTTTAAGTATCGTAGTCTCTTGAAAATTAAATGTATGTGATAATTGCTGTTCGTGATTAGTTAGGGCTGTTTTATTTATTTTTATCGTATTTGTGTCCATTTAATCTATTTTATAAGTATTGGGAGGTTTGACCAATGTAGATACTAGGGCAGTTGTTACATGGAATTTCGTATATTGTATGAGATTTTTTATTTTTATTGGTTTTACATTTTAGTGAGCTGAAATTTTGTTGTAATAGATTATGACCTTTGTGAAAAACTGATATATCATATTTATTAAAAAGTTTTTGTAGATTTTCAGATTAGCCATTTATATACGGGAGTGACAAGTAATTGTTTTTATTTCTGTTTTTTTGTGGTGGCAGGGGATTCTTTATGAGATTTTGCAGTCGTGACTTAAAGATAGAATTAATGAGTTTAGATGGGTAACTATTTTTGATTAGAATATTTTTTACTTTATTTATTGCTTTATCCCTGTATATTGTGTCACTCAGTTTTATAGCACGATCTGCAAGTCCAATTACGACCGATTATTTTTGGGACATTGGATGGTTTGATAAAAGATTCAAATATCGGCCCGACCAGGTGGCTTTGGTATACCACTCTGTTTTAATAGAATTGTTCTCACGATGGATGGTCATATCTAAAAAGTTACGATAAACGATAAAACTGACATTAAAAATTTAAGTAAAATATATAACAACTTAATTTTGTAACATAATCATCAAAATAACCAAAAAAAATCAAATTTACGTTCACATACTTCCTTTCGAGGTTCAAACGAAAAAAAAAGCATCAAAACAAATAAAATCAGTACGAATTGCTTCTTACTCCAATATAAATTTTGTACCATTTTAACTGTTTGTATACTTGTTTACGGCGTAATACGTTTAAATGTTCTGTGCCATGTGACATATATGTATTAATTTAATTTTAGCATTGATTGTAACGAACTGTGGTGTATAGAAATATGTTAAAATGCTGACATTTAAATCTCGGATAATGTTTTAATTCGTTAAAAAAAATGTTTTTAATTGTTGTAATTTTCTGTGCCGTGACTTATCTATATATCTCATTACAGACAACTATGAAGACCAAAATATGGTTGAAACGTTTTGAACTCACGCTATGAAATAAATATTTGCCGATTTCTAAAACTTGCCAATTAATTCCGTGAACCAAATACCCAGGAAAATTCCATAGTATATATATATATATATATATATATATATATATATATATATATATATATATATATATATATATATATATATATATATATATATATATATATATATATATATATATATATATATATATATATATATATATATATATATATATATATATATATATATATATTTATATATATATATATATATATATATATATATATATATATATATATATATATATATGTTTTCATTTCGAGTGTACATCCGTTTATTATTGTCATTGAGTCTCTATTCGGACGCGAGAAGAAAAGCTTTGAAAGTGCCAAATGTGATTTTGGCGAAACGTCAGCAAACCTGTTCTTTTCAGAACGACAGTAGTGAACGGATGTACACCCAGAATGAAAACACATTGTATCTTTCCATCCGTGAAGGACTAAACATCCATTATTATATAAATTTTTGCAGGAAATCGGTCTAAAGGTATATACATATATATATATATATATATATATATATATATATATATATATATATATATATACCTTTAGACCGCTTTCCTGCAAAAATTAAATATTTTTGCTTTCCTACATATATCCTTTTACGGCCAAGAAATTTGAATAAAGGTGCGCGAGAAAACACATTTTTATTTGATTTGGGATTTACCCACGCATAGTACATGCCTTCGCCTAAGTCCTATGGGTTGCAATCGGAACTCTCCGGAGCCCCAATCAGGGGTGTCGCTAGGAATTTTTTTGGGAGGGGAGAAAGTCAAAATTGCTAACTCCTACTATACAAATTTCTCAACTTCAGTTTTTTATATATTAGTTGTGCCCTTACCGTGGCGGAACTTCAAAATTCGGGACCTCCCGTAGTCTCACGACAAACGGCCCCATATACAGAAACCTGAAAAATAAGTGGTGATAAAAAAAATAAATAAATAAAATATCATCTATACCTTTCTTCGAAAACTTCTTTCATTAGTTGATACACCGTGAGGTAAGGTCAGTACAAACATACAAAAAAAAAGGCTTGTTTTAATAGATCTTAAAATTTTTTTGCTTTTTCGAAAAGTTCGGGAAATGTATCTGTCACAGGCTCCATATCATATAAAACTTCAAGTTTGCTTTGAAGCGATTGTATATCTGGTTTTTTTGAACCTGGCCGAAACATAGCAACAATACTTTTTAAATTTTTAAAGGTAATATTTCTTTTGCCAATAGGGGAATTGAAAACTGTACACAAAGGACCAATTATTTCTTGAATATGTTCAAAATTTGTAGTTAAACTGGTTGAAAACGTGTCGAAAATCTCTTTGAAATCCCGTCTATAAAAAGTATTTAATTATAGGTTAGTCGTGCAATCGCGGTTTTCATCAATTTTTTTTAGTAAGATTCTTCTCCTATGATTTTAAAAATCCGTATGAGGACCAATACCCAACTTTCGCGCAAAAATAATTGCGCTTTCAATCATACTATCCAAGCTATTAGTGTCGGTACTAACGGAATTTGAATTATATGAAGTTGTTCTAATAATGTTAATGCAATCAATAATATTTTAAGTTAGGTAACTATAGTTTCACTAAGAATTTTTATTTTATGTGGACCCATTTGAATCAAATAGTTTCTCTGATTATTGCTTAAATAAGAAGGTCGTGCTGCAGGATCATGACTGACTCTCAAATACAGCAGCCCTATCGTCAATTTCATAAAAAATATTACCTTTGTTTAAATTATTTAATGCGTCATTTCCAGCATCTAATACTAAATTACAATATACTTTCAGATCCGATACTGAATTAATTATATCAATTGTTGCGAGCCGCTCATTTATAGTTTCTGACTCCCGATATTTTTCTAAAATACTTTTATTTTCTTTGAAACATTTTATTATATACGAAAACTTCCCAAGCAAAGATACAAAAGCATTTTTGTCTTCCGACGCACTTACATTTGGCGGCGAATCCTTTAGATTGGGTATATTATTGTCTATATCAGTTTGCACAGAATGAAGTTCTTTAAATTCTGTAAGTTTTTCTGAATCTGAAGCAGGATGACTCGTACTTGGTATATCCGCAAATATATTTATATTTTGCTCACCCATACGAATACTTTCACTTGACATATCATCAGGATTAGTTCGACGGATGCGAGTATCAGAGGAGTTTACCTAAGGAGTTTTTTTAATTTGGGAAAAAAACATAATTTAGATTCTGTAGCAAAGTTAAATTATTTTAAATTTAAAACTTCTAAATATAGATATGAAATATATTATTATTCACGTCAATAATTCATTTCGCTGAATATGAGATACCATATCCCGTTCGCGAGAGTACACAATTATTCATGTGCAAATCTACTTTTTTCGATCATCAGAAGATTTTTTAACATAAAAATTGGGATATTAAAGCTCTTGTAAATTAAGAAAAATCTGTTTCTAAAAAAGAACTGTTTCTCAGCTATCCTTTAACGAATCAATATAGGATTTCAAATTGTTTTTACCGTTTTTTTTAATATGTTATAAGAAAAACAGTCCACTCTTACCTCAGTTACAGTCTTCGATACATCAGTTTAAGGCCTTTTTAAGGCAGCCTCGAAAGGATTAGCAGGTGCCCCGACAGCCTGTATGGTTATCCTTTTTCTATTATGTTTTGCTCTTCCTTGTTCAGTTTTAAAATCGTTTTTAAAACTTGCTTTGCAGTCGCAGCTGTCCACTTTATATCTTTTAAATTTCATCGTAATTGCTAAAAATTAAAACCGCTACATAAATAGCATGCATATGTTTTGTTACACTGTATATATATATATATATATATATATATATATATATATATATATATATATATATATATATATATATATATATATATATATATATATATATATATATATATATATATATATATATATATATATATATATATATATATATATATATATATATATATATATATATATATATATATATATATATATATATATATATATATATATATATATATATATATATATATATATATATATATATATATATATATATATATATATATATATATATATATATATATATATATATATATATATATATATATATATATATATATATATATATATATATATATATATATATATATATTTATCACTCACGTGGAGAAGAGAAACAAAACGCTCAATATCAACTAGACTTAAGGAACATGCACGATGTATTAAAAAGAAACAAATTGTTCAATCTGCTGTAGCTGAACATTAGCATAACACTGGCCATATTATAAATGAAAAGGAAACCAAGGTTCTAGCATCGGTTCCAGGCTTTTATAAACCGAAAATTAGAGAATCTGTTGAAATATTTAAACATACCAAAAAATTCAATAGAGATAAGGGTTACGGACTACATCACATGTGGAAACCAATCTTAACACAGGGTCAGATCTCGTGGAGGAAAGATGCCTCGTGCAATCGAAGGCGAAACGTCGAATAGTAATTCCAATTTCACACGGTCTAATCCCAAGAACCATGATTTCTTAATTTTATTACGCCGCCAGTTTGATTTGCCATATAGAATTCGCACTCAAATTTTACCAGTCTATCCCCGTTTTACATTTAATTTTTGTACAAAGTTTGAAGGATAAGTTGTTTTTTGGTACTGAATTTTATATACGTATTATAATACTTCATTAGGCCAGATTTTGTCCGCCATAATGGCTTTTCACAAAAATTTTACCAGTTTATCCTTTCTATCACACTTTATTTTTGTGCAATATATATTTTATGAGGCTGCCATTTTATTCCGCCGTATTAGATTTTTGTCAAAATGTTACCATTCCATCGCCATAAAACCCTTGGTTTTGAAAATATGAAGTCAATCGGATAAGTAGTGTTTGAGCTATGCCGGGTAGAGAAAGACTGCGATATTTATATTTAGTATTCTTTAATAAGGATATATATATAAGGGTAAATACAAATTTTGGATGCAAATTTTCTTTTCCTCCCTTTTTGGCCATTCATCCAACATAGGGTTTGTGGGGTATATAAAGAGTCGTTCGAGATTTATGGCCACTTTTCGAAAATGTTAGAGGTCTATTTGACGTTAAGAGACCACCTATTTTGACTAGTTGTGCGAGTAAAATGAGGTTTAGTAGCGTTATAATGAAAATTATGTCTATTGACATTTCTATTTTTGTGAAATGTTGCTTCGTCAGTAAATAACACACAAAAGTCAGCGAATCTTGGCTCCCTTTGAATTTGTTGTTGTTCCCAGTGACAAAAATTTAGTGGGCCTTATTTTAAAAATAAAATACAAATTTCAATTTTCAAGTGATGCTGGTGCTTTAATTTTATATTAAAAACTAAGTAGAGTTTCTATTGTAAGACGTAAAAATGAATTTTAATAGACAAGAAATGATCGATATGATTTTTGTGTTAGGAGCAAATGATGAAGAATTGTTTGTTAGCGACAAGACTATATAACGAAAAGGATCCTGATAGAAGGCAACCCGACAGAAGCGCTTTAGAAATGCCTATGCAACGGTTTGATGAGACGGGAAACGTAGAATACACAAAAACGAGTTAGCGGTAAACTTAAAAGTTATTGAAGACCAAGTTGTTGGCTCAAGAAAACTTGCAAGGGAAACAAATGTAAAGAAAACCACTGTTCTATGAATTCTAAAAAAAAACAAGTTTCACCCATACCACGTTTAACTCCTTCAAGATTTGTTTGAGGATGACTATCACAGGCGACTAGATTTTTTGGCACTGGGCATAACAACAAATTCAGAGTGAGCCAAAATTTACTAACTTTATGTTTTTTACTTACAAAGCGATATTCCACAAAAATGGAAATGCCAATAGACATAATTTTAATTATTACGCTACCTACTAAAAATCCTCACTATATTCGCATGGGGAGGAATTGATGAATATTTTGTCATGGGTCCGCATTTTTTTGAAGAAAGGCTTACTGCATACCGATATATCCAGATTTTGAAGTAAGATTTTATAATACTATTACACCAAATCCCTATTAACGTCGTGATTAAATGTGATTTATGCATGACGGTGCCCAACTTCAGCATAGGCCGACATTCCTGCATTTCTTAATGGACTATTTCAAGAACCCTGGATAGGAAGAGAGGAATCGATTGTGTGGGCGCCTAAATCCCATGAGTTGACAAAAACGGAAGTTTTTCTTTGGGGCTTTGTTAAAAATTTAGTCTATCAAACACCTCCGACTACAAAAGAAAATGTGAAGGAAAGAATATTAAGAGATGTTAGCGTATCTTTTGAAAATCGTTTAAATATTTGTGTCGAACAAAACTGTGGTCATTTCGAACATCTAAGTAATGCTATTTTATACAATTGGTTAGTGGTACCAATCTTCCTAAATATCTATAATAAAATGTAATTTCGGGACTGATGTCTCAGCGATTGTATTGTATTACGCAGGACAGGGTGTGTAAAAATATGGAGTACTTGTTTCAGTCGCTGTTGTATCAAAATGCGTTTTTGAAACAGCACTATTTTCTTACAGCGCGTTCACTTCTACAGCGCTGTTTTATTACAGAGCCGTTTTAAATATGAACACGCGTATGTGAAAAATATATTTATAATTATAATGCAGTTTTTCTAGCAATTCTGATTAATAATGTATCAGATAATTCGAACATATCTGAAACATTTATCTCGATGTAGCGTTTCCCC